>JAINUV010001440.1:54253-505908 GCA_020205505.1 Panax japonicus | reverse complement strand
AGGATAATTTTTATTAATAATTTAATATTAATGATATTAATTTAATATTAATGATATTACATTTATTTAATAATTATATTAAATAAATAGTTTAAAATGGTTTTATTAATTTAAAAATCATTTAAAAAGGATATAAATGAATTAAAAATATTTTAAGTTATAATTAATGAATTTTAATTTTTTTGATAAATAATGCATTAATATTACATATTAATGGTAATTATTTAAAAATAATTTTAATTATTTTAAAAATCATTTAAGGGTAATATTAGTACTTTAAAAATATTTTGAGTTATTATGAATAACATTAATATTTTGGCAGTGGTTTTATTAATAGTTTAATATTAATTAAATATTAATAATAATAGAATTATTTAATAATGATTCCGGTGTTTGAAAAATCGTGATAAATTATAATAATTATTTAAAAATTATTATAAGGCTATGAAAAATTATATGACTAATATTTTAATTATTCAGAATAATATTAAATATACAGAATAAAGTTTTAAACTCTATAATTACCGGGTAAAGTCGTCGGTACATCGAAATGTTTCAGAAACTGATCCAGACCTAGATAGTTTGACTTGATAAGTGTTTGTTTGTGATTCAATAACTGTTAAATCTATGTGACAATGTGCTTAGGTTATGTGTTGACTGCAAATAACAGTATTGTGTGTTATGATATGTTAGTCTAATTGATATAATGATCTTATTAATGATAGGTTTCGTTATAAAAGATAAAACGAAGTTGCGTATTGTAAGCAGCAGACTAGACAAGTATCCTACCTTTGCATTTACTTTATGCAATGGATATAAGTAAGAAAGTTTCAGAATTATATTATCATTGTGCCAGAATATTAACTCTATTGTTATCGATTATGTATCCGAACATTATTTATCAGTACAGTATTATTGTATAATTCAGATATTTATTATGTTCGTTAATTTTTAAATATGGTTATACAAATGTCCTCACTTGGATAATCATTGTATTTAATCACATGTTGATACATACTTATTAATTTCCATTATTGTCTACGTTGACTTAGACAGTTGTCTAAAGCTATTTGATCTGACTATACACAAACTTAAAATATTGTTGATACAAGATAGAACTTTTATTATTATTTGACTAAAATTGTTTGGTTTCAGATTCCCGAAATAAGTGATGAAACATCTTCGAAATATGGGAAAATTTTTTATGCGCCTAAGGCGGGATAGAATGAACGATAATATCGTTCTTGCATGTAATATTGATCAATACACGGGCACATTGGATGATCACTGCCTCACGCTGTTTCTTAAGTTAAGACGGTTTGCCGGATGAAGTTCTGCTAAACCTTAGCGAAAATTAAAAATACATTTTCATAGCTCTATCGACTATACTCATTTATAGTCAGTACGTAATTCTCAAAAATTTGATATAGAATTGTTATGTTGTTATTATTGGTTCAGCTTGCTTCACACCTAGTTGATTCGTTGTAGAAGTGTCATTCAAAAGAGAACATTTAATCCTTTCAGCTAATATTTATTGTTGCTATTAGCTTGCTGGACAATCAATGCTCATCCTTGCTTAATTTAAAGTTATTTGTTCAGCTAAGTGTGAACAACCAGAAGGTTCGGACAGAACAAGGGAAAAGGAAAGCAAACAGAATAAGTGTTATGGTAATTCTATGTAATAGTATGACTTCAGTAAAATAATGATATTTATTATTATCTTGTATTGTAATGAATGGGAGTAAATGTTGCGTACATGGGATTAGACTCTGATATATGTAAACTAAGTTTGATATTTATATTATTGTTATTATTATTAGTATTATTCCGCTCATAGAAATGGTATCGTAAAGCGCTGAGTTTCGATTTCAAGTACCTGAATTTGGGGGCGTTACAACATGGTATTAGAGCTTTAGGGTTAGAAACTTTAGGTGGGATAGACCTTAGGCTATAACCTTAGGACAGAGGAAAATATTGAAAATATAAATAACTCAAATAGAGTTTAAAAGGAGATGAATTGAATTAATTTATCGTCAAACAAAATAAAAGATAACTTATATAAAAAATTATTATTTGTTGTGTGTATATATTATGGGTTAATCAAGATAGTTTGTGTGTAGATGTCACATGGAAAGAATTAGGATACCCTCAGATCGTAAAGAATGAGTCAACCTTCATGACCGAGCCAAGATGTCAAAGCTAATAGCTGAAATAGAGGCTCACCTTGGAAAGGCACCCCTGATGAGGTGGTTATTGTGAAAATTGTAGTACCAGGATCTAGAAACAGCAGTATAACTGATAGGGTAGAGTATAGTTAAAGAATATAAGGTCAAGCTCGAGTTCTTAAACTCATATGTTTGTGGTGAGTTTTTAAACTCATAATGTGTAGTAAGTTTGACGAACTTGGTATAGTTAGGTGTGAATGGATTATTGAGGATAATGAGAATATATAGAATACTAAGCAATTGATCCTTAGTGAATGCGTAAGAAATAAGTACTATTAGTATTATTTGAATATGTATGATTCCATGATGCGTATACGATATGTATGTCTGTGTAATGTAATATTTTATATAAGTTGTGGCAGCGAATCCCGACTTCTGAGTTATAAAGGGATAGTGGATGTTTAAAGCAGTATGTGCTATGGTATGTCAAGTGCTATGAATATGAATCTATGTTGGATTAATGAAATAAGTTGGTATAAAGATAGTAATCATTTATCTGAACACTGGTTAATACAGTAAACCAAAGTTTTTGAAATCTAATATTTTGAATAAATGATTATTTGAGTAGAAAATTTCGCGTTATGTGTATACCCTAAGACACAAAAGGTAAGTCGATGAAAGATAAATTAAGATTAATCAGATAATGCCGCCAAGACGAAAACAAAACCAACGGACAGAAGAACCACTACAAAAAAACTAGGCTTTTGCAACAATCAATTTTCGTTACTAAAGGTGTCAAATTTCGTTGCAAAAGGGTTTTTGGCAACGACTTTACTGTCGTTGTGTGTTTCGTTGCACAATGAGTGTTGCTAATTGTTCCGCAACGAACGTTTTTTTTCGTTGCCAAAAGTAATACATTTTGCAACGAAATTTGGCTTTCGTACAGAAACATCAATCCTTTAGCAACAAAATGTATTGTTGTAGAATAATTAAAATTTCGTTGCTAAAAACTCCAATTCGTTGCAAAAGCCTGCTAATTGGCAACGAAATGAACTCTTTTTTTTTTTGCAATGACCATGCATTTTCGTTGCAATTGACACTATTTTGCAACGACATTTTTCGTTGAAGTAAATTATGAAAATTGTTTCCCAAGCTTGCTTTCGTTGCGGAATGTAAACTTTTTAGCAACGATTTTTGTTGCTAATTATATTATTTGGCAACGACATTATGCTAAATCAGCAACGAAAATATTTGTTGCTAGTTATTTTTCAATAGCAACGAAAGTCGTCGATTAGCAACGACATTATACGTTACCATTTTTTTATATGTGTAACGAAAGTTGATATGACTTGCAACGATAAAAAATATTGCATTCTATGTTAGTATTAGAGACAATATCCTCTCCGTTGTTATTAAGTTAATTTTTCGTTGCCAAATATTATATTTTTAATACAATTAGCAAAGAAATTTTTTTGTTAAATGTATAAAAAATTGTTACTATATTAAAACTTGTTCAATGCTTTGGTAACGAATTATATTATTGTCAAATCAAAATTTGACATTCTTTTTGTGTACCTAACTAGCTCAATGTCCCCATAGCAAATAATGAAAAAAATACGAAAAATAAAATATTATTAACTTAATAAAATCATCCACTACATAATCTTTTATTATCTTTACAATTAACCATCTAAAGCTACCACATTTCTTCAATCAAAGTATATATCTACATATATAGAGAGTACACTTCATAATTTCGTACATTGTCTTCCGTAAACGTAGCACGAAAATTTGATACCCAGTATTGTAAGGCAGGTCGTAGAAGCAGTCTTCCTGTACATATTTAAAAATAATAGCAAAGTCAGAAAAATGAAGGGAAATTATGATCATAAATGTGTTGATATCTATATATTAATAAGACATTTTATCTATATTTAACACATTTCACTTACCGACTATTGCACAATTTTCCAACTATCCACACTAATCAATCCTAATACATTCAATATTAACCTTCAAATTCAGAAAACTATAAAAATTGTTGGTACCTAACAATAACTGAAATCTGTATAAAGGTGTGAACGCAATCAAACTCACACTGCCCACCTATGCATACTAACACTGAAGATTAGTTTATAGCATGAATAGCATAAATACCTCAAATTTGATTAGTGCCAAAAGAACATATTAATATATAAAAATTTATTGCATCAATCACAGGAATGAATTTTAACATAATTCCTAACCAAATTTATATATCCAAATAAATGACCTGCTACTGATGTATGGCAAGATAACTGTAAAACACAAGGATGCCAAATCTGACCAATAACTGATGTATGGCAAGATAAGTACTGTAAAACACAAAGATACCAAATCTGACCAATAAAAAACTTTATGCTATTGGCAAGATAATAAAGTTTTCTTATGCTACTGCTACTTTCTTATGATCCCATAAATATTTAGTCACTTTCTAAGGGTACACAAGAGTTCTACATTTTGACAAGATCAACAAGCTCAGTTAACTTGATCCCATAAGGCTGCATATTTACCACATGCCAGACTGCAACTGTATACAGCATAATGAAACAAACTGGGGCTACCATTGACATACAGAACAAAATTATTGTGGTTACATAGCACAGCAAATATGAATCATATGATTCAGGTTGGATTTAGAGGCATAAATGTTGGAGATAAATTGAACCTATAACACGGTTGGCAACAAATAGAATTTGAACTAATACTAATAAATCCAGTTAGGAGACAAATTTTCTCTTGCAACAATCAATCATGAAATGGCCAAGGTGCAAGCAACAGATAGATAACTACTGCGATGAGTGCAATTTCTAAAGAATAATAGATATTAATGTTTTCTCATGAGAAGCACTTGTACATGCACACACTCTAACTGGACAACTTCAGAAAGTGTTTCCTCAGTTCTGTGCTATTAGTGGGTGAACCTCCAGTTCACTCGCATTCCCAAAATGATGATAGCAAACCATGTGGATAAAATAATTGGACATTGTGTTATGGAATACCTTTAATGAATTTAATAAACAAATATAGGAGTTCTAAGTGAAACTCTTCCCAGACTATCACTTTTACAGACATAATAGCAGATCCATGAAAACCAGAAAAATAAAGCGGTGAATTTAACTTCAATTCACTTGACAAATGTTAAGGAAGAGATGCAAATGTATACCTCCATCATCCCAGTGTGAACAGCTGAAACCATCAGAGGCTGGATTGGTAGAATCAAAGCAGATGCTACCATCAACAAATTTGAGTTTTTATCCCGGATTGCCCTCGACAGACACTGAAAAAAGATCTTCAGTTAGTTTACCCATGAAAGAGCCAATAGAAAATCTTTGACTGAAATATAAACAAATGCTACAGTTTATTTCTTTTCTTTTTTGATAGGTAAATGCCACAGTTTATTTTAATATCTACAAAGGAATATTTGTGACACTAATAAAGTAACAAGAAAGCTATCAGAATAGCCAATAGAATGAACTGTTCACCTTAATTTAATGATGCATTACAAAAACTAAATAATAGCTCATGACAACGACAACTTCTTGTGGGCTAACACAGTAGAGCCAAAAGTAAAGAATCTAACTAAACTTTTGCTTGCAACACAAACACACATTAATCTCACTTTCCCACAGGAATCCTCTTGAACTCTACATGTGCAAAATCAACACCGCAAGACAAACACACACTATCCTACAGTCCCACAGCTATTCTAAAAATCCAACGGATATACATTGGCCTAGCCCATTGTCCTTGTGCAGGTCAACAATACATATACATCTAACAACAAGGTCTAATTGGTTCTAAATTAAGAAATCAATGAAGCCAGAATAAGACCCACGAGATGAGCTAATACTCAACTCAACAAAACCTTTTCTCCCAAGTAAGATGAGCAAATGGTAACTGATAGTCTAATTTTGACAAAAACCATAAGGTGTTATTGTACCATATCAAAGTCATCCTGTTTTTATAATGAATTAGTTACTGAAAATTGAAATGCATAGAAGGATTCCTTTAATTGGAGAATTTTCCTCACCCGATCTGTTTAGGTGGAAATATACGAGTGCAAAATATTAAGATCCCTAAACCTGTATATCTAAATTATGATCCTGAACTAGGATCAATTGAATGCCAATTTGTTTATCTGCAGCATATGGGCAGTGCATGCTTACAGGAAAACTTGAAGGATTTCGATGCATGTTTGGTCAGTTACTATTGGTTAAGGACACGTCATTTTCAAAGAGCCACTAAAATCGACAACTAAAACATATTATAGATCAAAAATCATGATCGCCTATGTCTCAGACAGATCACACAGAAGGTCTGAGGTAGACTTGCCCACGTACTTTATTGCATGGAAGTTGTTTCCCAAACGTATTTTCATATTTTGCAGAAAGAAATGCATATAGTTGTAATCATTACCAGGTGAAGTTCCACAGCATAATCTCCGATCATCTATATGCTCCGCATCCAATCCAATAAACCATGATCCCAACGAGACATCCTCATTAGCATACTTGTGTAGTACATGCCTACATAATCACAAGTAATCAGATGTAGGAAACTACTAATAAAGATGCATCATTTTCCACAAGTAAATCAACCACTTACTAGTTTATTGATATATAAGTAGCTAAATCTTTCGAAATAACATATAGTTGTCCTGTAGCATAACATACTCTAAAAAAACAATCTAAATGGGTTTTATAAAACATCAAAAGTACACCATTAAAACAGTTTTCTAATCATATTGTTCTCCTTTAAAATAACATTCCCACTTTAATAAGCTTTAGCATTCCCACATTGTTAGCCCCCATAAATGCCACAACCAGATTAATAAAACTGTTCTATAATGTTGGAGTCGTTAATATTAGATTGAACCTGAAGAATTGGAGGTGCCTTGAATATCACAATGTCTGACACTTCTGGCATTCTGAAAACATATGAAACCTAAAACACCAAATGAAAGATCAACCAAAATCAGGTAAATATTTTTAAACCCCCCCCCCCCTCAAAAAAAAAAACTGACATCTTTAAACCAATAACCATTACACTTATTTAATTGTAATACATTAACCCACAATAAAACAAATATCTTCTTCAATCAATGAACGATTCCAGGGACAATTTACTCAATGAACAGAAACACATGTAGCATTCTCCATACTAGATTAAACATTAATAGAAAGAAAAGAATACATTAGCATAGAAAATTCAGAGACAGGACATCATATTGTGTAAATGCCATTGGCAAGGCAACTTACGTACAATAATTAAATGGAAATAGCCATTTCAGCACTTCTTTACATAAAATACATAGATCAGTCAGCAGTAGCTAAAATCAGAAGCCTAATTTATGCTTTAATTTGGCATATTGAGGACTTATCAGAGATAGCCTATCTTCCCCTAAATATCCAAGCATGACAAAACATAGTTCATAGTCTATTAAGCAAATGAATTATATTATTTTCATTCATTCAAGTAGTGAAGAACGTGAACACACCTTGAAAAACATGATTTTAAGATCTATTTGGTAAGATTAGAGAGTTTTATTCAGTAGACAAAATCATGTTATGAAGGGTATGTTCAATTTACACAAAACCATATAATCAAATGATAAATCAAGTCATAAAAAGAGTAAATTTGAAAGTAAAATAGTAATCGAACTGTATGTTGATTATACCTTCTCTGCTAAGATGCGGTCACCCACATCCAGAGTTGGAGCCATAGAAGCCGAAGGTATCAAACTAGTCTCAGCCAGTGATCATTTAAAAAGTAAACTAACACTCACAGCCGTGAAAGCGGCCTCTGCATCCTCTGAACAACATAAATTGACTGAAGCTCAAACTCCATTCCATTAGACCCTTTGAAGAAATCCTCACAACAATCACTACTAGTCTTCCACTTTAAAATTGGTTGCTTGGAGAACATATATTGTATACAGGAATCTAAAAACGTAGTGAGCGAGAGTGTGAGACCCTAAATCAACTGAAGCTTCCAATTTGTATGCGATGGAATTTTGAGAGAGTTTTCAAAGAGATGCATAGAACTCAAAGATATTGTGTCACAACAGAAACATGGAGATTATATCGAGCTTCATAGTTTTTAGATGTAAATGATCTATATTTTACATGAATAAATAACCAAAAAAATGATATAACAAATTCATTTTATTTCAAGCATTGTGGTGATTCAAAGCCTTCATTTAATCAATGAAGAAGATGAATAATTCTGCCTACGCGCCTAGCCAAATTGAGTCCATAGAGTACCATCTATGCCTGGATAGACCTGGCCAGGGATTTTTTGAACACTGACAAAAATGATCAGTATGACTCAAACACTGTTACTGCTAATTAAATCATGCACCAGTATCGTTCTTAAAATATTAGCTCAGCCTCACTGAACATGAAGTATTGTCCAATAACAATACCTTATAATTCAAGGGAAAGCAAAATAATCAAAGCCTTAATATACCACAAAAATAAACTCAAATTTAGAATATAGAGAGTCCAATCCCATCCCATCAAAAATCAAGTTAAACAACAGAGAACAATCAGCACTGATGAACATAAAAATCAACATCACGCCCACTACATCTTGTAATTATTTTCATATTTAGAGAACATCAAGTACAAACACATAAATCCCAACACTCAACAAATTAATCGAAATACACAAGCTTCTTCACTACACAATTAGCTCGGCCTCACGGAACAAGAAGTACTAACAAAATCATATAATTTAAAAGAAAGCAAAATAAGCAAAGGAGACGCACAAAAAAAACTCAAATTTAGAAGATCAAAGAAAGAGAGAGATTACCAGAATAAGATCGAAGAGGGTGGTCTGATCAACCTTGACGAAATCAGCATCCCAAGACTTGAGCTCGTCAGATGCGGTATGATCGTCAGGCTTGGAAGCAGTCTCGACGTGCTTCTTGCAGTACTCAATCACCTTCGCTAAGATCTTGCTGGTAACGTTTGGGAGGGGGATGACACTATCGGCGCAGCCGTCTTGGATCATATGGTTTATGGTCTGTGATTGGATCGCCACCGTCTCGTCCACCTCGAACGATTCGGCATCGGAGCTCCTCAAGGTGATCTTCTTCGTTGACGCCATGAATCTGCAACTCAAAAACCCTAACTTACTTTACTTTGTTGAAGAGAGATTTGGGAAGACGGACGGAGACCTAGAGATGAGGCTTGGGAAGTGTATTTGTAAGCATGTACTCCCTCCGTTTCAGAATTGGATTTTTTCATTGACGCCATGAGGATTAATTCTGCCTACGCGCCTAGTTCTTTGAGTTCTGTTGTGACACAATATTAGTATTTGAGAGAGTTTTCAATTTGTATGCGATGGAATGGTTTAGAAGGAGATTGGGGAGGATATGCTGCGGGCAGAGTGTAAGGGAAAACTGGGGTCGGATATGGCTGTTTACAAAGCCAACAGAGCCATTTTAAAAAATATTTAAAAAATAAATAAATTTAAAAAAAATTATCTTACTTTTTTAAAAAATGATTTTATTTTTTTAAAGAAATTTGAAAAAAAAATAAAAATGTGATCCAATGTCAAATTAACTTGCATTAAAACTTTTTTAAATTTTTTATAAATCAAATTTGTAAAAAAGAAGAGTAAGATGTAACATCACTTTAACTGACGTTAGAATCTTTTTTTTTTAATTTCTTTGATCTCTTGTACTTGTTTACAAACATCAATATTTTTTTATGTTTATTATATGTCATCGGCGTTGGAAATGAAGAAGTATATAAGACTTCAGCTATAAAAAAATAAAAATAAAAATTCTAACTTCAATTAAAGTGACGTGCATCTTACTTTTCTTTTTTATAAATTCGTTTTTTTAAAATAAATAAAATAGGGATAAAATTGATATTACATTAATATGAGTCAAACTAACTTATTAGGAATGACTTATAAGTCATTTTAAATAACTTTATTCTGTTTTAGTTCATAAAACATAATAAATTTTTCTTCATCTTTTATTTTTTCTCTTAGAACTGATAGTATTATAATTTAATTTTATAATATATTTGGAAAAAAAGGTAAAAGGAGAAATAGGAATAGCTAGGGGTATACCATTACTATTCATCTTTTCATATTTTATTTTTGGACTTAAAAATATGTTCATGATTTAAGTTACTCCCTCCGTCTAAGAATAAACGTTCTTATTATTTTATGTAATCTCAAGTTAAATATTTACTTATATTAAATAATCTATGTTTTTACAATAATTTGTGTGTAATATCCTTAATATTAAATGTCATATTTTTATTATTTATAAATATTTATATAATATTTCTAGTCATGTATAGAAAAATATGCAATTAGATGAGAATTTAAATATGAATAATTTTATCATTTGACATTTACTTTTAAATTAGCATAAAATCAATCATCACTTTCATTCTCGGAGTGAGGGAGTACTTGTAAGTATATCCTACTTCTATCTAGAAATAGGAAACATTAGGAAGCATAGATATAATAATCAAGTTTGATGAGGTTGAGTTTATTTGGGTCGGAGGCCCGGAACTAACATGCTTGACAATCGATTGTCACGAGTACTATTTCAACAACCATAATCTATATTGTTGATCGCAACATTGGATGACACGGATTGAAATGAATTTCTCCCTGCCGCTACAAGCTGTAGCGACATGAAAAATTACTCATTTGCCCCTCATTTGCTCATGTGCTACACTGTTTACCGCTAATAGTTATGGCGGTAGTTTAGTTAACTAATAAATTAGAATGGCTCAGCAGTAGCTTAATGGTCCAATAACCCATAGGTCTTAGGTTTGAAACCTAGTTATGATATTTTTGTTTCTTATGTTATATTTTTTGTGTATTAGATAAATTCTATTACCATATATATATATATATATATATATATATATATATATATAAATTTATGTCTAAATATTCATATAAATATTTATAAATAAATATTCATATAAATTTATCTTTAAAATTTATAAATTTATAAATATTTCATCTAAAATTTACTATACTGTTGAGATTTGTTTAGTTAACTAATAAATTAAAATGGCTTAGTGGTAGCTTATTTGCCCAATAACCCATAGGTCTTAGGTTCAAAACATAAATGTGATATTTTTTTATTCTTATGTTATATTTTTTGTCTATTAGATAAATTCTATTACCATCTATATATATATACTCATCCTAAATCTTCACATTAAACTAAATATATATATATAAAGTAACTATGAATATTTATATAACGTATGAATATTTTAATTTATATATATATATATATAAATTTATCTCTAAATATTCATATAAATATTTATAAACAAATATTCTTATAAATTTATCTTTAAAATTTATAAACAAATATTTATTTATAAATTTATAAATATTTCATCTAAAATTTATAAAATTTAGATATGAATATTTGTTATAAATATTTATATGAATATTTAGAAATAAATTTATAAATATTTATATGAATATTTGTTTACATATATATATATATATATATATATATATATATATATATAAATATTCAGAGTTACTTTATATATATTTAGTTTAATGTTGAGATTTGTTTAATATTTTATTTAGTTTGATAAGAAATTTTGAAAAGAATATGTATATATATATATATATATATATATATATATATATATATATATATATATACACATACGTACATATCATATGTGGACGGGCCGACGTGACGAATATTGAACTTTATCCAAAAAAATATGTTGATGCATATATTCGAACCCAAGACCTCCAGTTTGGAATATTGATCAAATGACCACCCGAGCACCTAGGCCTAGTTACTATTATTTTGCAAGGATTAGTATTTAATACTATTATTTTTATTATGAATATTATTATTATTATTATTATTAGTAGTAGTAGTAGTAGTAGTAGTAGTAGTAGTATTATTATTATTATTATTATTATTATTATTATTATATATTATTATTATCTTAATTTAAGGCAACATTTTAATAGTCGTTATAAGAAGTTGTATAAAATATGCAACGAAAATAAATATTATTGCCAATGAATGTGGTCCATATTAGGCAACGAAATATAGTAACAAAAAAACTTTCGTTGCACACGATGAGGAGAAATGAAGTGGTTAGAAATTTTGAAACGAATTTCTACCGAATTTTGTTTCCAAATTTTGCAACTACTTATGAATTTCGTTGCAAAAAGTGAAAGCCTAACACAATCTACAACGAAGGACAAGTTTCGTTGCTAAACATACACTTTTAGCAACGACTTATAAAGTCATTGCCTGAAAAATCGTTGCTAAAGCCCCATTTTTAGCAGTAAAAAAATTTTCGTTGCCCACAATGACGAGAAAACAAGTGGCTGAAAATTTTACAACGAATTTCTAACGAATTTTTTTCCCGCCAATGAATTAGCAACGAAATTTTGCAAGGACTTATGAATTTCGTTGAAAAAAGTGAAAGCGTGACATAATCTGCAACGAAGGACAAATTTCGTTGCTAAACATATACTTTTAGAAACGACTTATAAAGTCGTTGCCTGAAAAAGTGTTGCTAAAGGCCCATTTTTTTGTAGTGAACCTATCAACAAAGCTGGAGGACAACCAGACCCAATACAGAATTTTACGACTATGGTCGCTTAAGCTATGCAGAACAGAAAACCAGCCGCGGGAAATCAGCCAGATAATCGATTAACGAACTTCAAAGACTTCAAGGCAGTCAGAACGCCAGGATTTAGAGGATCAACTGAACCTGTAAAAGCGTTTGTGATAGCTGGGGTAATGGAGGGGCAAAAGACAACTTTTGCCACCTATACGATGAAATGGGAGGCGAATTTTTGGTGGGAGGCAAATCAAGTTAGAGCCGGAGAAGGGAGTAGTGGTAGTAAGACTAGAAAAAGGAAAGGAGATAATTTTGGGAATATCAAAATTAGGCTGGGAGGTGGAAAGAAACAAGTTATGCAGTGTAGAAATTACGGAAAGAATCACTCATGAGAGTGTCTTAAAGGTAAGTTTGTGTGTTATAAGTGTGGGCATAAGGGATATATCTCTCCCAACTGCCCCAATCCAAGAATGTATAGTGGGTATTTTATTTGTGAATCAATGGAGCATAAGGTGAAAGATTGTCCAAAACGGAGAAGGGAGGCAAGGAATGCGAATACGGGAAAAGGAAGCAGGACATTTGCGACAATGAGACCAACTTCAACAAACAAACCAACAGAATCAACCGCAAGAGTCTTCAGCATGACTGTTCAGGAATCGGTAGCAGTCGGGGATGCAACTCCATGTATTATTCGAATAAAGTTTATTTTCTTATATACGATTTTCTTATATATATAGTAAATTATTTTGAAGGGGGAATTTGAGTTCTTTTAGAAATCAAATTTCCGTATAATCTAATAGACAAGCTTTATGCTGAATTGTTAAAGATTGGTTCGATTAATTATGATCGAGATCTACTTGCAATGACTGTGCATGCTATGTACCCTTGTATGTATAGGTTTTAAAACAGTGATTCAGGAGACAAAATCTTTATAAGGGAGGGTGAATGTAAGAACCCGATATTTTCTATATAATTAAATAAGAAATTTTGCGTATAATTTTTTTTATTTTAAAAGTGAGAATGCGTGCAAGGTAAAGTATATGTATATATGTGATAAATAAAATTTATTTATTACATGAATAACTACAAATAATTTATTTTAGCATTATTGATCATTATAAAGTATATTATAATAATAATTAATTTTATAGTAGAAATGATTTTATTACTTATTTTTCATGAAAATATGAATTATTATATTTTCCATGAAATGATTATAGAATTATTATAATAACTATTTTATTATATAAATTTATTTCAGATTAATTAAGTTAATTATTTTAACTTAATTAATAATGTTATATATGAAAGATAAATCAGATATGGAATCCAAACCCTAATTTTGGATTTTTGATCAAGGGATGAGAATAATAATATTATATTAAGTATATTTCAGTTATATAAATATGTATGTTATGTGTGTAAGGTTAATCTAGGGAGTAGTTTTAGGATAACCTGATAAACCCTAGTTTCGAAGTCAAATGAGACTTTAAAATCTGTTAAGTCACTGTGTTATAGAATAATGACATGTATTGTAGAATTTAATTTTAATTAGGGAGAACCCTAATTATAATAAACCCTAATTAATATTTGTGGACCTAAATGATTAGAAACCCTAATTAGCTAATTAAGAAATCCTAATTAGCTAAATAAAAACCTTAATTGCTAACTTAGCAATCTTAATACTAATTAGTAAATTCTTAAACCTAATTTTATGTCTAATGTAATTAGTAAACCTAAACTAATTTAGAAATCCTAAATTTGTAATTTAGAAAACCTAATTTAGCCCTAATCATCAAATTGAAAACCCTAAATTTCTAATTATAAGCCCTAATGCTAATTATTGAATTATGAAACTTAATTTGTTGGTCTAAGTATATTTAGAAAACCCAAACTAATCAAGAAATCATAAATTTCATTTTTAGAAACTAATTTTGTATGTTAAACCCTAATTAGAAATCCTATAATTTTTGTGCTAAACCATAGGGTTAAACCCTAAGGATTTGCCAAAATTACCATAATGCCATTAATTGTTCAAGTCAAATGACATTACTACCCTTTTTTGCTATTCTTTATTAGATTACTTGTGTATCTTGCTATATATTGAGTTTGTAACCTAATCTAACCACCCCATGTGAGTAAAATATCCAGCAATCAACATTATATCTCAGCTACTTACATTATTAACCATCATATATATAGATTGGGAGAGAGAAAATGTTACATTAAAGCCTCTTTTTCTCACAATACTCATCCTTGACTCTCTCTCTCTCTCTAAAACCTCCAAAGTATATTGCTATATCAGTCTTAGAAACAAGCCCCACTATCTCCTCTAACAGATCATAAGCATAGAATAAAGAATTTGTTCATAGAAAATTTGATCTTTAATCTTGTGTTAGATGTTAAGTTTTTTGTGTTAAATATGTTGTATGGAGTCTAATTAAGTGACCTGAGTTGATAGATGTTAGATCCATAACATCTATAGGCTCGGATTTGATGATTTTTAAAATCTGGAAAATATTTTTTTTGCTTTCTGACAACGAATGTCAGAGGCTGTAGATCTCTCTCTGTTTATGATTTTGTGTGTTTTATGTTTTGGACTTGTAGTATGCTTGGAGGACTTTGATCTAGACTTGAAATCATACTTATATCATGTGCAGATTTCAAGTTATGGAAGGTCAAACTACTTTGACCGACCATGACTTTGCTCATCAGTGTCTGACAACAAGTTCTTGGGCCCAGATCTTGTATTTGTTTGCTATTTAGATGTTCTTAGTGTATCAGGGTGATAGCTTGTTATGTGTACTTCAGATTCATGCTATTAGATCACTTAGATAAACAACATACTGAAAGTAATCGATGGTCAAAGTAGCCTTCTCGACCTGATTTTAAGTTTCTCGAATTTCCAGAAATAGGATGAACAACCTTTCGGACAAGGTTTGACCGTAACGTATCTAATGATTATGATGTATTTTGACTGCTCTGATGAATGGTATTTGTACCTTGTTGTGTGGACTACAATGTGGACCCATTAGAACACTATAACATCAACTAGAACGTGTGATTATGTAAGCACCAAAGTATGCAGTCGAAGTTATCTGGGTTTTTGGGTAACCCAAAAAGCCCAGAGAGCTTCTGACAACTACTTTGAGGCATTGGATCTTGCGAATATGTTAAGATATGAACATGTTGATGGCTGGATCATGTAGTATGTAAAATACCAAATTTTACGAATAAAGATTTAATTTTCTCGAAATTTATTTTTTAAAATTATGGTTTGGATTTGAGATAATGTTATAGTTGTGGGTAATATTTAGAAATTTTGAAAAGTATGCAAGTTGTTATATAATATTCGATTGATCGGGAAATATTCTTTTTATCGGGGAATATTCGTACGACGGTACAATCATTGGTGGACCCCACAACGAAATTATTATCGGATTGAGAAAACGACAAAAATATTTTTATGAAAATAACGACGGAAGTTTTACCGTTAACTGTTAAAACACCCGGTGTTAAAAGTACAGTAATACGCGTGGTTGCATAGTAGCACACGGTATTGATTATTGATGCTTACGTGAGAAGTCACTCAGTTTTGTTTAATTATTGCTACAGTCATTATTGCATAGTATCTCACGTTATTTATTTCAATTATTATTGATATTTTATATATTATTAAATCAATAATTGAGATAAAAAAAGTTTTTAATATTATTATTTGCAATATTAACGATGTCTAGAAGTTCTGTCAAGGAGAGGTTTGGTCACCTAATTGCGCGCCAATAGGGATAAATCCTTATTGGAAAGCCCCCTCTTTCCTTGTAACAACCTGGTCGATTAATAATGTGAATTATAATAATGATGATGAATTTTTTTTATTATTATTATAAATGTAATAAAACAATTTTTTTTATATAAAACAGAATACTTTTTATAAAGTTTTATTTTATTTGATTATAAATAGAATATAATATATTTTATTATGCATAGTATTTGCATAGTGCTTACATAGTGTTTGCATAGTAAATTTTTTTTATATAAAACAGAATACTTTTATAAAGTTATTTGTTTTATTATATTATAAATAGAATATATTATATTTTATTATGCATAGTGTTTGCATAGTGCCTGCATAGTGTTTGCATAGTAAAATCTTTTTATATAAAACATAATACTTTTATAAAGTTATTTGTTTTATTAGATTTTAAATAATATATATATATATATATATATATATATATATATTTTAATTAGAATATATTATATTTTATTACATAGTATTCTTTTCATTCTCCTATAAATAGGATGCTTAGTTAGAATTGAAAACACACTAGAAATTTAGAGAATTCTTCTTCTATAATCTTGAGCGTATTTCTTTAGAGTTTAAGTATGCTTTAAGCGTAGAAAATAGTTTAAGTTTTCTTCAAGTATATCCCCGCCCTACCCGTCGGAATACTTTTCTTTATAAGGTAAGGGGTATTATTCTTTCGTATTCATGAAGAGAGTTATTTTCTTTCAATACTTGTAAGGGGTATTATTCTTTCGTATTCATGAAGAGAGTTATTTTCTTTCAATACCTGTAAGGGGTATTATTCTTTCGTATTCATGAATAGAATTATTTTCTTTCAATACTCATAAGAGCTGTTATTCCATTCTTTATTATTATGTTGGAATAACTTATCTATGCGAAGTACCGCATACATGGTGAAATTCTTCTATTATTCCATTCTTTATTATTCTGTTGAAATAACCTGTCTATGTGGATTACCGCATGCAGGGTGAATTATCTTTCGTATTCATTCCTTATTAAATTGGGAAAATGATCTATCTACGTGGATTACCGCATGGCGGGCGAAAATCTATTTTCAGTTTCATATATAATATTATACTTAGTTGGTTAAAGTTTTGGCATCTATACTCCATGAAATTAGTAGAATATCCTGGATATTTACGCTTCATCCAGTATCTTTTCATGGAAATATTCTTCTGAGCATTCTTGAATTTTACTCCACAAAGAAGTATCATGTTGACAATTTGGACGTTATTAATTTTTGGATAAACTAAAATTTAAAATCTTTAAAATTTATCCTTGAACTTTTTTATTGAATTATTTATGTCATTGTCATCATCCTCATATTTATATTGTGATGAAAGTCATCTTTGGCTTACGTGCACAGATGAACTTGGTATGATTATGACCAGGGATTATTCGGTATAATCATGACATGTAATGTTATAAATGATGTGGTAAAAGTCCTCGGTGGCCTGTAGTGCATTGATGGAAAGTTTTTGGTATGATTATGACCAGGGATTATTCGGTATATTCATGACCATTGATGATGTAATGAATATCCTTGGCCTGTAGTGCAGGGATGACTCGATGATGTGATTTATTTATGCTCTACTTGATTCTTCTAATTAATTTCTTCTTCCGCTGCAGTTAAACTTGATGTCTATTGTATTTTATCAGTTTAACATTGTTGAAGACTAATGATAATTTATTCTGCATTATCTTAGTCATAATATTTCTTACTGGGCTAGTTGAGCTCACCCTTTTGCTTTCATTGTTCTCTTCAGGAAATGAGAACGTAGCCGGGACTAGTCGGGGAATGGAGTGATGGTCCGAGATGATGTATTAGTAGTCCTCACTATTCTATAAAATAGGGTGATAATAAATGTAATGAGGACTCTATTTGAGAGTGGATATTATCTAGAAGGCAACATTCCTGTTTAAACTCTCAACTATGTTTTGTCGTATATTACATGACGGATGTATAATTAAGTTTGTATTTGAATTCCGTACCATGTATTTGGCGACTCAAGATGGGTGATGTATACCTGTTTTGGGGGCGTCACAGTTGGTATCAAAGCTTAGGGATATGATCCTTGGTTGAGATGTGAGACAAGAACTAGGAGGGGAGAGACGGGGAATTAATTCGTTAGTTTGACCAACCTAAGTTTATTTGGTATTTAATTGGTCGGTTAGAGTATAGGGATAATATGTGATATGTTAATTAACCCTTGTTTTGTGACAGTGTTTGAATATGGCATCTGAAAATGTTGAGATCAGCAATGAAGCACATGAGACCGTTGAGTCACCAACGATCAATATCCAGGATAATGTGCAACAGGAAGACAATAATCCTCAGGTAAATAACAACAACGATCAGATGATGAACGATGGGATGTTTAGAGGCTTTATGAAATTCATGCAACATCAGGTAAGAGAGACTCATGTTCAAAATATAGGTGAAAATAATGGCAACCCACGGTTGGTCACCGCTAAGCAGTTAAAGGAGCTGTGACCACCGGAGTTTTTGGGAAAGCTAGAACCACTCAAGGCAGAGGCATTGATAAAGTAGATCACCAAGATATTTGATGTCTTGGAATGCTTAGAGGAGCAAAAGATTCCATTCGCCACCTTTATGTTGCGTGAAGAAGCAGATCATTGGTGGGAATCTGTAAAACATACCAAGCCAGACGCACTCAAGATGTCTTGGGAGAAGTTTCAAGAATTATTGAACGACAAGTACTTTCCTGAAAGTATTCGTCACATGAAGTAGAATTCATCAAGCTGGAACAAAACAATATGACCGTGTCGCAGTACGAGGCTAAGTTTACGGAGTTATCCTGGTTTGCATCCCATTTGGTCGATAATGAGGAGAGAATGGCGTGAATGTTTCTGCGAGGTTTGAAACCCGAAATACGTCAATACCTCATTTCTCACAAACTTTGTTTATATTCAGATGTTGTGAATAAGGCTCAGTTAATGGAGCGCGATAATGAGTCAGCACAACCAAAAGGCAACGACTAGCAACATGATAATAATCGTACCGGTGGCAATGGCCATCGGAACAATGATAACCATCGTGGGGGAATTTATCATGCCAAGAATGGTAACCACTTCGGTGGTAATCATGGCCAAGATAATAGAAGTGGAAATTTTAAGAAGAGAATGTTCAATAATGATGGAAAGACAGCAGCACCAGCACGCGTTTCAAAGGAAGAAGAATGACCACCGGTCGTATGTTTCAAATGCGGACAGGAGGGACACATCCATCCAAACTGTACGCAATAATCCAAAGCGTGTTTCAATTACGGAAGAGAAGGTCACCTAGCTCGATTTTTTCGTGTAGTGAAGTCAAGTCCAGCTGGGATAGTGATGCCAAAGGATGTCTCAGACAAGTCAAAAAAGGTATTTTAAGTGAGAGCGTTTATCGAGGAACTCGAACGAAGTTGTCACGGGTAAGTTAATCATAAATTCTTGCGAAGTTTATACCTTATTAGATATCGGTTCTACCCATTCTTTTATCTCTCTTGCTTGCGCTCAACGTTTAATTTTGACTCCTGATAAATTAGACTTTTACTTATCTGTTGAAACTCCGTTAGGAGAAACCTTCGTTACCTCCACTGTTTATAAATCTTGTTTGATTCAAATCGACACTTTCACGTTGCCTGTCTATCTTATCTCTTTGAAAATACTTGCCTTTGATGTGATTTTAGGAATCGATTAGTTAACTACTCATCATGCTTTTCGTAAGGTTGTTAGCTTTTATATTCCTAACCAACCTGTTATGCGAATTCAAGCAACCAAACCACTAAAGTTAATAACTGTTATATCAATTCAAAAGTAAAGATCCCCAAGCCTTTTACTAGTAACTTCTTTGTGTGGAATGCACCGAAGCCGAACTTTCCGTAGGGGACGCTGTGAATGATGGTGGCAAGTTGATAGGTATCAATGTGACGTGCTATCCAAGTCTTGGATGAGGGTCACAGTTTAGAATGATATTTCTATCGTTAATAAATTTCTTGACGTATTTCTGAAGACTTCTTGGCCTACCCTAGAGCGTGAAATTGAATTTTGTATTGACCCCAGTACAAAACACATTTCTAAAAACCCTTAAATATTTCTTCAACTAAAATAAACGTAACATACGCCAAAGACGTTGGCTCGAGCTGTTGAAGATTATGCTAATACCATTCAATATCATCGTGGAAGAGTGAACGTGGTAGTTGATGCGTTGAGTAGAAGATCGTATGCGTTTACGAGTGCAATATTGTTAACACAAAAATCCATTTCGTATAACTTACAAATGATGAAGATAGAGTTAAAGACTCTAGAGACCCACGTGAAGATAACGAATATACGATTAGAATCGACTTTAATCGATAAAGTTAAAGCCGCTCAAATTACACACATGGAGTTGATGAATAAGAAGAAGAAGGTTCAAGAACGCGTTATTCTAAAAGTAAGAGTCGATTAATAGAGGAAATCTCAACCCTCGATTTAATTGGCCCATTTGAAATCCTTGATCGAGTAGGAACTGTGGCCTATAGACTCATTTTATCGCCAAGTATGTTACGTGTTCATAATATTTTTCACGTATCGTTGTTACGTAAATATGTGGACGACCCGAACCAAATTATTAATTTAAAACCGGACGAGATAGCGGATAATTTAACGTATGAAGATGTACCTGTTAAAATCTTGAAATATATTTTACACTCAAAGGTTATACCTCAAGAGTTAGAATCTGAAATGAAGTCAAGGTATCCTCATCTCTTCGGCATACCAGGTATGTACATAAATTTTGAGGGCGAAATTTCATGAGGGGAGATTATAAAATCTTAAATTTTACGAATAAAGATTTAATTTTCTCGAAATATTTTTTTCAAAATTATGGTGTGGATTTGAGATAATGTTATAGTTGTGGGTACTATTTATAAATTTTAAAAAGTATGCAAGTTGTTATATAATATTTGATTGATCGGGAAATATTCTTTTTATCGAAGAATATCCGTACGATGGTACAATCATTGGTGGACCCCATAACGGAATTATTGTCGGATTGAGAAAACGACGAAAATATTTTTATGAAAATAACGGCGGAAGTTTTACCGTTAACTGTTGAAACACCCGATGTTAAAAGTACAGTAATATGCGTGGTTGTATAGTAGCACACTGTATTGATTATTGATGCTTATGTGAGAAGTCACTCAGTTTTGTTCAATTATTGCTACAGTAATTGTTGCATAGTATCTCACGTTATTTGATTCAATTATTGTCGATATTTTATATATTATTAAATCAATAATTGAGATAACAAAGTTATTAATATTATTATTTGCAATATTAGCGATGTCTAGAAGTTCTGTCAAGGAGATGTTTGGTCACCTAATTGTGCGCCAATAGGGAGAAATCCTATTGGAAAGCCCCCTCTTTCTTGGGAACAACCTGGTCGATTAATAGTGTGAATTATAATAATGATGATAAATTTTGTTTTATTATTATTATAAATGTAATAAAACGGAAAACTTTTTATATAAAACATAATACTTTTTATAAAGTTTTGTTTTATTTGATTATAAATAGAATATAATATATTTTATTATGCATAGTGTTTTATATAGTGTTTGCATAGTAAAATCTTTTTATGTAAAATAGAATAATTTTATAAAGTTATTTGTTTTATTAGATTATAAATAGAATATATTATATTTTATTATGCATAATATTTATATAGTGCCTACATAGTGTTTGCATAATAAAATCTTTTTATATAAAACAGAATATTTTTATAAAGTTATTTATTTTATTAGATTTTAAATAATATATATATATATATATATATATATATATTAATTAGAATATATTATATTTTATTGCATAGTATCCTTTTCATTCTCCTATAAATAGAATGCTTAGTTAGAATTGAAAACACACCAGAAATTTAGAGAATTCTTCTTTTATAATCTTGAGTGTATTTCTTTAGAGTTTAAGGATGCTTTGAGCGTAGAAAATAGTGTAAGTTTTTTTCAAGTATATCCCTGCCTTACCCGTCGGAGTACTCTTCTTTATAAGGTAAGGGTTATTATTCTTTCGTATTCATGAAGAGAGTTATTTTCTTTCAATACTTGTAAGGGGTATTATTCTTTCGTATTCATGAATAGAGTTATTTTCCTTTAATACTTGTAAGGGGTATTATTCTTTCGTATTCATGAAGAGAATTATTTTCTTTCAATACTCGTAAGAGCTGTTATTCCATTCTTTATTATTATGTTGGAATAACCTGTCTACGTGAAGTACCGCATACATGGTGAAATTCTTATGTTATTCCATTCTTTATTATTCTGTTGGAATAACCTGTCTATGTGGATTACCGCATGCAGGGTGAATGATCATTCGTATTCATTCCTTATTAAATTGTGGAAATAATCTGTCTACGTGGATTACCGCATGGTGGGCAAAAATCTATTTGCAGTTTCATATATTCTATTATACTCAGTTGGTTAAAGTTTTGGCTTCTATACTCCATGAAATTAGTAGAATATCCTGGATATTTGCGCTTCATCCAGTAACTTTTCATGAAAATATTCTTCTGAACATTTTTGAATTTTACTCTACAAAGAAGTATCATGTTGACAATTTGGACGTTATTGATTTTTGGATAAACTAAAATTTAAATCTTTAAAATTTATCCTTGAACTTGTTTTATTGAATTATTTATGTCATTGTCATCATCCTCATGCTTATATTGTGATGAAAGTCATCTTTGGCTTACGTACATAGATGGACTTGGTATGATTATGACCAGGGATTATTCGGTATAGTCATGACCATTGATGATTTAATGAATATCCTTGGCCCGTAGTGCAGGGATGACTCGATGATGTGGTTTATTTATTAAGTTGAATCTTAGCGATAAAAATTGATGAAATATTTTAAATCATAGAAGATAATAGATATCATGCTCTACTTGATTCTTCTAATGGATTGTTTGTTCCGCTGCAGTTAAACTTGATGTCTATTGTATTTTATCAGTTTAACATTGTTGAAGACTAATGATAATTTATTCTGCATTATCTTAGTCATAATATTTCTTACTGGGCTAGTTGAGCTCAACCTTTTGCTCTCATTGTTCTCTTCAGGAAATGAGAACGTAGCCGGGACTAGTCAGGGAACGGAGTGATGGTCCGAGATGATGTATTAGTAGTCCTCACTATTCTATAAAATAGTGTGATAATAAATGTAATGAGAACTCTATTTGAGAGTGGATATTGTCTAGAAGGCAACATTCCTGTTTAAACTCTCTGCTATGTTTTGTCGTATATTACACGACGGTTGTATAATTAAGTTTGTATTTGTATTCTGTACCTTGTATTTGGCGACTCAAAATGGGTGATGTATACCTGTTTTGGGAGCGTCACATAGTATTACACTAGTACTAAAAGACCTGACCATTATCTTGCGCAGAAACTTAATGATCTAAGATCTATGCTCGGTCAAACTTGATACCTTGCTAACTGACTATGAAGATCTGGGCAGCCTCAAGAACACCTATAACGATGGTTCTGTTGCTATAGGGTCCTTTAGCGACACTTAATTTCTAAAAATTATATTTTTATTAAATAATTAGAGAAAATTAGTTTTTAATTATTCAAAATACAAAATAAATTACTAAAAATTATTTTAAAGTCTAAAAATTAGTTTTTAATAATTTTGAATATATTTCATAAATATTTAATATTTTTGGAATATTAAAGGTATTTAATTTATTTAATTGTTATATTAAATAAATTATTTAAAAATGATTTTAATACTTGAAAAAAATCATTTAAAATTATGTTATATGAAAATATTTTAAGTTATTGTTAATGACTTTTAATATTTTGTGATAAATTTTGTTAATAAATTAATATTAATGATAATTAAGTTATTTAATAAATGTATTAAATAAATTATAAAAAATAGAATTAATGATTTAAAAATCATATAAAATGATTTAAAGGTTATAAAAATATAACTTTTGATATGTTATCATGAAAAATATTAATATTTTAATATTAAATATATTAGATTTATTTCATATTTATATTAAATAAATTAGTTTAAAAATAATTCTAAAATTATAAAAATTATTTTAAATTAAAATAAAGTGTTTAAAAATATTTTAAGTTATAAAATATAACTTTTAATATTTAAAGGATAATTTCATTAATAATTTAATATTAATGATATTAAATTTATTTAATAATTATTGTAAATAAATAGTTTAAAAATAGTTTCATTAATTTAAAAATCATTTAAAAGGGATATAAATGAATTAAAAATATTTTAAGTTATAATTAATGACTTTTAATATTTTGATAAATAATGCATTAATATTAAAGTATTAATGATAATTATTTAAAAATGATTTTAATTATTTTAAAAATCATTTAAGGGTAATATTAATACTTTAAAAATATTTTGAGTCATTATGAATAACTTTAATATTTTGGCAATGGTTTCATTAATACTTTGATATTAATTAAATATTAATGATAATAGAATTTTTTAATATTTAAATTATTTAATAATGATTCCGGTGTTTGAAAAATCATGATAAATTATAATAATTATTTAAAAATTATTATTAGGCTATGAAAAATTATATAACTGATATTTAAATTATTCAGAACAATATTAAAGATTCAGAATAGAATTTTAAACTCTATAATTACCCGATAAAGTCGTCGGTACACCGAAATATTTCAGAAACTAATCCAGACCTAGATAGTTTGACTTGATAAGTCATTGTTTGTGATTCAATGACTATTAAATCTATGTGACAATGTGCTTAGGTAATGTGTTGACTGCAGATAGCAGTATTGTAAGACCCACACTTTTATAAATAAATCTGATATAATGTTATAGTTGTGGGTAATATTTATAAATTTTGCAAAGTACGCAAGTTGTTATATAATATTCGATTGGTCAGGGAATATTTGTACGACGACACAATCATTGGTGGACCCCACAACAGAATTATTATCGGATTGAGAAAACGACAAAAATATTTTTTATGAAAATAACGGCGGAAGTTTTACCGTTGATACTGTTGAACTACCCGGTAGTAAAAGTACAGTAATACGCGTGGTTGCATAGTAACACACGGTATTGATTATTAATGCTTATGTGAGAAGTCACTCAGTTTGATTAAATTATTATCGATATTTTATATGTTATTAAATCAATAATTGAGATGACGAAGTTGTTAATATTATTATTTGCATTATTAACGATGTCTAGAAGTTCTGCCAAGGAGAGGTTTGATCACCTAATTGCGTGCCAATAGGGAGAAATCCTTATTAGAAAGCCCCCTCTTTCCTGGGAACGACCTGATCGATTAATAGTGTGAATAATAATAATGATGATGACGTTTTGTTTTATTTGTATTATTAACGTAATAAAATAGAAAAACTTTTCATATATAACATAATACTTTTATAAAGTTATTCTTTTTATTAGGCTAAAAGTAAAATCTTTTTATATAAAATAGAATACTTTTATAAAGTTATATGTTTTATTAGACAATAATTAGAATATATTATATTTTATTATGTATAGTGTTTGCATAGTACTTGCATAGTGTTTGCATAGTAAAATCTTTTTAAAAGTTATTCGTTTTATTAGATTATAAATAGAATATATTATAGTTTATTTAAAAGATTTTACTTTAAATATGGACCGTCCGATTAAAGTAAATTAATCTGGACCGTTCATGGATCAGTTACTATTCATTCTATTCTTCTATAAATAGAAGCTCATTCCTTCTTTATTTCTTACGAATTCACTGAAACTCTAGAGAGAGAAACAATAGAGAGAGAAACTATAGAGAGAAAGAAGAAAAGTATTCTGCTACTTCACTACTCCGATATCAAGTTTCTCTTACGGTAAGGGGTATTTTTTTTATATTCATGAGGAGAACTTCTGTTATTCCATCTTTATTATTCTATTGGAATAACTTATATACGCGGGCTACCCTATACTTGGTGAAATTCTTCTATATTCCATTCTTTATTATTCTGTTGGAATATCCTGTCTGTGCTTTACGCCGGACCTGGTTCCGTCTTTGTTATTCTGTTGGAATATCTTGTCTGTGCTTTACGCCGGACCTGGTTCCGTCTTTATTATTCTGTTGGAACATCCTGTTGGTGTGAATTTCACCTGACATGGTTCCGTCATTTAGTATTCTGTTGGAATAACCTGTCTATGCGAAGTATCGCTTGCATGGTGATTTCTGTTGTAGTCCATTCTTTATTATTCTATTGGAATATCCCGTCGGTGCATATTACGCCTGACCTGGTTCCATTATTTATTATTCTGATGGAATAACCTGTCTATGCAAAGTACCTCATGCATGATGATTTCTTTTGTTATTTCATTCTTTATTATACTCAGTTGGTTAAAGTTTTGACTTCTACACTTCATGAAATTAGTTGAATATTCTTGATATTTGCGCTTCATCCAGTATCTTTTCATAGAAATATTCTTTTGAGCATTCTTGAATTTTACTTTACAAAGAAGTATCATGTTGACAATTTGGACGTTATTCGTTCCTGAATAAATTAATTCTTGAACTTGTTTTATTGAATTCTTATATCATTGTCATCATCCTCATGTTTATATTATTTTTGAAAGTCATCTGTGGCCTGTAGTGCATAGATGGACTTGGTATGATTATGACCAAGGATTATTCAGTGTAATCATAACCGTAATGTTACAAATGATGTGGTAAAAGTCCTCATTGGCCCGAAGTGCATTGATGGACAGTTGTTGGCATAATCATGACCATTGATGAATACACAAATATCCTTGGCCCGTAGTGCATGGATAATTTATGGTCGTAACCCTAATGAATATCCTTAGCCGTAGTGCAGGGATGATGTGGATTATTTATTAAGCTGAGTCTCAGCGATAAAAGTGATGAAAAACCTTTTTAAATCATAAAAGATAGTAGATTTTATTCTCTACTTGACTCTTTTAAAGGATTGCATGTTCCGCTGCAGTTAAACTTAATGTCTATTGTATTTTATCAGTTTAACACTGTTGAGGACTAATGATAATTTATTCTGCATTATCTTAGTCATAAAGTACGGGGAGGTGAAGGTGTAATAACCTGGGAGAGATTCAAAGAGATGTTCTTCGATATGTATTTTTCAGCTAGTTCACAAAATCAGATGGAGGTTCAGTTTTTAGAGTTGAAACAAGGGAATATGTCAGTAGCTGATTATGCGGCAAGGTTCAATGAGTTGGCTAGGTTCGCCACGTACCAAGTACATATCGATGAGAGGAAGACAAGACAATTCGAGCAGGGACTGAAGCCCTGGTTGTATAACAAGGTGTCAATGTTTCAATTGAACACTTTTGCAGAAGTGTTAGGGAAGGCCATACTTGCTGAGGGTGGAAGTGATGCAGTAACGAAGTATAATCAGGAGCAGAAGAAGAAGAAGAGTGAGAAGGAAGGTAATAACAAGACTGGTGGGAGTAGCACTGGGGGTAATAACAATCAGAAGAGGAAGTGGTCTGAAAATTCGTCGGGCAGAAGTCAACAGGGTGGCCAGAAGAAGCGTATTAACCTTATGACTCCGTCAAAGGTTGTGTTTTATGGTAGCAAGTCGCCTAGACAAGCGAGTTGTCTGACGATGATGCAGGCCAGGAGATTTTTAAGACAAGGCTGTGTAGGATATCTAGCTTAAATAGTCGATAGTCGTAAAGAGAATCCGAAAATTGATGAGATTCCAGTAGTGAGAGATTTCGCAGACATATTTCCAGATGATTTGCCGGGACTTCCTCCAGATAGAGCAGTTGAATTCGTTATTGATTTGGCTCCAGGAACGGCCCCAATATTAAAGGCACCGTATCGAATGGCACCGGTAGAGATGAAAGAACTGATGGTCCAACTACAAGAATTAATGGACAAGAAGTATATTCAACCAAGCGTATCACCTTGGGGAGCGCCATTTTTATTTGTTATGAAGAAGGATGGAATGATGCGGCTCTGCATCGACTACAGAGAACT
Organism: Panax japonicus; assembly: GCA_020205505.1. Lineage (NCBI taxonomy): Eukaryota > Viridiplantae > Streptophyta > Magnoliopsida > Apiales > Araliaceae > Panax > Panax japonicus. The sequence continues at coordinate 477,258 of JAINUV010001440.1, read as the reverse complement.
GAATAAGGTCACAATTAAGAATAGGCATCCATTACCGCGAATCGACGATTTGTTCGATCAGTTAAAGGGAGCAAGATACTTTTCGAAGATAGATTTGAGAAGTGGTTATCATCAACTGAAGGTGAGACCAGAAGATGTACAGAAGACAACATTTAGAACACGATACGGTCACTACAAATTTCTGGTAATGTCATGTGGTCTAACGAATGCTCCTGCAGCATTTATGGGCTTAATGAATGGAGTGTTCAAGCCGTTTTTGGACAAATTCGTAGTGGTATTTATAGTTGACATTTTGGTATATTCGAAAGGCAAGGAAGAACACGAAGAGCATTTGAGGTTGACATTAGAGACATTGAGAAGGGAGAAGTTGTATGCTAAGTTTTCAAAATGTGAATTCTAGATTGAAAGAGTACAATTTCTTGGACATGTGATTGATAGAGACAGAATTTTGGTAGATCCCTCCAAAGTCGAAGCTGTGATTAACTGGGATCAGCCGAAGACGCCGTCGGAAGTAAGAAGTTTTCTTGGATTGGCAGGGTATTACAGAAGATTCATTCAGGATTTTTCCAAGATTGCAACTCCGCTGACGAATTTAACTAGGAAATCGGTGAAATTCGTTTGGACGGAGAAGTGTGAGGAAAGCTTTCAAGAATTAAAGAAGAGGTTGAGTACAGCACCTGTGTTATCTCATCCGAATGACACATGAAATTTTGTGGTATATAGTGATGCGTCGTATAAAGGACTCGGCTGTGTGCTTATGTAGAATGGTAGAGTCATTGCGTACCCGTCACGATAACTGAAAGATTATGAGAAGGGGTATCCGACCCATGACTTGGAGTTAGCTGCAGTAGTTTTTTCTTTGAAAATTTGGAGGCATTATCTCTATGGGGAGAAGTGTGAAATATATACAGATCATAAGAGTCTGAAATATATTTTTACACAAAAAGACTTGAACATGCGTCAAAGAAGGTGGTTGGAGTTAATTAAGGACTACGATTGTGAGATTCTATACCATCTGGGTAAGGCAAATGTGGTGGCTGTCGCCCTAAGTAGAAAAGGTCTGGAGAAATTGATGATGTTGACCGCTCAGGAGGAGCTAATTTTAGTAATGGAAAAGCTGAAATTGGAAGTGAAGTATCCTATAGAAATTGACAAAAAGCTGTTCTAGATGCAAGCTGGTACAACCTTACTGGATAAAGTTAAGGAGGCTCAACTTCAGGACGAAGAATGTGAGAAAGTGAAGAAGAAGATATTTGAAGGGACTGAACCTAGATTCAAAATAGATAGTGAGGGACTACTAAGATTTGAGAGCAGAATTTGTGTACCGCCAGTAACAGAGATTAAAGAAGAAATTTTGAGCGAAGCTCACAACTCAAGATATTCGATTCACCCTAGTAGCACCAAGATGTACCAAGATCTTCGACAACACTTTTGGTGGCCAAATTTGAAACGAGAAATTACAGAGTGTGTTGCCAAGTGCCTAACATTTCAGAAAGTGAAAGTAGAACATCAGAGGCTGAGTGGGTTGCTACAACCTTTAGAAATTCCAGAATGAAAATGGGAACATATTACGATGAATTTCGTGGTTGGCCTACCGACAACTCAGAAAGGCTACGACGCAGTATGGGTTATTGTTGATCGGTTGACGAAATCTGCACACTTCCTTCCGATCAAAATCCGATTCAACCTAGATCAGTTGGCAAGGTTATATGTGAAAGAGATTGTTTCAAGGCATAGAGTTTTGGTGTCAATTGTTTCTGATAGAGATCCGCGTTTTACGTCGAACTTCTAAAAACATCTACAGGAATGCATGGGTACACAGTTGCGAATGAGTACGACATATCACCCTCAGACAGATGGACAGAGTGAAAGAATAATTCAGACATTGGAAGATATGTTAAGAGCTTGTATAATGGACTTTAAAAGAAATTGGGATGACCATCTACCGCTCGTAGAGTTCGGCTACAACAATAGTTACCACGCTAGTATTGGCATGCCACCCTATGAAGCGTTATACGGCAGAAAGTTCAGAACTCCATTATATTGGGATGAAGTTGGCGAAAGACAATTACTAGGACCAGAATTGGTACAACAAACAGCAGAGATAATCAAAGTGATTCGAGCAAGACTGACAGCAGCTCAAGATAGACAGAAGAAATACGCCGATCCACACCGTAAGAATGTTGAATTCGAGCTGAGTAGTTATGTGTTTTTAAAGGTCTCTCCTGGGAAGGGAAAGATAAGGTTCGGAAAGAAAGGAAAATTAAGCCCAAGATTCATTGGACCCTTTGAAGTTCTGAGAAGGGTCGGAGAAATTGCTTATGAGGTAACCTTACCTCCAGCTCTAGAGATTGTCCACAACGTTTTCCATGTCTTAGTCCTACGACCCTACAAACTCGATTATAAGCACGTGATTGAATATGAACCCCTACATTTCGACAAAGACTTATCTTACGAAGAAATTCCTGTTCAAATTGTCGACCCCAAAAAACAAGTTCTGAGAAATAAAGTAATACCTTCTATTAAGGTAATTTGGAGGAACCACAACGCTGAAGAAGCTACGTGGGAACTCGAAGAGAATATGATGAAAAATTATTCTCATTTGTTTACTTAGATTGTTATAAGCGATTTTGGGGACAAAATCTTTGTAGGGGGGAGAATGTAACGAAATGAATTATTGAGTTGTGATTCTGAGGACAGAATCCTTTTAAGAGGGGAAAGATGTGACAACCGAAATTTTGTAATTTAATTTAAATATTTATTGGATTGAATAAATATTTTTGATGAATTAATTATTAAAATAATTAATTAATTGATGAAGTTGTGATAGATTAATTTAATTATGTGTTATATTTATAAAATTAATGTAGAGAATTTTATTATTCGAAGTATGTGATTATGTGAGCTTATTGTATTAAAAGAAATATTTAATAAGCTTAATATTATTATTTTTAATTAATTTAATTATTAATTAGAGAATTAATAATTTGATATTATTATTAAATAAAAAAATTAATTATGTGACTATGTGCATTATTGAGAAATTATTATATTTTATTAAATTATATATTGGTTTTATTTATTAAGGAGTGCGACATTTTTTAAACTATATAATAAATCTCTATTAAATTAAATGGTTTTTGAATTATTTTCTTGCTAGCCAAACATGGCACTAAGGGAGGTTATGGGCAGTTAACCCATGACTGGGTAACTGACCACCAATGTGTCAGTTCCTTTTCTATTTATCATACGTGTTCTTCTTTTCTATTATTCTTCTAAGTCTGATAAAAACATCACACAGAGAGAGAGAGAGTTTGAGAAAATTGTTGAGAAAGATTGCTTGGTGTTTGAGAATTTTTGAGGAAGGCTTTAATTCATCTCCTAGTATTTTATCTACGCTTGGGTAATCTCTTCAACCCAATTATTATTTTTATGTCCTTTAAGTTTCATGAATATGGCTTAAGTCTTCTGTGAATCTTTGTAAATTGGAAAGTTGATATAAGAATATATGTAATGATTCGAGTAGTATAACATGTTTTAATATATATTATATGGGTTTCCATATCTTCAGTTTCATGAAATTATATAGTAAAAGATTTCAGAGTATGTTATATGGCCATATGGCCCTTATACATATTTTTTAATATGCTAACCATAAATTTTTCTACAAAATTCACAATGATATATGATTATGCATGCTAAAGCGAACAAAACGAAGTTTGAATGGTTGAATTTGGTTTTATAACGAATCTGTGGCGATGAATGTTAGGATTTATGTTCAAAACTTCAAGAGGGATTGTAAGGAATTTTAAGGGATTGTAAGGGATGCAATTTTCTTCTTAAATGATATTATTTTCTTCAATATCATTATGCCGAATTATTGATATGAGTTTTACTGTGGAATTTCTACTTTTTTCATGTCGGGGTTACTATTCACGTATATGACACTATTTACGTATACGACACTATATTCATGTATATGACACTATTTATGTATATGATATTATTTACGTATACGGTACTATGTACGAATACGAGTTACTATTCATGAGTTACTATTCACGAGTTACTATTTACGAGTTACTTACTATTCACGAGTTACTATTTACAGGTACTATTCACGATAAAATTGGTTTCTTTTTCTGACCAAATTATCGTTGATTTATGAATCTAGCTTACTCTTGAAACTAAATGCAATTGTTGATTATATTATTTTTATTACCATATATAATATTTTTATAACCCTAATGATTATATTTCTCTTTGACTTGAGTGTAAAGATGGGTAGATTATTGGTATGATCATGACTATGGGTTCTCTTTGGCCAGTAGTGCAAAGATGAATTATTGACTGGTATGATCATGACCATTGAATTTATAATTGAATATCTTTAGCTTAAGTGCAAAGGTGAATTCATCAACATGGTTATAATTATTGTTTATATAAATTCTAAAATGATTATATATTTCTTTGAGATATTAATATATTTGGCCCGTAGTGCAAAGATTACATGTTGTTGAATATCTTTGGCCTGTAGTGCAAAGATGAATTGTTGATGAATATCTTTGGCCCGTAGTGCAAAGATGACCTTTTGTTGAATATCTTTGGCCCGTAGTGCAAAGATTACCTGTTGCTGAATATCTTTGACATGCAATGCAAAGATGAACTGTTAATGAATATCTTTGTCCTGTAGTACAAAGATGAACCTATTATTATGATTATGAACATGAACTGTGATTTGGTATAACCATGATCTTTGATGTTTCAGGTAAAGACATGTGATGACAATTATTTTCGTCCTAGATGAGAAGAGGAATTTAGAACCACAAATATGATTATTAGTTATTCATATGATTGTGGACAGGAACTGTTGATTGATGTTACATGAATAAAACATTGTTGGTGGATTTTTAACATGGAGAAGATAATAGACTTTATGGTCTATTTGACTCTCCTAATAGATTGCTCGTTTCGCTGTAACTATGGTTGAAAAGTTTTATCATCTACCATATATTCTAAATCTCTGATTTATTACTGATGAAGGCTATTGATAATTTAATTATCTTTAGTCATGATATTCTTTACTGAGCTAGTTGTGCTCACCATTTTGCTTCACAATTCCTTTAAGGTAATAAGAGTGTTGTCGGGTCGAGCGGGGATAACTGGGGAATAGAACAGTGTTCTATCGCTATTGAGGTTCTCCCTAAATAGTATGGAAATAATTTTTTTTGAGAAATTTAGATAAGTGTGTCATATTGTATATGTCATTTGATATTTAATTTTGGTGAACCGAATAGGGTGAGGCGAACCAAACTTTGGAAGGGTTTTTGCCACTATCATACAATATGTTTAATGACATACAACCTCGGGTTATCATAAGACAGGGTTGTGCACATCCACTTGCTGAATATATCTACGAGCACTACCTATATGATCCTGGAGTTTGGTTGAAATATAATTTTCAATTATAGACAATGGAGATAGTTATATGTCAAGAGAAGACTCACCATTAGAAAGAACATGATAATAATCTTCTCATTTTTCTTTGTAGTCTATTGGGTCAACCAAGGATAATTCTGTGGGTATATGATATCTATCATAACCTAGACGCATGGCCTCTAATGTACGAAGGTTTTCTTGAGCATTTCCCAAAGATTTTAATTTCTAAAACAGTTATTGACAGTACCTTTATGTAAGGTGCCATTGTGACGTGCTATCCAAGTTGGTGTCCAGAGTCACAGTTGGTATATATTTGTATCAAAACTCACAACATATGTGTTGTTATATTTTGCATGACAATTGTAGTAATAAAATTGTAGTTATTTTCTGTACCATGTATTTGGTGACTCAGAATAGGTTGGATGGATTGGACCTATTTTGGGGGCGTCACAGTTGGCATCAGAGCTTAAGGATATGATCTCTGGCGGAGATCCGAGATTAGAACTTGGAAGTGATAGACGAGTAATATCCTTCGCTAGTGTGTTTCCTACCTAAGCTAAATTTTCTTACTTAAGTTGACAAATTATGATATGTCAATTAACCTTTGTTTTGAAGCTGTATTCTATAATGATATCTAAAATATAGGAGATGAGCAATGGAGAAATCATGATGACAGGGAAGATGGAATCTGAAATGAAAACAAGGTATTCTCAACACTTCGAAATACCAGGTACGTAAATTTCAGGGACAAAATTTCATAAGGAGGGGAGATTGTAAGACCCCGAATTTTATGAAATAAAAGTATTCAATTTTCCTATTTAGTAAATTGTTAAATTGATAAAAAGTTAAAGTTAAGGGTGATATATATAAAATTTTCAAATTTCTGTTGGGGAGTATTCGTTTGGTCGTGGAATATTCTTGTTGTCGGGTAATATTCGTACGACGGCGCAACCATTTGTGGACCCCATAACAGAATAACTGTCGGATGCAGAAAACAACAAGTTTGATTTTTTATAAATAATTGCGTAATTATTACCGTTAACACTGTTGGAATACCTGGTGGTTAAAATACAGTAATACGCGTGGTTGCACAGTAGCACACGGTATTTCACAATATTTTTGGAATTATTGATTCTTACGTATAATGGCACTACTTAATAATTGTTACAGTAATTACTGTTCAATATTTTATTGGTTCAATAATTGCTGCGTTGATATTTTATATTATTATTGTTTAATAATTGTCACGACACAATATTTCCCATTATCAGATCAATAATTCATATTATTTGAATATTATTATTTGATAGCATTATTGGCAATGTCTAGAAAATTCTGTCAAGGAGAGGTTTGGTCACCTAATTATGCGCCAGTAAGGAGAAATCCTTATTGGAAAGCCCCCGCTTTCCTAGGAACGACCTGATTGTCATAATTGTGATTCTGTACTATAATTTGTGAATAATTAATTATTGATTTATATGATAAGGAAATATTTATTTTATGTGGATATAAATGAAGGATGGGGAAATATTTATTTTATGTGATTATAAACGAAGGAATTAATGTTGGTGTATTTTATTAGTATTTTGTCGAAATGAAGAATGAAATTTGGAAATTTTCAGAAAATTAGTTTATTTGTAAAATCTATAACTCTTTGTGTATAATGTGTTAGGAGATGAGCCATATATCAAAAGAAAGACCTGGAAGTAAGCTAACCGTAGAAACTAGAATCACCCAAAAATTTATTGTGGAGTTTTCGTAGTGACTGTTTGAATGAAACTGGTTCGAAGGACTCATAATCCAAAAATTCAGTGTTCTTGAGATATATTACGTGAGTTATAATTTTTAATCCGACCATTGGATCGTTATGATTTTTGGATATGTTATACATATATAAGTTGAGTATATGTCCACAAATTTTTAACCGTTAAAAATTAACGTATGATTTGTTATAAATTTTAAGAGGTGACTGATTCGGAAATTATGTTTATAAATGATTTTTGGTGTAAAATTCTAGAATGAGTGGGCCCCACCTTTGGTTGGTGAAGAAATGTGCTGAAATTTATTTCAAAAATGGTGGGTGAGAATAGTAGCAGGTAAAGCCATCAGGTAGCAGGTCAAGTCTGCTTTGGCGTTCTAGTATTTTCCTATAAATATGCTGCTGAGTTAGAATTAAAAATCACACCAGAAACATAAGTTTTCTCTCCCTATATTATTGAGCGTATTTTGTGAGTATTTTGATACTTTGAGAGTTGTTATTCAGTGCAAGTTTCCTTCAGCGTCAAGTTTGATATTTTAATTAGAAGTACTGCTCTTTTGAGGTAAGGGATTGTAAGGAATTTTAAGGGATTGTAAGGGATGTTATTTTCTTCTAAAATGATATTATTTTCTTCAATATCATTATGCCGAATTATTGATATGAGTTTTATTGTGGAATTTCTACCTTTTTCATGTCGGGGTTAAAAATTCACGTATACGACACTATTTACGTATACAGCACTATATTCATGTATATGGCACTATTTACGTATATGATATTATTTACGTATATGGTACTATATATGAATACGAGTTACTATTCATGAGTTACTATTCACGAGTTACTATTTACGAGCTACTTACTATTCACGAGTAACTATTCACGGGTACTATTCACGACAAAATTGGTTTCTTTTTCTGACCAAATTATCGTTGATTTATGAATCTAGCTTACTCTTGAAACTAAATGCAGTTGTTGATTATATTGTTTTTATTATCATATATAATATTTTTATAACCCTAATGATGATATTTCTTTTTGACTTGAGTGTAAAGATGGGTAGATTATTGGTATGATCATGACTATGAGTTCTCTTTGGCCAGTAGTGCAAAGATGAATTTTTAACTTGTATGATCATGACCATTGAATTTATAATTGAATATCTTTAGCTTAAGTGCAAAGGTGAATTCATCAACATGGTTATAATTATTGTTTATATAAATTATGAAATGATTATATATTTCTTTGACATATTAATATTTTTGGCCCGTAGTGCAAAGATGACATGTTGTTGAATATCTTTGGCCTGTAGTGCAAAGATGAATTGTTGATGAATATCTTTGGCCCGTAGTGCAAAGATAACATGTTGAATATCTTTGGCCCGTAGTGCAAAGATGACCTGTTGCTGAATATCTTTGACATGCAGTGCAAAGATAAACTGTTAATGAATATCTTTGGCCTGTAGTACAAAGATGAACCTATTATTATGATTATGAACAGGAACTGTGATTTGATATAACCATGATCTTTGATGTTTCAGGTAAAGACATGTGATGATAATTATCTACGTCCTAGATGAGAAGAGGAATTTTATTACCACAAATATGATTATTAGTTATTCATATGATTATGGACAGGAACTGTTGATTGATGTTACATGAATAAAACATTGTTGGTGGATTTTTAACATTGAGAAGATAATAGACTTTATGGTCTATTTGACTCTCCTAAAGGATTGCTCGTTTCGCTGCATTTATGGTTGAAAAGTTTTATCATCTACCATATGTTCTAAATCTCTGATTTATTACTGATGAAGGCTATTGATAATTTAATTATCTTTAGTCATGATATTCTTTATTGAGCCAGTTGTGCTTACCATTTTTCTTTACAATTCCTTTCAGGTAATAAGAGTATTGTCTGGTCGAGCGGGGATTACAGGGGAATAGAACGGTGTTCTATAACTGTTGAGGTTTTCCCTAAATAGTATGAAAATAATTTTATTGAGAACTTTAGATAAGTGTGTCATATTGTATATATCATTTGATATTTAATTTTGGTGAACCGAATAGGGTGAGGCAAACCCAACTTTGGAAGAGTTTTTGGCACTATCATACAATATGTCTAATGACTTACAACCTCGGGTTATCATAAGACAGGGTTGTACACATCCGCTTGCTGAATATATCTACGAGCACTACCTATATGATCTTGGAGTTTGGTTGAAATATAATTTTTAATTGCAGACAGTGGAGATAGTTATATGTCAAGAGAAGACTCACCATTGGAAAGAACATGATAGTAATCTTCTCATTTTTTTGGGGTCTATTGGGTCAACCAAGGATACTTATGTGGGTATATGATATCTATTATAACCTAGAAGCATGGCCTCTAATGTATAAAGGTTTTCTTGAGAATTTCCCAAAGATTTTAATTTCTAAAACAATTATTGACTGTACCTTTATGTAAGATGCCATTGTGACGTGCTATCCAAGTTGGTGTCCAGAGTCATAGTTGGTATATATTTGTATCAAAACTCACAACATATGTGTTGTTATATTTTGCATGACAATTGTAGTTATAAAGTTGTAGTTATTTTCTGTACCATGTATTTGGCGACTCAAAATAGGTTGGATGGATTAAACCTATTTTGGGGGCGTCATAGTTGGTATCAGAGCTTAAGGATATGATCTCTGGCGGATATCCGGGATTAGAACTAGGAAGGGATAGACGAGTAATATCCTTCGCTAGTGTGTGTCCTACCAAAGCTAAATTTTCTTACTTAAGTTGACACATTATGATATGTCAATTAACCTTTGTTTTGAAGCTATATTCTAGAATGATATCTAAAATATAAGAGATGAGCAATGGAGAAATCATGATGACAGGGAAGTTGGAATCTGAAATATAGCAAGGTATTCTCAACTCTTCGAAATACCATGTACGTAAACGTCAGGGACAAAATTTCATAAGGAGGGGAGATTGTAAGACCCCGAATTTTATGAAATAAAAGTATTCAATTTTCCTATTTAGTAAATTGTTAAATTGATAAAAATTTAAAGTTAAGGGTGATATATATAAAATTTTTAAAATACGCAAGTGGTTATAAAATACTCATTTCAGTTGGGGAGTATTCGTTTGGTCGTGGAATATTCTTGTTATCGGGGAATATTCGTACGACGATGCAGCCATTTGTGGTTCCCATTGCAGAATAACTGTTGGATGAAGAAAACAACAAGTTTGAGTTTTTATAAATAATGGCGTAAATATTACCGTTAGCATTGTTGGAATACCTGGTGGTTAAAATACAGTAATACGCGTGGTTGCACAATAGCACACGGTATTGCACAATATTTTTGGAATTATTGATTCTTACGTATGATGGCACTACTCAATAATTGTTACAGTAATTACTGTTCAATATTTTATTGGTTCAATAATTGCTGCGTTGATATTTTATATTATTGTTGTTCAATAATTGTCACGAAACAATATTTCCCATTATCAGATCAATAATTCATATTATTTGAATAATATTATTTGATAGCATTATTGGCAATGTCTAAAAAATTCTTTTAAGGAGAGGTTTTGTCACCTAATTGCGCGCCAGTAAGGAGAAATCCTTATTGGAAAGCCTCCTCTTTCTGGGAACAACCTGGTTGTCATAATTATGATTCTGTAATATAATTTGTGAATAATTAATTATTGATTTATATGATAAGGAAATATTTATTTTATGTGGATATAAATGAAGGATGGGGAAATATTTATTTTATGTGATTATAAATGAAGGAATTAATGTTGGGGTATTTTATTAGTATTTTGTCGAAATGAAGAATGAAATTTGGAAATTTTCAAAAAATTAGTTTATTACTTGATTTTGTAAAATCTATAACTCTTTGTGTATAATGAGTTAGTAGATGAGCCATATATCAAAAGAAAGCCCTGGAAGTAAGCTAACCGTAGAAACTAGAATCACCCAAAAATTTATTGTGGAGTTTTTGTAGTGACTGTTTGAATGAAACTGGTTCGAAGGACTCATAATCCAAAAATTCAGTGTTCTTGAGATATATTGTGTGAGTTATAATTTTTAATCCGACCATTGGATCGTTATGATTTTTGGATATGTTATACATATACAAGTTGAGTATATGTCCACAAATTTTTAACCGTTAAAAATTAACGTATGATTTGTTATAAATTTTAAGAGGTGACTGATTCGGAAATTATGTTTATAAATGATTTTTGGTGTAAAATTCTAGAATGAGTGGGCCCCACCTTTGGTTGGTGAAGAAATGTGCTGAAATTTATTTCAAAAATGGTGGGTGAGAATAGTAGCAGGTAAAACCATCAGGTAGCAGGTCAAGTCTGCTTTGGCGTTCTAGTATTTTCCTATAAATATGGTGCTGAGTTAGAATTGAAAATCACACAAGAAACATAAGTTTTCTCTCCCTATATTATTAAGCGTATTTTGTGAGTATTTTGATACTTTGAGAGTTGCGAATCAGTGCAAGTTTCCTTCAGCTTCAAATTTGATATTTTAATCAGAAGTACTGCTCTTTTGAGGTAAGGGATTGTAAGGAATTTTATGGGATTGTAAGGGATGTTATTTTCTTCTTAAATGATATTATTTTCTTCAATATCATTATGCCGAATTATTAATATGAGTTTTATTGTGGAATTTCTACCTTTTTCATGTCGGGGTTACTATTCACGTATACGACACTATTTACGTATACGACACTATATTCATGTATATGGCACTATTTACGTATATGATATTATTTACGTATACGGTACTATATACGAATACGAGTTACTATTCATGAGTTACTATTCACGAGTTATTATTTACGAGTTACTTACTATTCACGAGTTACTATTCACAGGTACTATTCACGATAAAATTGGTTTCTTTTTCTGACCAAATTATCGTTGATTTATGAATTTAGCTTACTCTTGAATCTAAATGCAATTGTTGATTATATTATTTTTATTACCATATATAATATTTTTATAACCCTAATGATTATATTTCTCTTTGACTTGAGTGTAAAGATGGGTAGATTATTGGTATGATCATGACTATGGGTTCTCTTTGGCCAGTAGTGCAAAGATGAATTATTGACTGGTATGATCATGACCATTGAATTAATAATTGAATATCTTTAGCTTAAGTGCAAAGGTGAATTCATCAACATGGTTATAATTATTGTTTATATAAATTCTAAAATGATTATATATTTCTTTGAGATATTAATATATTTGGCCCGTAGTGCAAAGATGACATGTTGTTGAATATCTTTGGCCTGTAGTGCAAAGATGAATTGTTGATGAATATCTTTGGCCCGTAGTGCAAAGATGACCTGTTGTTGAATATCTTTGGCCCGTAGTGCAAAGATTACCTGTTGCTGAATATCTTTGACATGCAATGCAAAGATGAACTGTTAATGAATATCTTTGTCCTGTAGTACAAAGATGAACCTATTATTATGATTATGAACATGAACTGTGATTTGGTATAACCATGATCTTTGATGTTTCAGGTAAAGACATGTGATGACAATTATTTTCGTCCTAGATGAGAAGAGGAATTTAGAACCACAAATATGATTATTAGTTATTCATATGATTGTGGACAGGAACTGTTGATTGATGTTACATGAATAAAACATTGTTGGTGGATTTTTAACATGGAGAAGATAATAGACTTTATGGTCTATTTGACTCTCCTAATAGATTGCTCGTTTCGCTGTAACTATGGTTGAAAAGTTTTATCATCTACCATATATTCTAAATCTATGATTTATTACTGATGAAGGCTATTGATAATTTAATTATCTTTAGTCATGATATTCTTTACTGAGCTAGTTGTGCTCACCATTTTGCTTCACAATTCCTTTCAGGTAATAAGAGTGTTGCCGGGTCGCGCAGGGATAACATGGGAATAGAACGGTGTTCTATAGCTGTTGAGGTTTTCCCTAAATAGTATGAAAATAATTTTATTGAGAACTTTAGATAAGTGTGTCGTATTGTATATGTCATTTGATATTTAATTTTGGTGAACCGAATAGGGTGAGGCGAACTCAACTTTGGTTGGGTTTTTGCCACTATCATAAAATTTGTCTAATGACATACAACCTCGGTTTATCATAAGACAGCGTTGTACACATCCATTTGCTGAATATATCTACGAGCACTACCTATATGATCTTGGAGTTTGGTTGAAATATAATTTTTAATTGCAGACAGTGGAGATAGTTATATGTTATGAGAAGACTCACCATTAGAAAGAACATGATAGTAAACTTCTCATTTTTTTTGGGGTCTATTGGGTCAACCAAGGATAATTCTATGGGTATATGATATCTATCATAACCTAGACGCATGACCTTTAATGTACGAAGGTTTTCTTGAGCCTCTCCCAAAGATTTTAATTTCTAAAATAGTTATTGACTGTACCTTTATGTAAGGTGCCATTGTGACGTGCTATCCAAGTTGGTGTCCAGAGTCACAGTTGGTATATATTTGTATCAAAACTCACAACATACGTGTTGTTATATTTTGCATGACAATTGTAGCAATAAAGTTGTAGTTATTTTCTGTATAATGTATTTGGCGACTCAAAATTGGTTGGATGGATTGGACCTATTTTGGGGGCGTCACAGTTGGTATCAGAGCTTAAGGATATGATCTCTGGCGGAGATCCAGGATTAGAATTAGGAAGGGATAGACGAGTAATATCCTTTGCTAGTGTGTGTCCTAGCAAAGCTAAATTTCTTACTTAATTTGACACATTATGATATGTCAATTAACCTTTGTTTTGAAGCTATATTCTAGAATGATATATAAAATATAAGAGATGAGCAATGGAGAAATCATGATGACAGGGAAGATGGAATCTGAAATGAAAGCAAGGTATTTTCAAATCTTCGAAATACCATGTACGTAAACTTCAGGGACAAAATTTCATAAGGAGGGGAGATTGTAAGACCCCGAATTTTATGAAATAAAAGTATTCAATTTTCCTATTTAGTAAATTGTTAAATTGATAAAAAGTTAAAGTTAAGGGTGATATATATAAAATTTTCAAAATACGCAAGTGGTTATAAAATACTCATTTCTGTTGGGCAGTATTCGTTTGGTCTTGGAATATTCTTGTTGTCGGGTAATATTCGTACGACGGCGCAACCATTTGTGGACCACATAACAGAATAACTGTCGGATGAAGAAAACAACAAGTTTGAGTTTTTATAAATAATTGCGTAATTATTACCGTTAACACTGTTGGAATACCTAGTGGTTAAAATACAGTAATACGCGTGGTTGCACAGTAACACACAGTATTGCACAGTATTTTTGGAATTATTGATTCTTACGTATGATGGCACTACTCAATAATTGTTACAGTAATTGCTGTTCAATATTTTATTGGTTCAATAATTGCTGCGTTGATATTTTATATTATTGTTGTTCAATAATTGTCACGACACAATATTTCCCATTATCAGATCAATAATTCATATTATTTGAATAATATTATTTGATAGCATTATTGGCAATGTCTAGAAAATTCTGTTAAGGAGAGGTTTGGTCACCTAATTGCGCGCGAGTAAAGAGAAATCCTTATCGGAAATCCCCCTCTTTCCTGGGAACGACCTGGTTGTCATAATTGTGATTCTGTAATATAATTTGTGAATAATTAATTATTGATTTATATGATATGAAAATATTTATTTTATGTGGATATAAATGAAGGATGGGGAAATATTTATTTTATGTGATTATAAATGAAGGAATTAATGTTGGGGTATTTTAATAGTATTTTGTCGAAATGAAGAATGAAATTTGGAAATTTTCAGAAAATTAGTTTATTACTTGATTTTGTAAAATCTATAACTCTTTGTGTATAATGAGTTAGGAGATGAGCCATATATCAAAAGAAAGACCTGGAAGTAAGCTAACTGTAGAAACTAGAATCACCCAAAAATTTATTGTGGAGTTTTCGTAGTGACTGTTTGAATGAAACTGGTTCGAAGGACTCATAATCCAAAAATTCAGTGTTCTTGAGATATATTGCGCGAGTTATAATTTTTAATCTGACCGTTGGATCGTTATGATTTTTGGATATGTTATACATATATAAGTTGAGCATATGTCCACAAATCTTTTACCGTTAAAAATTAACGTATGATTTGTTATAAAATTTAAGAGGTGACTGATTCGAAAATTATGTTTATAAATGATTTTTGGTGAAAAATTCTAGAATGAGTGGGCCCCACCTTTGGTTGTTAAAAAAATGTGCTGAAATTTATTTCAAAAATGGTGGGTGAGAATAGTAGCAGGTAAAGTCATCAGGTAGCGGGTCAAGTCTACTTTGGCGTTCTAGTATTTTCCTATAAATATGGTGCTGAGTTAGAATTGAAAATCACACCAGAAACATAAGTTTTCTCTCCCTATATTATTGAGCGTATTTTGTGAGTATTTTGATACTTTGAGAGTTGCTAATTAGTGCAAGTTTCCTTCAGCGTCAAATTCGATATTTTAATAAGAAGTACTGCTCTTTTGAGGTAAGGGATTGTAAGGGATGTTATTTTCTTCTTAAATGATATTATTTTCTTCAATATCATTATGCTGAATTATTGATATGAGTTTTATTATAGAATTTCTACCTTTTTCATGCCGGGGTTACTATTCACGTATACTACACTATTTACGTATACGTCACTATATTCATGTATATGACACTATTTACGTATATGATATTATTTAGGTATACAGTACTATATACGAATACAAGTTACAATTCACGAGTTACTTACTATTCACGAGCAACTATTCACGGGTACTATTCACGATAAAATTGGTTTCTTTTTCTGACCAAATTATCGTTGATTTATGAATCTAGCTTACTCTTGAAACTAAATGCAGTTGTTGATTATATAGTTTTAATTATCATATATAATATTTTTATAACTCTAATGATGATATTTCTTTTTGACTTGAGTGTAAAGATGGGTAGATTATTGGTATGATCCTGACTATGGGTTCTCTTTGGCCAGTAGTGCAAAGATGAATTGTTAACTAGTATGATCATGACCATTGAATTTATAATTGAATATCTTTAGCTTAAGTGCAAAGGTGAATTCATCAACATGGTTATAATTATTGTTTATATAAATTCTGAAATGATTATATATTTCTTTGAGATATTAATATCTTTGGCCCGTAGTGCAAAGATGACATGTTGTTGAATATCTTTGGCCTGTAGTGCAAAGATGAATTGTTGATGAATAACTTTGGCCCGTAGTGCAAAGATGACCTGTTGTTGAATATCTTTGGCTCGTAGTGCAAAGATGACCTGTTGCTAAATATCTTTGACATGTAGTGCAAAGATGAACTGTTAATGAATATCTTTGGCCTGTAGTATAGAGATGAACCTATTAGTATGATTATGAACAGGAACTGTGATTTGGTATAACCATGATCTTTGATGTTTCAGGTAAAGACATGTGATGACAATTATCTTCGTCTTGGATGAGAAGAGAAATTTAGAACCACAAATATGATTATTAGTTATTCATATGATTGTGGACATGAACTGTTGATTGATGTTACATGAATAAAATATTGTTGGTGGATTTTTAACATGGAGAAGATAATAGACTTTATGGTCTATTTGACTCTCCTAATGGATTGCTCGTTTCGCTGCAACTATGGTTGAAAAGTTTTATCATCTACCATATGTTCTAAATCTCTGATTTTTTACTGATGAAGGCTATTGATAATTTAATTATCTTTAGTAATGATATTCTTTACTGAGCTAGTTGTGCTCACCCTTTTGCTTCACAATTCCTTTCAGGTAATAAGAGTGTTGTCGGGACGAGCGGGGATAACAGGGTAATAGAACGGTGTTCTATAGCTGTTGAGGTTCTCCCTAAATAGTATTGAAATAATTTTATTGAGAACATTAGATAAGTGTGTCGTATTGTATATGTCATTTGATATTTAATTTTGGTGAACCGAATAGGGTGAGGCGAACCCAACTTTGGAAGGGTTTTTTCCAATATCGTACAATATGTCTAATGACATACAACCTCGGGTTATCATAAGATAGGGTTGTGCATATCAACTTGCTGAATATATTTACGAGCACTACCTATATGATCTTGGAGTTTGGTTGAAATATAATTTTCAATTGTAGACAGTGGAGATAGTTATATGTCAAGAGAAGACTCACCATTGGAAAGAACATGATAGAAATCTTCTCATTTTTCTACGGGGTCTATGAGGTCTATTTGGTCAACCAAGTATAATTCTGTGGGCATATGATATCTATCATAACCTAGACGCATGTCCTCTAATGTACGAAGGTTTTCTTGAGCATTTCTCAAAGATTTTAATTTCTAAAACAGTTATTGACTGTACCTTTATGTAAGGTGCTATTGTGACGTACTATCCAAGTTGGTGTCCAGAGTCACAGTTGGTATATATTTGTATCAAAACTCACAACATATGTGTTGTTATATTTTGCATGACAATTGTAGCAATAAAGTTGTAGTTATTTTCTGTACCATGAATTTGGCGACTCAAAATAGGTTGGATGGATTGGACCTATTTTGGGGGCGTCACATTTGGTATCAGAGCTTAAGGATATGATCTCTGGCGGAGATCCGGGATTAGAATTAGGAAGGGATAGACGAGTAATATCCTTTGCTAGTGTGTGTCCTACCAAAGCTAAATTTCTTACTTAATTTGACACATTATGATATGTCAATTAACCTTTGTTTTGAAGCTATATTCTAGAATGATATATAAAATATAAGAGATGAGCAATGGAGAAATCATGATGACAGGGAAGATGGAATCTGAAATGAAAGCAAGGTATTCTCAACTGTTCCAAATACCAGGTACGTAAACTTCAGGGACAAAATTTCATAAGGAAAGGAGATTGTATGATCCCGAATTTTATGAAATAAAAGTATTCAATTTTCCTATTTAGTAAATTGTTAAATTGATAAAAAGTTAATGTTAAGGGTGATATATATAAAATTTTCAAAATACGCAAGTGTTTATAAAATACTTATTTCTGTTGGGGAGTATTCGTTTGGTCGTGGAATATTCTTGTTGTCGGGTAATATTCATACGACGGCGCAACCATTTGTGGACCCCATAATAGAATAACTGTCGGATGAAGAAAACAACAAGTTTGATTTTTTATAAATAATTTCGTAATTATTACCGTTAACACTGTTGGAATACCTGGTGGTTAAAATACAGTAATACGCGTGGTTGCACAGTGGCACACGGTATTGCACAATATTTTTGGAATTATTGATTCTTACATATGATGGCACACTCAATAATTGTTATAGTAATTACTGTTCAATATTTTATTGGTTCAATAATTGCTGCGTTGATATTTTATATTATTATTGTTCAATAATTGTCACGACACAATATTTCCCATTATCAGATCAATAATTCATATTATTTTAATAATATTATTTGATAGCATTATTGGCAATGTCTAGAAAATTTTGTTAAGGAGAGATTTGGTCACCTAATTGTGCGCCAGTAAGGAGAAATCCTTATTGGAAAGCCCCCTCTTTCCTGGGAACGACCTGGTTGTCATAATTGTGATTCTGTAATATAATTTATGAATAATTAATTATTGATTTATATGATAAGGAAATATTTATTTTATGTGGATATAAATGAAGGATGGGGAAATATTTATTTTATGTGATTATAAATGAAGGAATTAATGTTGGGGTATTTTATTAGTATTTTCTCGAAATGAATAATGAAATTTGGAAATTTTTAGAAAATTAGTTTATTACTTGATTTTGTAAAATTTATAACTCTTTGTGTATAATGAGTTAGGAGATGAGCCATATATCAAAAGAAAGACCTGAAAGTAAGCTAACCGTAGAAACTAGA
The DNA here is from genome assembly GCA_020205505.1 of Panax japonicus. Lineage (NCBI taxonomy): Eukaryota > Viridiplantae > Streptophyta > Magnoliopsida > Apiales > Araliaceae > Panax > Panax japonicus. The sequence continues at coordinate 458,120 of JAINUV010001440.1, read as the reverse complement.
ATCACCTAAAAATTTATTGTGGAGTTTTCGTAGTGACTGTTTGAATGAAACTGGTTCGAAGGACTCATAATCCAAAAATTCAGTGTTCTTAAGATATATTGTGTGAGTTATAATTTTTAATCCGACCGTTGGATCGTTATGATTTTTGGATATGTTATACATATATAAGTTGAATATATGTCCACAAATTTTTAACCGTTAAAAATTAACGTATGATTTGTTATAAATTTTAAGAGTTGACTGATTCAGAAATTATGTTTATAAATGATTTTTGGTGTAAAATTCTAGAATGAGTGGTCCCCACCTTTGGTTTGTGAAGAAATGTGCTTAAATTTATTTCAAAAATGGTTGGTGGGAATAGTAGCAGGTAAAGCCATCAAGTAGCAGGTCAAGTCTGCTTTGGCGTTCTAGTATTTTCCTATAAATATGGTGCTGAGTTAGAATTGAAAATCACACCAGAAACATAAGTTTTCTCTCCCTATATTATCGAGCGCATTTTGCGAGTATTTTGATACTTTGAGAGTTGTTAACCAGTGCAAGTTTCCTTCAGCGTCAAATCAGATATTTTAATCAGAAGTACTGCTCTTTTGAGGTAAGAGATTGTAAGGGATGTTATTTTCTTCTTAAATGATATTATTTTCTTCAATATCATTATGCCAAATTATTGATATGAGTTTTATTGTGGAATTTCTACCTTTTTCATGTCGGGGTTACTATTCACGTATACGACACTATTTACGTATACGGCACTATATTCATGTATATGGCACTATTTACGTATATGATATTATTTACGTATACGGTACTATGTACGAATACAAGTTACTATTCACGAGTTACTATTTACGAGTTACTTACTATTCACGAGTTACTATTCACAGGTACTATTCACGACAAAATTGGTTTCTTTTTCTGACCAAATTATCGTTGATTTATGAATCTAGCTTATTCTTGAAACTAAATGTAGTTGTTGATTATATTGTTTTTATTATCATATATAATATTTTTATAACCCTAATGATGATATTTCTCTTTGACTTGAGTGTAAAGATGGGTATATTATTGGTATGATCGTGACTATGGGTTATCTTTGGCCAGTAGTGCAAAGATGAATTGTTGACTGGTATGATCATGACCATTGAATTTATAATTGAATATCTTTAGCTTAAGTGCAAAGGTGAATTCATTAACATGATTATAATTATTGTTTATATAAATTCTGAAATGATTAAATATTTCTTTGAGATATTAATATCTTTGGCCCGTAGTGCAAAGATGACATGTTGTTGAATATCTTTGGCTTGTAGTGCAAAGATGAATTGTTGATGAATATCTTTGGCCCGTAGTGCAAAGATGACCTGTTGTTGAATATCTTTGGCCCGTAGTGCAAAGATGACCTGTTGCTGAATATCTTTGACATGCAGTGCAAAGATGAACTGTTAATGAATATCTTTGGCCTGTAGTACAAAGATGAACCTATTAGTATGATTATGAACAAGAACTGTGATTTGGTATAACCATGATCTTTGATGTTTCAGGTAAAGACATGTGATGACAATTATCTTCGTCCTGGATGAGAATTGGAATTTAGAACCACAAATATGATTATGAGTTATTCATATAATTGTGGACAGGAACTGTTGATTGATGTTACATGAATAAAACATTGTTGGTGGATTTTTAACATGGAAAATATAATAGACTTTATGGTCTATTTGACTCTTCTAACGGATTGCTCGTTCCGCTGCAACTATGGTTGAAAAGTTTTATCATCTACCATATGTTCTAAATCTCTGATTTATTACTGATGAAGGCTATTGATAATTAAATTAACTTTAGTCATGATATTCTTTACTGAGCTAGTTGTGCTCACCATTTTTCTTCATAATTCCTTTCAGGTAATAAGAGTGTTTCCGGGTCGAGCAGGGATAATAGGGGAATATAATGGTGTTCTATAGCTGTTGAGGTTTTTCCTAAATAGTATAGAAATAATTTTATTGAGAACTTTATATAAGTTTGTCGTATTATATATGTCATTTGATATTTAATTTTGGTGAACCGAATAGGGTGAGGAGAACCCAACTTTGGAAAGATTTTTGCCACTATCATACAATATGTTTAATGACATACAACCTCGGGTTATCATAAGATAGGGTTGTGCACATCCACTTGCTGAATATATCTACGGGCACTACCTATATGATCTTGGAGTTTGGTTGAAATATAATTTTCAATTGCAGACAGTGGAGATAGTTATATGTCAAGAGAAGACTCACCATTGGAAAGAACATGATAGTAATCTCCTCATTTTTCTTTGGGGTCTATTGCGTCAACCAAGGATAATTCTGTGGGCATATGATATCTATCATAACCTAGACGCATGGCCTCTAATGTACGAAGGTGTTCTTGAGCATTTCCCAAAGATTTTAATTTCTAAAACAATTATTGACTGTACCTTTATGTAAGGTGCCATTATGACGTGCTATCAAAGTTGGTGTCCAGAGTCACAGTTGGTATATATCTGTATCAAAACTCACAACATATGTGTTGTTATATTTTGCGTGACAATTGTAGTAATAAAATTGTAGTTGTTTTCTGTACCATGTATGTGGCGACTCAGAATAGGTTGGATGTATTGGACCTATTTTGGGGGCGTCACAGTTGGCATCAGAGCTTAAGGATATGATCTTTGGCAGAGATCCGAGATTAGAACTAGGAAGGGATAGACGAGTAATATCCTTCGCTAGTGTGCGTCCTACCTAAGCTAAATTTTCTTACTTAAGTTGACAAATTATGATATGTCAATTATCCTTTGTTTTAAAGCTGTATTCTAGAATGATATCTAAAATATAGGAGATGAGCAATGGAGAAATCATGATGACAGGGAAGATGGAATCTGAAATGAAAACAAGGTATTCTCAACACTTCGAAATAACAGGTACGTAAATTTCAGGGACAAAATTTCATAAGGAGGGGAGATTGTAAGACACCGAATTTTATGAAATAAAAGTATTCAATTTTCCTATTTAGTAAATTGTTAAATTGATAAAAAGTTAAAGTTAAGGGTGATATATATAAAATTTTCAAATTACGCAAGTGGTTATAAAATACTCATTTCTGTTGGGCAGTATTCATTTGGTCGTGGAATATTCTTGTTGTCGGGTAATATTCGTACGACGGCGCAACCATTTGTGGACCCCATAACAGAATAACTGTCGGATGAAGAAAACAACAAGTTTGAGTATTTATAAATAATTGTGTAATTATTACCGTTAACACTGTTGGAATACCTGGTGGTTAAAATACAGTAATACGCGTGGTTGCATAGTAGCACACAGTATTGCACATTATTTTTGGAATTATTGATTCTTACGTATGATGGCACTACTCAATAATTATTACAGTAATTACTTTTCAATATTTTATTGGTTCAATAATTGCTGCGTTGATATTTTATATTATTGTTGTTCAATAATTGTCACGACATAATATTTCCCATTATCAGATCAGTAATTTATATTATTTGAATAAAACATTATTGGCAATGTCTAGAAAATTCTGTTAAGGAGAGGTTTGGTCACCTAATTGCGCGCCAGTAAGGAGAAATCTTTATTGAAAAGCCTCCTCTTTCCTGAGAACGACCTGGTTGTCATAATTGAGATTCTGTAATATTATTTGTGAATAATTAATTATTGATTTATATGATAAGAAAATATTTATTTTATGTGGATATAAATGAAGGATGGGGAAATATTTATTTTATGTGATTATAAATGAAGGAATTAATGTTGGGGTGTTTTATTAGTATTTTGTCGAAATGAAGAATGAAATTTGGAAATTTTAAAAAAATTAGTTTATTACTTGATTTTATAAAATCTATAACTCTTTGTGTATAATGAGTTAGGAGATGTACCATATATCAAAAGAAAGCCCTGGAAGTAAGCTAACCGTAGAATCTAGAATCACCCAAATTTTTTTTGTGGAGTTTTTGTAGTGTCTGTTTGAATGAAACTGGTTCGAATGACTCATAATCCAAAATTCAGTGTTCTTAAGATATATTGCGTGAGTTATAATTTTTAATCCGACTGTTGGATCATTGTGATCTTTGGGTATGTTATGCATATATAAATTGAGTATATGTCCACAAATTTTGAACCATTAAAAATTAACTTATGATTTGTTATGAATTTTAAGAGGTGATTAATTCAAAAATTATGTTTATAAATGATTTTTAGTGGAAAGTTCTAGAATGAGTGGGCCCCACCTATGGTTGGTGAAGAAATGTGCTGAAATTTATTTCAAAAATGATGGGTGGGAATAGTAGCAGGTAAAACCATCTGGTAGCAGGTTAAGTCTGCTTTAGCGTTCTAGCATTTTCCTATAAATAGGGTGCTGAGTTAGAATTAAAAATCACACCAGAAACATAAGTTTTCTCTCCCTATATTATCGAGCGTATTTTGTGAGTATTTTTATACTTTGAGAGTTGCTAATCAGTGCAAGTTTCCTCCAGCGTCATATCCGATATTCCAATCAGAAGTACTGCTCTTTTGAGGTAAGGGATTATAAGGGATTGTAGGGGATATTATTTTCTTCTTAAATGATATTATTTTCTTCAATATAATTATGCCGAATTATTGATATGATTTTTATTGTGAAATTTTTACCTTTTTCATGTTGGGGTTACTATTCATGTATACGACACTATTCACGTATATGTCACTATTCACGTATACGACACTATATTTATGTATATGACACTATTTACGTATATGATATTATTTACGTATACGGTACTATGTATGAATACGGGTTATCATTCATGAGTTACTATTTACGAGTTACTATTGATGAGTTACTATTCACGAGTTAGTATTTATGAATTACTATTCACGGATACTATTCACGACAAAATTGGTTCCTTTTTCTGACCAAATTATTGTTGATTTATTAATCTTACTCTTGAAATTAAATGCAGTTGTTAATCATATTATTTTTATTATCATATATAACATTTTTATAACCCTAATAATGATATTTCTCTTTGACTTGAATGTAAAGATGAGTAGATTATTGGTATGATCGTGACTATGGGTTTTCTTTAGCCAAGTGCAAATATGAATTGTTGACTGGTATGATCATGAACATTGAATTTATAATTGAATATCTTTAACTTAAGTGCAAATGTGAATTGATCAACATGATTATAATTATTGTTTATATAAATTCTGAATTGATAAATATTTCTTTGAGATATTAATATCTTTGGCCCGTAGTGCAATGATGACATGTTGTTGAATATCTTTGGCCTGTAGTGCAAAGATGAATTGTTGATGAATATCTTTGGCCCGTAGTGCAAAGATGACCTGTTGTTGAATATCTTTGGCCCGTAGTGCAAAGATGACATGTTGCTGAATATCTTTGACATGTAGTGCAAAGATGAACTGTTAATGAATATCTTTGGCCAGTAGTGCAAAGAAGAACCTATTAGTATGATTATGAACTTGAACTGTGATTTGGTATAACCATGATCTTTGATGTTTCAGGTAAAGACATGTGATAAAAATTATCTTCGTCCTAGATGAGAAGAGAAATTTAGAACCACAAATATGATTATGAGTTATTCAAATGATTGTGGACAGTAACTGTTGATTGATGTTACAGGAATAAAATATTGTTGGTGGATTTTTAACATGGAGAAGATAATAGACTTTATGGTCTATTTGACTCTTCTAATGGATTGCTCGTTCCGCTACAACTATGGTTGAAAAGTTTTATCATCTACCATATGTTCTAAATCTTTGATTTATTACTGATGAAGGCTATTAATAATTTAATTATCTTTAGTCATGATATTCTTTACTGAGCTAGTTGTTCTCACCCTTTTGCTTCACAATTCCTTTCAGGTAATAAGAGTGTTGCCGGGTTGAGCGGGGATAATAAGAGAATAGAACGGTGTTCTATAGCTGTTGAGGTTCTCCCTAAATAGTATAGAAATAATTTTATTGAGAACTTTAGATAAGTGTGTCGTATTTTATACGTCATTTGATATTTAATTTTGGTGAACCGAATAGGCTGAGGCGAACCCAACTTTGGAAGGGCGTTTTGCCTCTATCAAACAAGATATCAAATGACATACAACCTCAGGTTATCATAAGACATGGTTGTGCACATCCACTTGCTGAATATATCTACAAGCACTACCTATATGATCTTGGAGTTTGGTTGAAATATAATTTTCAATTGTAGACAGTGGAGATAGTTATATGTCAAGAGAAGACTCACCATTGGAAAGAATATAATAGTAATCTTTTCATTTTTCTTTGGGGTCTATTGGGTCAACCATGGATAATTCTATGGGCATGTGATATCTATCATAACCTAGATGCATGGCCTCCTATGTACGAAGGTTTTCTTGAGCATTTCCCAAAGATTTTAATTTCTAAAATAGTTATTGATTGTACCTTTATGTAAGGTGCCATTGTGACGTGCTATCCAAGTTGGTGTCCAGAGTCACAGTTGGTATATATTTGTATCAAAACTCACAACATATGTGTTGTTGTATTTTGCACGACAATTGTAGTAATAAAGTTGTAGCTATTTTCTGTACCATGTATTTGGCGACTCAGAATAGGTTGGATGGATTGGACATATTTTGGGGGTGTCACTTTATTAAATTAAATATTTAAATAATAAAATTATCATTTATTATTATAACACATTTTAACTAACTTATTGCATAGTAATTTCATCAATTATTTATTTATCTCAATAAATAAATAAATTAAAATATTTATTTAATTCGATAAATATTTAAAATTAATTACAAAATTCATGTTCGTTACATCATTCCCTCCTTAAAAGGATTCTGTCCCCAGAATCACGACTCAATAAATTCACTCGTTACATTCTTCACTCCTTAACATGATTCTGTCCCCAGAATCGCTATACAAGATTAAGCAAATAACTAAGGATAATTTTTCATCATAACATCTTCAAGTTCCCACGTAGCTTCTTCAACATTATGGTTTCTCCAGATTACCTTAACATAAGGTATCACTTTATTCCATAGTACTTGCTCTTTCCTGTCAATAATTTGAACAGGAAATTCTTCATATGACAAGTCTTTTTCAAATTGTTGTGGTTTATATTCTATAACATGTTTATAATCGGGCTTATATGGCCTTAACACCGAAACATGAAAAATGTTATGAATATGTTCTAGTTCCGGAGGTAGAGCTACCTCATACGCCACTTCACCAACTCGTCATAGCACTTCAAAAGGTCCTATAAACCTAGGGCTTAGTTTTCCTTTTTTACCAAACCGAATTTTCCCTTTTCAAGGATATACTTTTAAGAAAACAAAACTTTTGACATCAAACTCCCGATTTTGTCAGAGTTGGTCAGCATATTTCCTCTGCCTATCCTGTACAGCTACCAATTCTTACCGAAACACCTTGATGAGCTCAACAATTTGTTGCACCAATTCTGCACCTAATAGTTGACGTTCACCAACTTCGTCCCAACATAATGGAGTTCTGCATTTCTTGCCGTACAACGCTTCGTAAGGTGTCATGCCAATACTCACGTGATAGCTATTATTATACACAAATTCAACCAATGGTAAATGGTCATCCCAATTCCCTTTAAAATCCATAATACATGCCCTGAGCATATCCTCCAGTGTCTGGATGGTCCTCTCACTTTGTCCATCGGTTTAAGGATGTTACACTGTGCTCATTTTCAACTGCGTTCCCAAGCATTCTTGTAGTCGTTTCCAGAAATTTTATGTGAAACGTGGATCTCTATTTGACACAATTGATACCTGGACACTGTGTCTTGATACAATTTCTTTCACGTACAGTTTTTTCCAACTGATCTAGGCTAAACCTAATCTTGATTGGTAAAAAGAGTGACGACTTCGTCAATTGATCGACAATCACCTAGATTGAATTGTAACCTTGCTGAGTCGTTGGAAGGCCTACCACAAAATCCATTGTGATATACTCTCATTTCCATTCCAGTATTTCTAACGGTTGCAACAATCCGCTTAGACTTTGATGTTTAACTTTAACCTTCTGACACGTTAAGCATTTCGCCACACATTTAGCAACATACTTTTTCATATTCGACCACCAGAAATGATGTCTGAGGTCTTGGTACATTTTCGTACTTCCAGGGTGAATCAAATATCTTGAGTTTTGAGCCTCGCTTAAAATTTATTTTTAATTTCCTGTACTGGCGGAACCCAAATTCTCCCTTCGAATCGAAGAAACCCTTCCGAATCAACTTTAAATATGTCTTCCTCACCTTTAGACACTTTCCATCTTATCTTTTCACAGTTTTCATCCCGAGGTTGTGCATTTTCACCTTATCCACTAAAATTGAACTATTCCCTATCTGGAATAATTTTTCATCTGATTCTGTCGGATATTTAATTTCTAACTCCATTTTTTCCATTTATATTATTAGCTTCTTCTGAGTAGTTAATGTCATTAATTTCTCCCGACCCTTTCTACTTAAGGCATCGACAACAACATTTGCCTTTCCAGGATGATAGAGAAACTCGCAATCATAGTCTTTAATCAACTCCAGCCATCTCCTCTGTCTCATATTCAAATCTTTCTATGTAAAGATATACTTCAGACTTTTATGGTCTTTATATATCTCACACCTCTCTCCATAAAGATAGTGCCTCCAAATCTTCAGAACAAACACCACCGCAGCCAACTCCAAATCATGAGTCGGATACCCTTTCTCGTAATCTTTTAGTTGACACTATACATACGCAATAACTTTGTCGTTCTGCATAAGCACACAACATAGTCCTTTATGCGATGCGTAACTGTATACCACAAAATTCCCTATATCATCAGGCAATGACAACACAGGTGCTGAACTCAATCCCTTCTTTAATTCTTGAAAACTTTCCTCACACTTCTCCTTCCAAACAAACTTAACTGCCTTCCTAGTTAAATTCATCAACGGGGTTGCGATCTTAGAAAAATCTTGTATAAAACGCCTATAGTAACCTACCAATCCCAAGAAAGTTCTTACTTCTGACGATGTCTTTGGCTGATCCCAGTTTATTACAGCTTCAACTTTTGATGGATCTATCGAGATTCTATCCTGTCAATGATGTGCCTAAGAAACTGTACACGTTCCAACCCAAACTCACATTTCAAAAATTTAGCGTATAACTTCTCTCTCCTCAATGGGTCCAACGTCATCCTTAAGTGTTCAACATGTTCCTCATTGATTTTAGAATACACCAATATATCATCAATAAACACCACCACAAATTTGTCTAAAAATGGTTTAAACACGCTGTGCATTAAATCCATGAACGCTGTAGGTGCATTGGTTAAACCAAATGACATAACTAGAAACTCGTAATGACTATACCGAGTTTTGAATGCCATTTTTGGTACATCCTCTAGCTTCACCTATAGCTGATGATAACCACTCCTCAAGTTTATATTTGAGAAATATCTTTCTCCCTTCAGTTAATCGAACAAGTCATCGATTCTCGATAATGGATACTTATTTTTAATTGTGACCTTATTCAATTCCTAATAATCAATGCAGAGCCGCATCAATTCATCTTTCTTCTTAACAAACAACACTGGCACTCCCCATGGCGATACGCTTGGCTGGATATACTTCTTGTCTAATAATTCTTGCAACTGTACCATCAACTCCTTCATCTCCACTGGGGCCATTTTATATGGGGCTTTAGATATCGGGGCCATTCCTGGCACTAAATCAATCACAAACTCGATTTCTCGATCTGGCAGAAGTCAAGGCAAATCATCACGAAATACGTATGCAAAATCTCTAATGACCGGTATCTCTTCTAACTTCGCACTCTTCTTCTGTGTATCGACTATGTAGGCTAAGTATCCTACACATCCTTGTCTCAGTAACTTCTTGGCTTGCATCATTGTCAGATAATTTTTTTGTCGAAGTGACTTGCTGCCATAAAACACCACATTTGACCGAGTCATAAGGTTAACAAATTTCTTTTGGCAATCAATTACTTCCCCGTAATTGAATAACCAATCCATTCTCAATATAACATCGAATTCCCCAAGTTTAATTGGTATCAAATCCACCATCATCTCGTGACCCTTTATAACCACTCTACAACTCTTATATATAAATCGAACAGGAATCACTTCCCTATTCGGAATCTCTATCCCTAAAGGGAAATCTAATTCTTCCTGAAGTAAATCTAAGTTATGAGAAAATTCATCGGATATAAATGAACAAGTAGCACCCTAATCAAATATCACATAAGTGATGAGTAGGTTTTTAACCTACAATTTATCTTTATTTAGCTTGATATATTGTTATTTTTTGAGTATTTTATGTTGCTTTTGATGGGTTTTTGTCCTTGTTATAGGATATTAAGTGAGCACATCAAAATGCAGGCATTGGAAAAAAGCTCAAGCAAAATTTGACATACTGCATCACTGACACGGGCGGGGCATGCCATGAATACAAAGGGACCGACATGGGGCACGCTGCATGAAAGGAGTATGCTGGTCAACTAGTGCGGGCCGCGCCACTTTAGTATAGAACCCGACGCAGGGCGCGCCGATCAGATGCGTCAGGAGTTATTTTGTTTTGCTCTGCTGAAAACTGAGTTATGTTAGGAGATATAACTTCTTTATGTAATAAGGTTATATTAGGAGTGTGTCAATGAGGTTATTTCATGTTAATGGGGAATCTATGTTTAAAAACTTTTTGGGTTTAATTAGGAGTTTGATTTTTATTAGAATTCCTATAGGATAAGTTTGAGATGGATTGGAATTGAAGTGGTTTCAGCTGATGGGATTTAAATTTATGCAAAGGATGAGAGTATTAGAGAGATAGAACAATAGAGAACACACGGAGAGAGCTAGAACTGAGAGACAATCTTGGAGGAACGAAGAAAGGAGTTGAATTCACGAAGATTGCAGATTTGAAGGGCGAGAAGGGTGGTGTATTACTATTCTTTTTTAATTTCAGTTTTTGTAATTGGGATGATGATTTCTTTTATTTATTCAGTATTTATTCATTAGTTATGAGCTAAATTACTTTTTAGGCTTGCAATGGATCTTTAATGTTGAATGACAGTTATTATGCCTTGATTTGAGTTTAATAAATTATTAATTCAGTTTATCTATTGTGATTTATGCTTTAATTTATGAATTGCTTGATCACCAATTTTATGTAGACTTGTATGGATTCGAGAGATGATGTATGAGTCTAGACCTAGTCACAATAGCATGTGTTCTTGAATTCTGTGATTGAATATAATCTTGATTTATGTTAGGGTAGAGATATGCCTAGCATTGCATGTAATCTGATAATAACTTGGAATTAAACTCTTCTTAATTGTAATTCATATAGAGATATAGAGAATTAGCTAATTAAGGTATTTAGCTTAATTCTATCTAATTTGTGGATTTAAGTTAATATTGTTTTAGTGCATTGAGAAATGGCTAATTCTACATGAGTGCTCTTGATTAATAAACTGAGAATAGGGATTTAAATTGGAATAAGGTGTGATAATTAGAATGATACTTAAAGTGAAATTATAAGCCTAATTCTCCATTATTTGCTTGAAATTAAGGTTTCTAAGTTGTGTTGATTGTTTGGTAATTTTAGTTTCTAATTTTTATTAGTTATAATCATTGATTTTGATCAGTTTAATAAAATTGGGGTAATATAAAATTGGTAATTGTTTGGATTAATTTCTTGCTATTCTCCGTGGGAACGATACTCTACTTACTCTATATTGCTTGTTGACCACGTATACTTGCGTGATTGTGCGTAATTAAATTTTACACCACCAAGTTTTTGGCGCCGTTGCCGGGGAATAGTATTGATTTTAATAATTTTTAATATTAGTTTAATTAGTTTAGTTTTACTTAAATAATTTTTCTTCTTGTTTGGTTCTTTCTTAATGCAGGTTCTTGAAGTCAATTTATGCAAACTCGGTCTAAGAAGCCAGACTTGTTTCCTTTTGAGGATGACAACGAGAAACGGTTTCAAAGGCTAAGTAAGTGAATTAAAGACCCTAGAGAGAACTTTGAGAACTCTGATACGGAAGAAGTCATGGTTGCGGAAGACCAAAAAGCGCTAAGGGACTATGCCGATCCCAAGGTGACTGAGCTATAGTTAAGTATCACTAGGCTGGAGATTGCTGCAAACACTTTCGAGATCAAGCCCGGTACCATACAAATGATTCAGAACTCAGTACAGTTTGGGGGATTAGAAAACAATGATCCGAATGAGTACTTAATCAGCTTTTTGGATATATGTGACACCTTCAAATACAATGGGGTGTCCGATAACGGAGTCTAACTTCGCTTGTTCCCATTCACACTGCGGGACAAGGTGAAGAGTTGGTTACATTCTCCACCGCTGGGATCAATAACTACATGGGAAGATCTTGCTCAGAAATTCTTGGCCAAATTTTTCCCACCAGCAAAGACTACAAAAATGAGAAATGAGATTACCATGTTTGAACAACAGCATGGGGAATCTTTGTATGAGGCATGGGATAGGTACAAGGAATTGCTCAGAAAGTGCCCACATCATGGATTACCTAAATGGCTGCAGATGAATACATTTTACAATGGGTTGAGTGGGAATCTCAGGACGAGTATAAATGCGACTTCGGGTGGAGCATTTATGGCCAAGAGCTACGAGGAAGCATATGAGTTGATAGAGACAACGGCGGCTAATAACTACTGTGACGCCGCTAAAACAGGTATACATCACCCATCTTGAGTCGCCAAATACATGGTACAAAATCCAAATACAACTTAATAATACAGCTATCGTGTAAACAATACGACAAAACATAAACTGAGAGTTTTAATAAGAATATTGTCATCTAGACAATATTCACACTCAAAGGAGTCCTCATTACATTTATTGTCACACTATTTAACAAAATAGTGAGGACTACTAATGATATCATCTAGACCGTCACTCTGTTCCCCGACTCATCCCAGCTATATTCTCATTTCCTGAAGAGAACAGTGAAAGAAAGGGTGAGCTCAACTAGCCCAGTAAGAAATATTATGACTAAGATAATGCAGAATAAATTATCATTAGTCTTCAACAATGTTAAACTGATAAAATATAACAAACATCAAGTTTAACTGCAGCGGAACAAGCAATCCATTAGAAGAGTCAAGTAGAGAATAAAATCTACTATCTTCTATGATTTAAAAAGTTTTTCATCACTTTTATCGCTGGGACTCAGCTTAATAAATAATCCACATTATCAATTCATCCCTGCACTACAGGCCAATGATATTATTTAGTATCACGACCATGGATTATCCAAGCACTATGGGCCAAAGATAATTGTGTTTTCATCAACGGTCCTGATCATGCCATAAAATAATTCATCTTTGCTCCCTTGGCCGAAGAGAATCCATAGACATAATCATACCAAAAACTGTCCATCAATGCACTACGGACCAATGAGGACTTTTTCTACATCATTTGTAATATTATGGTCATGATTATACTGAATAATTCCTGGTCATAATCATAGCAAGTCCATCTATGCACTACAGGCCACATATAACTTTCAACAAAATATAAACATGAGGATGTTGACAATGATATAAGAATTCAATAAAACAAGTTCAAGAATTAAATTATCCAAGAACTAATAACATCCAAATTGTCAACATGATACTTCTTTGTAGAGTAAAATTCAAGAATGCTCAGAAGAATATTTTCATGAAAAGATACTGGATGAAGCGCAAATATCAAGGATATTTCACTAATTTCATGGAGTATAGAAGTCAAAACTTTAACCAACTGAGTATAATAAAGAATGGAATAACAAAAGAAATCACCATGCATGCGGTACTTTGCATAGACAGGTTATTCTAACAGAATAATAAATAACGGAACCAGGTTAGACGAAATTCGCACCAACAGGATGTTCCAATAGAATAATAAAGAATGGAATAACAACAGAAATCACCATGCATGCGGTACTTCGCATAGACAGGTTATTCCAACAGAATAATAAATAACAGAACCAGTTCCGATGTAAAACGCACAGACTGGATATTCTAACAAAATAATAAAGAATGTAATAACAACAGAAATCATCATGTATGCGGTACTTCGCATAGACATGTTATTCCAACAGAATAATAAATAACGGAACCAAGTCCGGCATAGAACGCACAGACAAGATTTTCCAATAGAATATTAAAGAATGGAATAACAAAAGAATTTCACCAAGTATAGGGTAGCCCGCGTATACATGTTATTCCAACAGAATAATAAATAATAGAATAACAGAAGAATTTCACCAAGTATAGGGTGGCCCGCGTATACAGGTTATTCCAACAGAATAAAAAAGAGTGGAATAACAGAAGTTCTTTTCATGAATACAAAAGAAATAATACCCCTTACCTTATAAAGAAGAGTACTCCGATGATAGGGCGATGATATACTTGAAGAAACTTGCACTACGCTCAAAGCTTTCTTAAATGCTAAAGAAATACGCTTAAGATTATAGATGAAGAATTCTCTCTCTAGAATTTCAGTGAATTTGTAAGAAATAATGAAGGAATGAGCTTTGAATTATAGAAGAATGAACTGAATAGTAACCAATCCATGAACGATCCAGATTGATTTACTTTTATACGGACGGTCCAGATTGATTTACAATAAAATATAATATATTCTATTTATAATCTAATAAAATGAAAAACTTTATAAAAGTATTCTGTTTTATATAAAAAGATTTTACTATACAAATACTATGCAGGCACTATGCAAACACTATGCATAATAAAATATAATATATTCTAATTATTGTCTAATAAAATAAATAACTTAATAAAAGTATTATGTTTTATATAAAAAGTTTTTATGTTTTATTACATTAATAATATTAATAAAACAAAACTTATATATATATATATATATATATATATATATATATATATATATATATATATATATATATATATATATATAACAATCGACAATAATTGAATCCAATAACGTGAGATACTATGCAGCAACTACTGTAGCAATAATTGAACAAAACTGAGTGACTTCTCATGTAAGCATCAATAATCAATACCGTGTACTACTATGCAACCACGTGTATTACAGTACTTTTACTACCGGGTAGTTCAACAGTTTTAACGGTAAAACTTCTGCCGTTATTTTCATAAATATATTTTTGTCGTTTCTCACTTCGACAATAATTCCGTTGTGGGGTCCACCAATGATTGCGCCGTTATACCAATATTCTCTGCTAAAACAAATATTCCCCGACCAATCGAATGTAGTACAACAACTTGCATACTTTGCAAAATTTATAAATACTACCCACAACTATAACATTATCTCAAATCCATACCATAATATTAAAAAAAAATTAAATTTTTATTCATAAAATTTAGGATTTTACAAAATCCCCTCCTTATGAAATTTTGCCCTCGAAATTTATGTACGTACCTGGTATGCCGAACAGATGAGGACACTTCGTCAGATTCTAACTCTTGAGGTATAACCTTTAAGCATAGAATATATTTCAGGATTTTAATAGGTACATCTTCATATGTTAAATTATTCGCTATCTCGTCTGGTTCTAAATTAATAATATGGTTCGGGTCGTTCACATATTTATGTAACATCGATACATGAAAAACGTTATAAACACGTGACATACTTGGCGGTAAAACGATTCTATAAGCCACAGTTTCTACTTGATCGAGGATTTCAAATGGACCAATTAAATCGAGGGTTGACATTTTCTCTCTTCATCAATTCTTGCTTCTAGAATAACGTCCTCTTGAACCTTCTTTTTTCACATTCATCAGCTTCGGGTGTGTAGTTTGAGAGGCTTTAACTTTATCAATTAAAGTCGATTCTACTCGTATATTCATTACTTCAAGTAGGTTCATATATTCACACTCATAAATGCATACGATCTTCTACTCAAAGCGTCAGCTACCACGTTCACTTTTTCACGATGGTATTGAATGGTACGATCGTAATCTTCAACAGCTCGAGCCAACGTCTTTGGCGCATGTTACGTTCGTTTTGGGTGAAGAAAATATTTGATGGTTTAAGAAATGGGTTTTGTACTGGGGTCAATACAAAATTCGATTTCACGCTCTAGGGGTAGGCTAAGAAGTCTTCAAGAATACGTAAGGAAATTTATTAACAATAGAAATATCATTCACAACTGTGACTCTCATCCAAGACTTGGATAACACATCACATTGATACCTATCAACTTGCCATCGTTATTCACAATGTCCCCTACGGAAAGTCTAGCTTCGGTGCATTCCACACAAGGAAATCAACAACGAAAGGACTGGGGCTCTTTACTTATGGCTTGATATGACAATGATTGACTTTAGTGGTTTGGTTGCTTGAATTTGCATAACAGGTTGGTTAAGAATATGAAAGCTAACAACCTTACTAAAAGTATGATGAGTAGTTAACCAATCGATTCCTAAAATCACATCGAAGGCAAGTATTTTCAAAGAGATAAGATCGACAGGTAACGTGAAAGTGTTGTGGTAACGAAAGTTTCTACCAACTGAGTTTCAACAGATAAATCAAAGTTTAACTTCTCCAAAGTTAAATTCAAACATTGAACACAACTAGGTGAAATGAAAGAGTGAGTAGAACCGGTATCTAACATGGTATAGACTTCACAAGAGTTTATGATTAACTTACCCGTGATAATTTTATTCAGGTTCCTCGTCACGAAAAAAAATGCTCTCTCTTAAACTACCGATTTTGGCTTGTCTGGGACATCCTTTGGCATCACCATCCTAGCTGGACTTGACTTCACCATACGACAAAATCGAGCTAGGTGACCTTCTCTTCCGCAATTAAAACACGCTTTGGATTGCTGCGTACAGTTTGGACAGATGTATCCCTCTTGCCCGCATTTGAAACATACGACCGGTGGTCGTTCTTCTTCCTTTGAAATGGGTGCTGGCCCTGCTGTCTTTCCATCATTATTGAACCTTCTCTTCTTGAAATTTCCACTTCTATTATCTTGGCCATGATTACCACCGAAGTGGTTACCATTCTTGGCATGATAATTTCCCCCACAATGGTTATCATTGTTCTGATAGTCGTTGTCATCGGTACAATTATTATCATGTTGTTGGTTGTTGCCTTTTGGTTGTGCTGACTCATTATCGCGCTCCAATAACTGAGCCCTATTCATAACATCTGAATATAAATAAAGTTTGTGAGAAATGAGGTATTGACGTATATTGGGTTTCAAACCTCTTAGAAATATTCGCGTCATTCGCTCCACATTATCGACCAAATGGGATGCAAACTGAGACAACTCAGCAAACTTAGCCTCGTACTGCGACACAGTTATATTGTTTTGCTCCAGCTTGATGAACTCCACCTCCTTCATGTGACGAATACTTTCATGAAAGTACTTGTCGTTGAAAAACTCTTGGAACTTCTCCCAAGACATCTTGAGTGCGTCAGGCTGGGTACGTTTTACAGATTCCAACCAATGATCTACTTCTTCACGCAACATAAAGGTGCCGAATGGAACTTTTTGCTCCTCTGAGCATTCCAAGACATAATATATCTTGGTGATCTGCTTAATCCACGTCTCTACCTTAAGTGGGTCTGGCTTTCCCAAAAACTTCGGTGGTCCCAGCTCCTTGAACTGATTAGCGGTGACCAACTGTGGGTTGCCATTGTTTCCACCGGCATTATGAACAGGAGTCTCTCTCGTTTGGTGTTGCATGTATCCTAAAAAGCTCATAAACGTAACATCGTTCGTCATTTGATCAGTGTTGTTGTTTACAGGAGGATTATCGCCTTCCTGTTGTACATTATCCTGATTATTGATCTGTAGAGACTCAACGGTCTCCTGTGCTCCATTGCTATTCTCAACATTTTCGGTTGCCATTTTCAAATACTGCAACAAAATAAGGGTTAAATAACATATCACATATTATCCATATACTCTGACCGATCAGTTAAATACCAAATAAACTTAGATAGGTCATACTAGGGAAGGAATTCCCCGTCTCTCCCCTCCTAGTTCTTGTCTCACATCTCAGCCATGGATCATATCCCTAAGCTTTGATACCAACTGTGATGCCCCCAAAATAGGTATACATCACCCATCTTGAGTCGCCAAATACATGGTACAAAATTCAAATACAACTTAATAATACAGCTGTCGTGTAAACAATACGACAAAACATAAACTGAGAGTTTTAATAAGAATATTGTCATCTAGACAATATCCACACTCAAAGGAGTCCTCATTATATTTATTGTCACACTATTTAACAAAATAGTGAGGACTACTAATGATATCATCTAGACCGTCACTCCGTTCCCCGACTCATCCCAACTATATTCTCATTTTCTGAAGAGAACAGTGAAAGAAAGGGTGAGCTCAACTAGCCCAGTAAGAAATATTATGACTAAGATAATGCAGAATAAATTATCATTAGTCTTCAACAATGTTAAACTGATAAAATATAACAAACATCAAGTTTAACTGCAGCGGAACCAGCAATCCATTCGAAGAGTCAAGTAGAGAATAAAATATAATATCTTCTATGATTTAAAAAGTTTTTCATTATTTTTATCGCTCGGACTCAGCTTAATAAATAATCCACATTATCAATTCATCCCTGCAGTACATGCCAATGATATTATTTAGTATCACGACCATGAATTATCCATGCACTATGGGCCAAAGATAATTGTGTTTTCATCAACGGTCCCGATAATGCCATAAAACAATTCATCTTTGCTCCCTTGGCCGAAGAGAATCTATAGACATAATCATACCAAAAACTGTCCATCAATGCACTATGGGCCAATGAGGACTTTTTTTACATTATTTGTAACATTATGATCATGATTATACTGAATAATCCCTTGTCATAATCATAGCAAGTCCATCTATGCACTACAGGCCACAGATGACTTTCAACAAAATATAAACATGAGGATGATGACAATGATATAAGAATTCAATAAAATATGTTCAAGAATTAAATTATCCAGAAACTAATAACGTCCAAATTGTCAACATGATACTTCTTAATAGAGTAAAATTCAAGAATCCTCAGAAGAATATTTCCATGATAAGATACTGGAAGAAGCGCAAATATCAAGTATATTCCACAAATTTCATGGAGTATAGAAGTCAAAATTTTAACCAACTGAGTATAATAAAGAATGGAAAACAAAAGAAATCACCATGCATGCGGTACTTCGCATAGATAGGTTATTCCAACAAAATAATAAATAACGGAATCAGGTCAGGTGAAATTTGCACCGACAAGATGTTCCAACAGAATAATAAAGAATGGAATAACAACAGAAATCACCATGCATGCGGTACTTCGCATAGACATGTTATTCCAACAGAATAATAAATAACGGAACCAGTTTCGGCGTAAAATGCACAGACATGATATTCTAACAGAATAATAAAAAATGAAATAACAATAGAAATCACCATGTATGCGGTACTTTGCATAGACAGGTTATTCCAACAGAATAATAAATAACGAAACCAGGTCCGGCGTAGAACGCACAGACAGGATATTCCAATAGAATAATAAAGAATGAAATAACAGAAGAATTTCACCAAGTATATGGTAGCCCGCGTATACATGTTATTCCAACAAAATAATAAATAATGGAATAATAGAAGAATTTCACCAAGTATAAGGTAGCCCGCGTATACAGGTTATTCAAACAGAATAATAAAGAGTGGAATAACAGAAGTTCTCTTCATGAATATAAAAGAAATAATACCCCTTACCTTATAAAGAAGTGTACTGCGACGGTAGGGCGGTGATATACTTGAAGAAACTTGCACTACACTCAAAGCTTTCTTAAATGCTAAAGAAATATGCTTAAGATTATAGAAGAAGAATTCTCTCTCTAGAATTTCAGTGAATTCGTAAGAAATAATGAAGGAATGAGCTTCTATTTATAGAAGAATGAACTGAATAGTAACCAATCCATGAACGGTCCAGATTAATTTACTTTTAGACGGACGGTCTAGATTAGTTTACAATAAAATATAATATATTCTATTTATAATCTAATAAAATGAAAAACTTTATAAAAGTATTCTTTTTTATATAAAAAGATTTTATTATGCAAACACTATACAGGCACTATGCAAACACTATGCATAATAAAATATAATATATTCTAATTATTGTCTAATAAAATAAATAACTTTATAAAAGTATTCTGTTTTATATAAAAAAAATTTCTGTTTTATTACATTAATAATACTAATAAAACAAAACTCATATATATAATGTATATATATATATATATATATATATATATATATATATATATATATATATATATATATATATATATATAACAATCGATAGTAATTGAATCCAATAACGTGAGATACTATGCAGCAACTACTGTAGCAATAATTGAACAAAACTAAGTGACTTCTCATGTAAGCATCAATAATCAATACCGTGTACTAGTATGCAACCACGTGTATTACTTTACTTTTACTACCGGGTAGTTCAACAGTTTTAACGGTAAAACTTTCGCCGTTATTTTTATAAATATATTTTTGTCGTTTTCTCATTCCGACAATAATTCCATTGTGGGGTCCACCAATGAGCGCCGTTGTACGAATATTCTCTGCTAAAACGAATATTCCCCGACCAATCGAATATAGTACAACAACTTGCATACTTTGCAAAATTTTTAAATACTACCCACAACTATAACATTATCTCAAATCTATACCATAATATTAAAAAAAATATTTCGAGAAAATTAAATCTTTATTCGTAAAATTTGGGATTTTACAACTACTAGTGGCCCACGACAAGAATGACACAACTTAAGGTAGCTGGAGTGTTAGAGGTAGATGGGGTGACGACGTTAGCAGCACAGATTTCAGCATTAACAAAGAAAGTGGATGCTCTGTCGGGTGCACAAACTCAACAGATTGAGGTTATTTATGAATTGTACGCGAGGGAACATCCTATGGAACAATGTCCTATTAACAAAAATTTAGTACAATTTGTGGGTAACTACAAAAGGATTCCACAGAATATGTTTCAGAATGCATACAATCCAGGAAATATGAATCACCCTAATTTTTCAGGGAGTAACAACCAGAATCAGCAAGCTCCACGACCATCTTATCCCCCATGATTTCATAATCAGCATCAACAATCAGCTCAACATCAAGAGAGAAAGACAGCTTTAGAAGAGTTGTTGCCAAAATATATAAAGAGTAATGAGGCAGCTGTGAAATCACAAGCAGTGGCTATCAAGAACTTAGAAAATTAATTGGGACAACTGCCTTTTGTATTGAACAATAGGCCTCAAGGAACTATACCTAGTGACACAGAGAAAAATTCAAAGGGAAATCATGAGCAGTGTCAAGCGATTATGTTAAGGAGCGAAAAACATCTTGAAGGACAGAAGATAGAAAATTCGGCTAAAAAAGATGATGCCAAGGAAGGTGAAAACAAAGTGGTTGAGGACAAACAAGGTGAAGAAAAGCAAGTAGATAAGAACAAGCAAGACAGTGAGTCGGTTGTGTATCCTCCACCACCATTTCAGCAAAGAATTCAGAAACAGAAGTTAGACAAGCAATTTTCATATTTTTAAAACTTTTTAAGAAACTTTAGGTCAACATTCCTTTCGCAGAAGCCCTATAGCAAATGCCGAGTTATGCTAAATTCATGAAGGGAATTCTGTCAAGGAAAAAGAGATTGGAAGATTATGAAACTATAGCATTGATGAAGGAGTGCAGTGCAGTTCTACAAAGAAGGTTACCGCCAAAGTTAAAAGACCGGGGGTGTTTCACCATTCCGTGCACCATCGGAAATATGGCATTCAAGAAATGTTTGTGTGACTTGGGGGCAAGTGTGAACCTCATACTGTTATCTGTCTATACTGAATTGGGTTTACCAGCTCCAAAACTGACAAATATATCTCTACAATTAGTAGACAGATCGGTAACGTACCTAAGAGGAATTTTGGAAGATATCCTGGTTAAGGTGGACAAATATATATTTCCAGCTGATTTTATAATTTTGGATTATGAAGAAGATAAAAATATCCCAATCATCCTAGGGAGATCGTTCTTGGCTACGGGTAGGACTCTCATTGATGTGAAAAAAGGTGAACTAACCATGAAGTCCACGATCAGGAAGTCAAGTTCAACGTGTTCAAAGCCATGAAGTTCCCTATAGATGAAGAAGAGTGTTTTCGGGTGGATGTCATTGATCGAATAGTTAATGAAGACATGGTTAAAAGTTTGGCTAATAATCTATTGGAAACTACACTATTGGGAGATAAAGATTTGGATGATCCAGAGTTTGTAGATTATTTGCATATGATGGATTCTTTGCCATGATTTAGTAGATTCAAGACACCATTTGAGCCATTACACACAGAAGAAAAAGCAATGGCAAGAATGAAACCCTCATTAGAGGAGCCACATACTCTTGAGCTTAAACCACTTCCTAAACACATCAGGTATGCGTATTTGGGCAATTCTAATTGTAAGACCCCAACTTTTATGAATTAAGATGAATTTTCTCAAAATATATTTTTGAGTATTATGGTGTGGAATTGTTATAATGTTATAATTGTGGGTAATATTTACATATTTTGCAAAGTAAGTAAGTTGTTATAAAATATTCGATTGGTCGAGGAATATTCGATTTATTAGGAAATATTCGTACGACGACACAATCATTGGTGGACCCCACAACGAAATTATTGTTGAAGTTAGAAAAAGACAGAATTATCTTTTTATGAAAATAAAGGCGAAAGTTTTATCGTTAACTATTAAAATATCCAGTGATAAAAGTACAATAATATACGTGGTTGCATAGTAGCACACATTATTGATTATTGATGCTTACATGAGAAGTCACTCAATTTTATTTAATTATTGCTACAGTAATTGCTGCATAGTATCTCACATTATTTGATTCAATTATTGTTACAATATTTTATATTATTAAATCAATAATTGAGATGACAAGTTATTCATGCTATTATTTGCATAATTAACAATGTCTAGAAAGTTCTGTCGAGAAAAGAGGTTTGGTCACCTAATTACGCGCCAATATGGAGAAATCCTTATCAGAAAGCCCCCTCTTTCCTGGGAATGATCTGGTTGATAATATTGCGAGTTATATTAAAGATGAATATATGTTATTAAAAATATTGAGGAGATTTTTATCAAGTATTTTTTGTAAGTTTGGCGTATTATTTGGACCCCCACTTACTTATTTTTCAAAATAGTCGAAAAAAATTATATTATATTATATATATATATATATATATATATATATATATATATATATATATATATATATATATATATATATATATATGATGGTACGTAGGAATGAGGGAGTGTTATTATTATTGTTATTATATATATATAACATGTGTGTGTAGAATTTAGTGTGGGTGTGTGTGTGCCTTTGCCGTAAGGCAAAGGTTATATATATATATATATATATATATATATATATATATATATATATATATATATATATATATATATATATATATATATATATATTGTTTTTTATATAAAATATAATATATTATATTTTATTATTTGTTTAGTACTGCATAGTACTGCATAATGCTGCATAGTGTTGCATAGTATAGCATAGTAAAATCAAAATTTTTAGAAAGTTTTGGCCGAGGAATTGCGCCCGTGAATATGGTTACTGTGCGTCCATGATTTTTCTTAAATAGTATCCTTCCATTCTCCTATAAATAGGATGCTTAGTTTAGAAATGAAAATCACACCAGAATCAGAGAATTCTTCTTCTATAATATTGAGTGTATTTTTTTCGAGTTTTAGGAAGCTTTGTGTGTTGAAAACAATATAAGTTTTCTTCAAGAATATCCCTCCCCTACCAGTCAGAAGTATTCTCTTTTTAATGTAAGAGGTATTATTTATTTCATATTCGCTTACGATATTATTTTTCGTATTTGTAAGAAATTTTATTTAGTTCAATATTCGCAAGAAATATTATTTTATTTAATATTCGTAAGAAATATTATCTTCATTCAATATTCGTAAGGAATATTATTTTCGTTCAACAATTGTAAGGGGTATTAATTATTTCATATTCGTTTATGATATTATTTTTCGTATTCGTAAGAAATTTTATCTAGTTCAATATTCGCAAGAAATATTATTTTTATTTTATATTCATAAGGAATATTATCTTCGTTCAATATTCGTAAGGAATATTATTTTCATTCAACAGTTGTAAGGGATATTATTTTTGTTCAATATTCGTAAGAAATAATATTTTCTTACATACACTGTAGTATGTAGGTAATATTATTTCATTTCAGATTTTGAATTCTACACTCATTTTGTTAAAGTATTACTTCTATATTCCTTGAAATTAGTAGAATATCCTTGAAATTTGTATTTCATCCAATATTTTTTCACAGAAATATTATTCTGAACATTCTTGATAATTTTTAATATTTTCATGCCGGGGTACTATTTTTAAAGTACTATTCACGGGATACTATTCACCCGAGATACTATTCATGATAAAAATTAATTTCTTTTTCGTCCAAATCATTTTTGATACAATATTATTCTTGAATTTTACTCCACAAAGCAGTATCATGTTGATAATTTGGACATTATTGAATTATGGATAAATTGAATTATAAATCTTTAAAATTTATTTAATTGAATTCTTATATCATAGTCATCATCCTCATCCTTATATTGTGATGAAAGTCTTCTTTGGCCCATAGTGCATAGATGGACTGTTGATCGGTATGATTATGACCAGGGATCATTTGGTATAATCATGACCTGTAATGTTACAAATGATGTGATAAAAAGTCTTCATTGGCCTGTAGTGCATTGATGGACAGTTGCTGGCATGATCATGAACATTGATGATTACACGAATATCATTAGCCTGTAGTGCATGGATAATTCGTGGACGTGATACTAATGAATATCCTTGGCCCATAGTGCATGGATAATTTAGTGATGTGGGTTATTTATTAAGCTGAGTCTCATCGATAAAAATTATGATAAACTTTTTAAATCATAGAAGATAGTAGATATCATGCTTTACTTGACTCTTCTAATGGATTGCTAGTTCCGCTGCAGTTAAACTTGATGTTTATTAAATTTTATCAGTTTAACACTATTGAAGGCTAACGATTATTTGTTCTGCATTATCTTAGTCATAATATTTCTTATTGGGCTAGTTTAGTTCACCCTTTGCTTTCATTGTTCTCTTCAGAAAATGAGAACGTAGCCGGGACTAGTCAGGGAACGGAGTGATGGTCCGAGTTAGTGGTTGCTGTAGTTCTCACTATTCTATTAAATAGTATGATAATAATTGTAATGAGGACTCCATTTGAGTTTAGATATTGTCTAGAAGATAATATTCATGTTAAAACTCTCACCTATATTTTGTCGTATTTTACATGACAGTTGTATAATTAAGTTTGTATTTGAATTCTGTACCATGTATTTGGCGACTCAGAATGGGTGATGTATACCTATTTTGGGGGCGTCACAGTTGGTATCAGATCTTAGGGATATGATCCTTGGCTGAGATTTGAGATTAGAACTAAGAGGGGGAGAGACAGGTAAATCCTTCTCTAGTATGACCTACCTAAGCATATTTGTTGTTTAATTGGCCGGTCAGAATATAGGGATAATAAGTGGCATGTCAATTAACCCTTTTTTGTGATAGTGTTTGAAAATGATATTTGAAAATCAAGAGATGAACTCATATAGAGTTTTAAGTGATTTGTGACGCCCCTAAATCTGAGTCTCTTCCAACCCGACAGATGGTGCTACACGGTACTACCATTCATTCATTCATTCACCTGAATAGTCACAAAAGGACTAATACAACTTCTATATATATCCAAAACAATATTACATTTCCCAGGTTCTTTGTAACCCATTCATTTGTTCTTGTCATAATATCAAATATATTACCATCGTTCACTTATACTATTACATAAGTAATCTAAGGGTTCGTCTTCGCCTTGCCCTTGTCCTTGCTCGAGCCTTTGGTCCACTCGATCTTGGCTATGTTTATATGGTTCAAGCAAGAGTGAGCATGACTAGCTCAGCAAGTACTACAATTCTAATAAACAAAATGCTTGAAACATAGAACTCATATATCTTCAATAACTGAACAATAGTTACGAAGTATTATCGATAATTCAAAATAGCACTTCTTTTCCTTCAAAATGTTTTACACAACCATACTCAATAGAATAACAATTATGGCTCAAGTCTATGAGCATATCATAAGTTCTTTTGAAAAGGACAACCCGGCACTAAGTCCTTAAGTCCGTCATAGCTTACGAGCACTTCTGAGTGATCAGCTCATAGTACTCTATGTTGATCAACACTACATCCATTACACGTATGTACGTTTAAGTTGTGACAACCTCACGTGCCTGTCATTAAATGACAAAAACATTTTAGCATACTTGGTCTTCGATTGAAAACCATGCCAATATAACTTGGTAACATTAATCATGCTTAATAAATTCATAATATAAGTCTAGCCGAAAGAATTGGCTTTAGACTTCATCATTAAAAACTTCATGCAAAAGAATACATGAATTACACAGCTTGTCCAAACTGAACTGGAACAAGGGTTAGAATACTTGCCTTTAGCGTCTGCGTACTGATTAACATACGTACACTTTAAGTCTCTATGATTCTACAATACATAATCATATAATGTACCACATTAGGTCATACATAATCAAGTATGTTTACTATTATATCTTACCCTTCATCTCAACGTAAACCCTAACTTAGATCTATTATTAGGGTTTCCGGCTTTTATTATGTCATTCACATTCCATTCATCTTCGATTGATTATTAACTCTTAATCAACATGCATTAGTGTCTTATAAGTACCTTATAATGTCTTATCCATTTTATGAATACATCTTAATTCATTACTAACAAGTTCCCTTTCCTTCTACACTTGAAAACATTCTTTACTATCAATTTCTTGTGACTGGCGCCACGGCGCCACCAATTACTCTGTGTCTCACACTGCGGCGTGAGTTAGCAGTGTGCAAGGTTCCAGCCTCATGCTATGGCGCGGGCCTTTTAGGCTTGGAGTCGCGCCGTGGCGCGGACTCTGTGCCTCAGACAATTTTGCAGTTTTAAAATTTTAGCGAACTTCCCGGACGCATAACTTCTTCGTTTTAAGTCCGAATTGGTCCGTTCAAAAGCCCACGGTTCACAAATTTCATAATCTACGTGTTCATGCAAGAATTTTATCTATTTGACTTCGTTTGTTAAAATTTCACCTATGAGTGCATTTTTATCAAAAACGATAAACGTTCGTAAACGTTCAATGCTCGTTTCTTCGTTCTAAGTCAGAATTCGGTCATTTTTGAGTACGCAAATCTATAATGACCAATATGACTTGTCTCCATCGAAAACCAACGTTTCCAACTTCAAACACAAAATACGACTTCCATTCCGAGAATTTCACGAATTCGACGATAATCGTCCAATCGTGTGAATTCCGGCAAAGCTACATTCTTAATGATTCTAAATGGATTTCAACCAACATAAGATCATTTCAAGTTACTTATTAAACCATCTCATAAACAAGGTAAGTTTTGACTCATTCTCATAAGTTATTAACTTATACAACTTATGAACTAAAAATCTACATGTTCATGACTTATGAACAACTTAAGTCCTTCAATCAAAGTTCTCATGCTATAATCAACATACTAATCATCATATGACAACTTATAATAAGTTCTTCATGGTTCTAGCAACTTATTAATGTTCAAGTTGTTTATTCAAATTATTCGGCTTAAGTTCATTCCTTATTAACTTATTACATAATCTTAGCATACATGTTCATTAATAACACTTCCCTTATCATCCTATTCTAATAGAGATGAAAGAATATTGAACACAAGATTAATACCTTTGAAGTCTAACTTCTTCTTCTTGGAAATCTAACAAAAGAAACTTTAGCTTAAAAGTGCTTATTTGCTCTACCAAATAAGTAGCTTATATTTGAGAGGAGCTAGATGATTATTGAACAACCAACAAATGAATTGAGAAGTTTGGTATTTATAGAGCTCTCAAAGTGAGGGTAGAATAGACATTAATCATCCCACTTCCTTTAATCTACCTCCTTATTTCCACCTCCTCAAACATCCACCTCCTTACTATTCCTTGTGTGCTCATCACTTCACTTGATCACCACACATAAATCTTGCCCATCACGTCTACCCACTTACACTTGGATCGCTCCATGGATCATGGCTAAATCATTGGGCTTGGTTAATTAATTTAACTACTTTCTTAATGGTCTTGTGCTACAATGGTTTTGGCTTATGATAATCAAACACTTGGGCTTGATGATCACATACATTGGACTTCTATATTAGACTATCAATCCTACAAGTCCATTACCATAAATTATATAACTTACATTTATACTCCACGTATAATCTTCATATACTAACTCGTATATTAATTCGTAATATACGTTATTTCATTCTTCATTCATAATAGTACAATACGTCGTATTATACTTACATTCAATACGTTCATAAAATGACTACACATTATACGATCACAATTCTCTTCCTTTAACACTTAATAACCTAACGTTCCCAAATTAAGTCCGCATGTGAAATATTACGTTTTCCATACTTAGGTTATTATTACATAATCAATATCACGTCGATATTATAACATTTTGTATTTCTCGGAAGTTCAAAAATAATTCCCGAGCAGAAATCGATGAATAATGTTTTTCAGAAAATTTCTCGGAAAACTTTTATTTTCGTTTTAGAAATTCAAACACTCTTATTCTCCCACATAGTTAAAATACTACGACGTTCCGACGTTTCTAGGTTATAGAACGATATTCATCTTCTCAACACGTAATAATAATAAATAATATTATTTTATTCATTATTAAAAGTAATTACAAAATGTTCGATTTTCCAGGGCGTTACATGATTAATCAAGGAGATTCATTTAAAGAATAAATATTGGAGTATAATATTTTGTTATAACAAAGATTGTATCAGGTAGTACTAATTAAGTTATTAAACTTGATTGTAGGATGTCAAGTGAAGAAAAAATTAGAGATATCCATGTGGTGAGTGAAGAATTAATAGTTTCACCCGAGCTAGTCGTAGAGGTAGCGGCTGAGAGTGAGGAAGAAGAGGAACTTGGGGAGAATTTATTAGGATAATTTTATGATCGAAATATAGAACTGAAAAATCGTATTCATGAGTTAGAAGAGCAGGCCGAAGAACTGCAGGCGGTCGTGGAGCAACAGGATGTAACAATTCAAGCTTGTGTTACCTGATATGTAATGCTTGAACAGAAGCACTCTTTGGCAGAGTATAAGATAATAAAGCTGGAATCTGAGAATTCAAATATCAAGGATCAGCTGAAAGAAGAAACAATTGAACTAGTGAGAATGAAGGATGCATGGATAAAAGTCGCATGACGCATTGATATTGTGGAAAAAGAAGTCCAATCCAAGAAGGCTAAAATAAATGATTTGTATTTCTCTTTTTGGACAGCAATTGGGAGAACCCAACATTGAGTTTTGAATCACCCTGTACATTGCGATCAACCCCAATTCGATATGGATCGAAGATTAATGATTCAGATCATAGATCAGGAGTACGACGAAGCAGTTGAGGGTGGAATATGCACTATAGCGAAAGTCAATTCCAGCGGTAATGATGACACTAAAAGTTGTCCCAGATAAGTCAAAATCAGTGGTTCAAGTGAGAGCGTTTTTCGTAACTTCCCAAAAAGAGGAACCGAACAAATTTATCATGGGTAAGCAAATCATAAACTCTTGCAAAGTTTATACCTTATTTGATACCGGTTGTACCCATTCTTTTATTTCTCCCACTTGCGCTCAATGTTTAAATTTAACTCCAGGGAAATTAGACTTTGACTTATTTGTTGAAACTCTATTGGGGGAAACCTTCATTACATCCACTTTTATAAATCTTGTTTGATTCAATTGGCACCCTCATGTTACTTGTCGATCTTATCTCTTTGAAAATACTTACCTTTGATGTGATTTTAGGAATCAACTGGTTAGCTACTCATCATACTAAAATTGATTGTTTTCGTAAGGTTGTTAGTTTTCATATTCCTAACCAACCTGTTATACGAATTCAAGCAACCCAACCACTAAAGCCAATCACTGTCATATTAAGCCACAAATAAAGACCCCTGAACCTTTCGCTGGTGACTTCCAAGTCTTGGAATGCACCGAAGCCAAACTTTTCGTAAGGGATGCCATTAATAACGGTGGCAAGTTGATAGGTGTCAATATGAAGTGCTAACCAAGTCTTCGATGAGAGTCACAGTTTTGAATGTTATTTCTATCGTTAATAAATTTCTTGACGTATACCCCGAAGAACTTCCTAGCCTACCCCCGGAGCGTGAAATCAAATTTTGTATCGACCTTGAACCTGATACAAAACCCTCAAATATTTCTTCACCCAAAACGAACATCAAAGACGTTGGCTCAGGCTGTTAAAAGATTACGATAATACCATTCAATACCATCCTGGAAAAGCGAACGTGGTAGCTGACGCGTTGAGTAGAAGATCGTATGCGTTTAAGAGTGCGATATTGTTAACACAAAGACCCATTTCGTATGACTTACAAATGATGGAGGTAGAATTAAAGACTCTAGGGACGTACATGAAGATAGTGAATATACGATTAGAACCAACTTTAATCGATAAAGTTAAAGTCGCTCAAGCTACAGACTTAGAGCTAATGAATGTGAAGAAAAAGGTGCAAGAAGGAGTTATTCTAGAAGCAAGAATCGACGAAGAGAGGAAATCTCAACCCTCAATTTAATTGGCCCATTTGAAATCCTCGATCAAGTAGGAATTGTGGCCTATAGACTCGCCTTACCGCTAAGTATATCGTGTGTTCATAACATTTTTCGTGTATCGATGTTACGTAAATATGTGGACGACTCGAACCACATTATTGAATTAGAACTAGACGAGATAGCTGACGATTTAACGTATAAAGAGGTACTTGTTAAAATCTTGGATAAGAAGGAATATATTCTATGCTCAAAGGTTATACTTCGAGGAAGAAATTTCATAAGAAGGGGAGGTTGTAAGACCCCAACTTTTATGAATAAAGATGAATTTTTCTCAAAATATATTTTTGAATAATATGGTGTGGATTTGTTATAATGTTATAGTTGTGGGTAATATTTACAAATTTTGCAAAGTAAGCAAGTTGTTATAAAATATTCAATTGGTCAGGGAATATTCGGTTTATCAGGGAATATTCGTATGACGACACAATCATTGGTGGACCCCACAACGAAATTATTGTCGGAGTTAGAAAACGACATAAATATCTTTTTATGAAAATAACGACGAAAGTTTTACCGTTAACTGTTGAAATACCCGGTGATAAAAGTACAGTAATACGTGTGGTTGCATAGTAGCACACGGTATTGATTATTGATGCTTACGTGAGAAGTCACTTAGTTTTATTCAATTATTGCTGCAGTAATTGCTGCATAGTATCTCACATTTTTGATTCAATTATTGTTACAATATTTTATATTATTAAATCAATAATTGACATGACAAGTTTTCATGTTATTATCTACATAATTAACAATGTCTAGAAAGTTTTGTCGAGAAAAGGGATTTGGTCACCTAATTGCACGCCAATAGGGAGGAATCCTTATCGGAAAGCCCCCTTTTTCCTGGGAACGATCTGGTTGTTAATATTGTGGGTTATAATAATGGTGAATAAATGTTATTAAAAATATTAAGGGAATTTTTATAAAGTATTTGTTGTAAGTTTGGTGTATTATTTGGAACCCCACTTACTTATTTTTCAAAATAGTCAGAGAAAGTTATATCAGTCTTGTTATATGTATATATATATATATATATATATATATATATATATATATATATATATATATATATATATATATATATATATATATATATAGAAGTAGGATCAGGTCCGGGAGTCCGGACCTAATAAAATGCGGAACAATTTTTTTTTTTTGTAGAACAACTAAAAATAATAATTATGGAACTTGAATTTTTACATAATATAGTGTTTTAGCGTGATTTGGATACATATACCAAAAAATATATGTATAGTCTGCGCAGACTGTACAAACATGTTTTGTTATATGTATCCAAATCACACCCAAAATACTGTATTATGTAAAAATTCAAGTTCCATATTTTTTTAGTTGTTTTTTTTTTAAAAAATCCATATTTTAAGAAAATGCGAGAGTCCGGATACGAACCGGACTCTATATATATATATATATTTATATATATAAGTATTATATATATATATGTATGTATATAAAAAAATAAAAAATAAAAAGAAAGAACAGGGGGAGGTTGCCTTGGGAGGGAGGGAATATATATATATATATATATATATATATATATATATATATATATATATATAATAAAGTACAAATGATTTTGAATTTCCCGCTCACTCAATAAATCATCTTGGCCGTCCAAAGTTAAGGATAAATCCCACCGTCCATACATATATCTAATAAATCTATCTAATAAAATATAAACGATTTTGAATTTCTCGCTCATTCAATAAATCATATTATTCGTCCAAAGTTTGGGATAAATCTCACCGTCTATACATCTATCTAATAAAATACATCTCTCTATTTATCTAATCTATCTAATAAAATACAAATGATTTTGAATTTCCCGCTCACTCAATAAATCATCTTGGCTGTCCAAAGTTAAGGATAAATCCCACCGTCAATACATATATCTAATAAATCTATCTAATAAAATATAAATGATTTTGAATTTCCCGCTCATTCAATAAATCATATTATTCGTCCAAAGTTTGGGATAAATCTCACCGTCCATACATCTATCTAATAAAATACATCTCTCTATCTATCTAATCTATCTAATAAAATACAAATAATTTTGAATTTCTCGCTCACTCAATAAATCATCTTGGCCGTCCAAAGTTAAGGATAAATCCCACCGTCCATACATATATCTAATAAATCTATCTAATAAAATATAAATGATTTTGAATTTCCCGCTCATTCAATAAATCATATTATTCTTCCAAAGTTTGGGATAAATCTCACCGTCCATACATCTATCTAATAAAATACATCTCTCTATTTATCTAATAAAATACAAATGATTTTGAATTTATCGCTCACTCAATAAATCATCTAGGCCGTTTAAAATTTAAGATAAATCTCACTGTCTATACAGTGCCGGAGGCACGAGACCCAGCTAGTATATATATATTTGATGATACGTAGGAAGGAGGGAGTGTTATTATTATATATAACATGTGTGTAGAATTTAGTGTGGGTGTGTGTGCCTTTGCCGTAAGGCAAAGTTTATATATATATATATCTATATATATATATATATATATATATATATATATATATATATATATATATATATAATCCGTATCAGGGGCTTACCCCTGATCTTACATACTTTGCTCACATATAAAACCCCGCTCTTATTATTTTCTCTCTCCTCAGTTTCACTTACGACGGACTGCGTCTCTCTCATTTTCAGCCAAATTCGACCGCTTACCCTCATTCGAAAAACTGAACACTGCTTATCTAGCTCGAAAGGGGCGAAGGAGTTCTGTTTGCTCATAGCCATGGTCGACCCCTTCTCTCCATTTCTCAGATAATCTGTACGGAAGAAACGAAGCTGCTTATCTAGGTCGATTTCAGAGCTCCTGCCCCTTACCCGATTCGGTGCAAGCCACAAATCTAGGGCAAAAGTAGCGAAACCCCAAATTTGGTGCAAGCCGCTCTTATTTGTCTCTTATTTTCAGACAAAGCAAACCCCTTTCCCTCATCCGATTCAGTTGAAAGGAACGAAGTTGTGTTCAATTTCTTCCCATTCCACTGACCCGAATCAATTCAAGCAACCCTAGATAAGCTTTACTTTCTTCCCTCTGCTAAGCTTTACTTATTTGTTAGTCTTGTCTATAGAAACCCTTATTTGTTATGTTCTGCGAGTTGCACTAAACTTGCACAAACTTTCAAGAACTGTTTCGCATCATTGTAAGTGGACATATGAGTTATGCTCACTGTATCATGTCCATCATTTAGTCTTGTGTTTTCAAGCGGAATTTGAGATAGTCTAAAATTGTATAAGATAATTGCTGATTGTTGTTTTGAGAGGAGTTTTAAGAGAAATAATATTTCCAACTCATCTCACAAAAAAACACAAGACTAAATTGTGACAGAGTGAGAAAATTTTGTTTTAGGCACATAAATCAGAGACATTTGTTGGATTTTCATGTCTCAGAAGTTCTCATAATGGTTAATATTTGTCCACAGATGAAACCATCAATTCTTCTCCCGTCTTTGCTACCTTCTTCATATAGTATGGATCCATTGTTGAGAAAGAGTATTACAAAATTTTTAATCAACCATGAAGGCCTTCATGGAGATAAATATCAGACTCAAAGGGGGTTACCACTACTTTTTCTTTTGAAGCAGTATAGGAGGTGGATATATCCAGTTGTCCAATGCTAAACCTTGAGGCTTCCATTGAGTGCTTCTACAAGTCATTTCCTTCATTAAGAATATTGAAGGCAGCTTATTTTTTAAACTCCAGGACCAAAAAATTGAGCCAGCTGGTTTAGAGATGCCCATTGCTCTGTGACATTGACTTAACTGTGGATGTTAGTCCAGTTATATTAACACAAGTGTCAATTTTATCAGAGTATCCAACTATAGTTTATGTAATGACAACCTGTTAGGCTGTTCTAATTGCTTTTGGACCTGTATGTGGTGGGAGAAACTTTGATTTTCTTTTAACTTTCTATATTTATGTTTGTGCCTTGGAGTGGACAATTGTTGCTACATGCTTGTCTCCATTCTGTAATCATTTATTTTATTGGAGGAATTAATGATTCTCTCATTCTAACATTCTGTAATCCTTTTATTTTACTTATCTTGCTTGGTCACTGTTCCTTAGGGTGGCCTCCTTTGTTTACCAAGTATTTTATTGGTGGTATCATTTATTTCAAGACTGTATAGGGCGGGAAGGTCCTTTCTTGGAAATAGTATGTGTACCATTTGCAGGTCTAGCTATATTGCTCTGGCCATTGTTATGCTCCATGGTAACAAAATACATCAACAAACTGCATGAACAATCCTTAAGGAATTCAGTAACAATATCACCATGAATTCACAAAGACAAATGACAATATTTACTCCATCTTGGATAAGGTTACAACAAATTATACTAGAAGTTGAATCAACCTAAATGACAATATTTAGTCCATCTACATAACATGATTAAAATCAATAACCGAGAACAAACAAGTGTAAAAGTAAATTTGTTTCTTTTGCATTTTGCCTATTGCTCGCATTTTCTCCATCTCTTGCTCCATTCCGTTAATCTTTCGAAGTAATCCGAAGATTATTTGTCTTGATCTGTCACACATTGGAAGATTATACCAAGCAAAAAATTGACAATCATTCCTCTGTAAACAAAGAATATTTTAATTTTATGTGCAAGTAAATAGAATGGAAGAGATATATAACAAAATTGAGATCACAATGTGTGTTCATACCTCTGCACAATGCTTTAGCTTTCCATTATAGAGAAATTAAGATTCATTAGTTGGAATAAACAGAAAAGGACTCAAGGTGATGTAAATATAACTAAAAATGTTAGTATCATACTCAAAGCTGATTACTAATATTAGTTCACAAGTTTAATGGTCTAAACCAAGCCAATCACATTTATTTAACAAGAAACAACAATGCATTATTGAGCGCAGAAAAGGAAATCATTTCTTCAATTTATGTGGATCTCATAGGAAAAAGCATTTATAAAATCATGCAAGCAACATATTTTTAAAACCAACCCACTTTCAAAGCATCTGCTAGATCATGAAAATAATCATGCTTTACATCACCCCTCAACTCAGAAAATAATCATGAAGATGTCATTTTCATGTGCAAGAGAGATAATAAACACTGTTTCCAAAACATAAACAAGATTCATCAATTCAAATTCCAACAACTGCCAAAAGATTTGGGAGAAGGGAGTTAATGTCTAATCAAAAATATCATACTTTAGAGCAAAAGGTATAACCAACATAGTAGAGAAGTTGACATATTTAATTTGGAAGGAGGTCTCACATTCAAAAACTTGTAGTCATTAGAATAAAATCCAGAAGTAAAACATAATTTCATTGATAAAATTTAAAATTGCTATACAAAAACTTGTAGTCGTTAGAATAAAATTCAAAGGGGCTCACACCGAATTTGGGGTTTCGTTACTTTCGCCCTTGATTTATGGCTTGCACCGAATCGGCTAAGGGGCAGGAGCTCTGAAATCGACCTAGATAAACAGCTTCGTTTCTTCCGTACAGATTGTTTGAAAAAGGGAGAGAAGGGGTCGATCAAGGTTATGAGCTCACAACACTCCTTCGCCCCTTTCGACCTAGATAAGCAGTGTTCAATTTTTTGAATGAGGGTAAGCGGTCGAATTTGGATGAAAATGAGAGAAACGCGGTCTCTGGTAAGTGAAAGTGAGGAGAGTGAAAATAATAAGAGCTAGGTTTTATAGGTGAGAAAAGTATGCACGATCAGGAGCAACTTGTTTAAATAGCAGTCCAACCTTAAAGAGTGTTAGAAAAACAGAGGCTTATAAGTTCAGCTAAAATGAGACACTTTATTAACATCAATGAACTGGCTTTAAATAGCCACTGGAAATACAAAACCACATCTCAACAACCCTGAGATTGTGATGAAACAGCTGAAGAATTGGTCTAATTAAAAACAAACTCAACAAACTTGACTGACTCTCTAACTCTCCTAAAACATAGGAATTTATTTGACTAAACAAACCTTGACTAACAAAAACAAACTCAAATATTTCTCAACAACTCCTTCCCTTAAACTGAAGCTGCTGAGAGCAGTTCAGTTTACTTCCTTTTTGGCCACGATTCCAAGCATTTACCGAAGCCTTTCAAATGCTTCTAACTTCAGGGGTTTTGTGAATATATCCGCGAGCTGCTCACTACTCCCACAAAATTCAAGTTTCACAACACCATCCTTTGTAAGATCTCGAATGAAATGAAATCTCACATTAATGTGTTTGCTCCTACCATGGAACACAGGATTCTTGGTTAATTTAATTGTAGAAGTATTGTCACAAAATAAAGTAACACACCTACAATGATCATATCCAAGACTATTAAGAACTCTTTGCATCCATACACACTGACAGGCGCAAGCTGTAGCAGCAACATATTCTGCTTCCGTAGTCGACAAAGTTACAACAGGTTGTTTTCGTGAAGACCAAGATACTGCCCCAGCACTCAACATAAACACGAAACCAGTTGTGCTTCGAGAATCATCAACATTACCAGCGTAATCACTATCACAATATCCCACTAAATCATCAAACACTTCTCTTCTATAATATACTCCCATATCAACAGTTCCTCTGAGATAACGTAGAATCCTTTTAGCTGCTGCCCAATGTGCTTCTTTTGGATGAGCCATAAATCGACTGATGAGACAAACTATATACATAAGATCTGGTTTAGTAGCAGTCAAATACATGAGGCTGCCAACAAGTTGCTTATACAGCGTTCCATCTACCTCAGCTCCACCTCCTTCTTTTGACAACTTTGAACCAGGCACAATTGGATTCCTCACGGGATTACTCTCTGTCATTCCGAATCTGTCTAGCACTTCCTTAGCATATTTACTCTGACACAAATGTATCCCTCCTGCTCCCTGCTTAACCTCAACTCCCAGAAAGTATTTCATTTCTCCTAAATCCGTCATTTCAAACTTATGCATCATCGACTTCTTAAAATTCTCAATCATAACACAATCATTTCCAGTAAAAATAAGATCGTCAACATAAAGACTTACGATCAAAATTTTACCTTTTCCTTCAACTTTCACAAATAGTGTGTGCTCATAGCTGCATTTTTCGAAACCTGAATCAGCAAAGTATCCTTCAATCTTGCTATACCATGCCCATGGTGCCTGTCGTAAGCCATAAAGTGCCTTTTTCAGCTTATAAACTTTATCTTCCTCACCTTCTTTTATGTAACCAAGGGGCTGATCCACATAAGCAACTTCATTTAACTCACCATGCAAGAAGGCGCTTTTAACATCAAGTTGAAACACGATCCATCCTCTTTTCTAGCTCTGATACCAAAGTCCTTTTGGCCAGAAGCTGTGAGATGGACAGTCCATGTTCTTAACAGAAGTCCTACAGTAGTAGTGAAGAACAAGACACCGGAAGAGAGATGGAGTGGTGTGAAGCCCAATATTGATTATTTCAGAGTGTTCGGATGCATAGGCCATGTGCATGTTTCGGATGTCAAGAGAACAAAACTCGAAGATAAAAGCTTCAAAGCCATTTTGCTCGGTGTCAGTGAAGAGTCCAAGGCTTATAGGCTCTTTGATCCTATTGCAAAGAAGGTAGTGACCAGTAGAGATGTTGTGTTTGATGAAGGCAACTGTTGGGATTGGAGTGAAAAGGAAACGGATCTGGAAGTGCTTACTTGGGGCGAAAATGAAGAACAAGAAAGTGCAGCAGAAAATGAAGGTGACAGCGAAGCAGATGAAGAGCAAAATGAAGCTGAAGCCGACAATAATGAA
The DNA here is from genome assembly GCA_020205505.1 of Panax japonicus. Classification (NCBI taxonomy): domain Eukaryota; kingdom Viridiplantae; phylum Streptophyta; class Magnoliopsida; order Apiales; family Araliaceae; genus Panax; species Panax japonicus. The sequence goes on along the minus strand of JAINUV010001440.1, from coordinate 419,351 downwards.
GCAAATTCTGATAATAGCAATACTTGAGAAAGTTCACCAAAAGAAGCAGCTGAAGCTAGAAGAGTTACAAGGCTTCCAACATGGATGAGAGACTATGAAAGCGGGGAAGGTTTGTCTGAAGAAGAAAATTTACAGAACTTTGCTATGTTTGTTTCTAATGAGGATCCTACAAGTTATGAAGAGGCTGCATTGTGTCTTAAATGAAGAAAAACAATGGATGTTGAAATTGCAGCCATAGTTAAAAACAAGACGTGGGAGCTAGTGGACTTACCTATGGGAGCAAAAAGGATTGGTGTGAAATGGGTATATAAAACAAAACTTGATGAGAATGGGAAGTTTGAAAAGTGTAAAGCACGGTTGGTGGCAAAGGGCTATGCACAAGTGCACGGGATAGATTTTAGTGAGGTGTTTGCTCCAGTGGCTCGTTGGGACACAATCAGAATGGTGCTAGCATTGGCGGCTCAAAGAGGATAGATCGTGTTTCAACTTGATGTTAAAAGCGCCTTCTTGCATGGTGAGTTAAATGAAGTTGTTTATGTGGATCAGCCCCTTGGTTACATAAAAGAAGGTGAGGAAGATAAAGTTTATAAGCTGAAAAAGGCACTTTATGGCTTACAACAGGCACCAAGGGCATGGTATAGCAAGATTGAAGGATACTTTGCTGATTCAGGTTTCGAAAAATGCAGCTATGAGCACACACTATTTGTGAAAGTTGAAGGAAAAGGTAAAATTTTGATCGTAAGTCTTTATGTTGACGATCTTATTTTTACTGGAAATGATTGTGTTATGATTGAGAATTTTAAGAAGTCGATGATGCATAAGTTTGAAATGACGGATTTAGGAGAAATGAAATACTTTCTGGGAGTTGAGGTTAAGCAGGGAGCAGGAGGGATACATTTGTGTCAGAGTAAATATGCTAAGGAAGTGCTAGACAGATTCGGAATGACAGAGAGTAATCCCGTGAGGAATCCAATTGTGCCTGGTTCAAAGTTGTCAAAAGAAGGAGGTGGAGCTGAGGTAGATGGAACGCTGTATAAGCAACTTGTTGGCAGCCTCATGTATTTGACTGCTACTAGACCAGATCTTATGTATATAGTTTGTCTCATCAGTCGATTTATGGCTCATCCAAAAGAAGCACATTGGGCAGCAACTAAAAGGATTCTACGTTATCTCAGAGGAACTGTTGATATGGGAGTATATTATAGAAGAGAAGTGTTTGATGATTTAGTGGGATATTGTGATAGTGATTACGCTGGTAATGTTGATGATTCTCGAAGCACAACTGGTTTTGTGTTTATGTTGAGTGCTGGGGCAGTATCTTGGTCTTCATGAAAACAACCTGTTGTAACTTTGTCGACTACGGAAGCAGAATATGTTGCTGCTACAGCTTGCGCCTGTCAGTGTGTATGGATGCAAAGAGTTCTTAATAGTCTTGGATATGATCATTGTAGGTGTGTTACTTTATTTTGTGACAATACTTCTACAATTAAATTAACCAAGAATCCTGTGTTCCATGGTAGGAGCAAACACATTAATGTGAGATTTCATTTTATTCGAGATCTTACAAAGGATGGTGTTGTGAAACTTGAATTTTGTGGGAGTAGTGAGCAGCTCGTGGATATATTCACAAAACCCCTGAAGTTAGAAGCATTTGAAAGACTTCGGAAAATGCTTGGAATCGTGGCCAAAAAGGAAGTAAACTGAACTGCTCTCAGCAGCTTCAGTTTAAGGGAAAGATTGTTGAGAAATATTTGAGTTTGTTTTTGTTAGTCAAGGTTTGTTTAGTCAAATAAATTCCTATGTTTTAGGAGAGTTAGAGAGTCAGTCAAGTTTGTTGAGTTTGTTTTTAATTAGACCAATTCTTCAGCTGTTTCATCACAATCTCAGGATTGTTGAGATGTGGTTTTGTATTTCCAGTGGCTATTTAAAGCCAGTTCATTGATGTTAATAAAGTGTCTCATTTTAGCTGAACTTATAAGCCTCTGTTTTTCTAACAGTGCATGTTTCGGATGTCAAGAGAACAAAACTCGAAGATAAAAGCTTCAAAGCCATTTTGCTCGGTGTCAGTGAAGAGTCCAAGGCTTATAGGCTCTTTGATCCTATTGCAAAGAAGGTAGTGACCAGTAGAGATGTTGTGTTTGATGAAGGCAACTGTTGGGATTGGAGTGAAAAGTGCCTTTTTCAGCTTATAAACTTTATCTTCCTCACCTTCTTTTATGTAACCAAAGGGCTGATCCACATAAACAACTTCATTTAACTCACCATGCAAGAAGGCGCTTTTAACATCAAGTTGAAACACGATCCATCCTCTTTGAGCCGCCAATGCTAGCACCATTCTGATTGTGTCCCAACGAGCCACTGGAGCAAACACCTCACTAAAATCTATCTCGTGCACTTGTGCATAGCCCTTTGCCACCAACCGTGCTTTACACTTTTCAAACTTCCCATTCTCATCAAGTTTTGTTTTATATACCCATTTCACACCAATCCTTTTTGCTCCCATAGGTAAGTCCACTAGCTCCCACGTCTTGTTTTTAACTATGGCTGCAATTTCAACATCCATTGCTTTTCTCCATTTAAGACACAATGCAGCCTCTTCATAACTTGTAGGATCCTCATTAGAAACAAACATAACAAAGTTCTGTAAATTTTCTTCTTCAGACAAACCTTCCCCGCTTTCATAGTCTCTCATCCATGTTGGAAGCCTTGTAACTCTTCTAGCTTCAGCTGCTTCTTTTGGTGAACTTTCACAAGTATTGCTACTATCAGAATTTGCTTCATTATTGTCGGCTTCAGCTTCATTTTGCTCTTCATCTGCTTCGCTGTCACCTTCATTTTCTGCTGCACTTTCTTGCTCTTCATTTTCGCCCCAAGTAAGCACTTCCAGATCCGTTTCCTTTTCACTCCAATCCCAACAGTTGCCTTCATCAAACACAACATCTCTACTGGTCACTACCTTCTTTGTAATAGGATCAAAGAGCCTATAAGCCTTGGACTCTTCACTGACACCGAGCAAAATGGCTTTGAAGCTTTTATCTTCGAGTTTTGTTCTCTTGACATCCAAAACATGCACATGGCCTATGCATCCGAACACTCTGAAATAATCAATATTGGGCTTCACACCACTCCATCTCTCTTCCGGTGTCTTGTTCTTCACTGCTACTGTAGGACTTCTGTTAAGAACATGGACTGTCCATCTCACAGCTTCTGGCCAAAAGGACTTTGGTATCTTCTTCTCTGCGAGTAAGCATCGTACCATATTCATTATAGTACGATTCTTACGCTCTGCTACTCCATTTTGTTGCGGTGTGTACGCTGCTGTAAGTTGTCTTTTGATACCATGAGTAATACAAAACTCGTTGAAATCTTTTGAGGTGAACTCACCACCTCTATCTGTTCTCAAGCAACAAATATATAATCCTTTCTCCTTTTCAACAATGTTTTTAAATACTTTAAACATCGCAAAGGCCTCATTCTTTTCAACAAGAAAATACACCCATATCCTCCTACTATAGTCATCAATAAAGCTTAATATGTACCTCTTTCCACTATTTGAAGCTGGAGTTATGGGACCACACAAATCAGCATGTATAAGCTGAAGCCTCTTTGAAGCTCTCCACTTGCTTTTCTTAGGTATGACATCTCTGTGTTGTTTTCCAACCATGCAGCTTGTGCATACTTTATTTGTAGGCTTAAGTTGAGGCAGTCCCTTCACTAAATTCTTGTGTTGCAAAGTACAGAGATTCTTATAACTCAAGTGGCCGTACCTTTGATGCCATAGCTCAGTGATGTCCTCTGTGGTAGTGTTGAGACAATTTGATTGTTGGGCAACTTCATGTGCAAGCACCACAAACATACGATTTGTTGTCATTTCTGACTGCATGATAAGACCCCTTGTCTTGTGATAGACTTTGCAAGATCCATCTTGAATTAGAATAGCTAGACCTTTCTCTTGAAATTGACCTATGCTGAGCAGATTATTTTTCAATTCAGGAATATAATAAACGTCAGACGCTACCTGCTTGACATCTCCAACTTGTAGCCTGACACAGCCCTTGCCCATCACAGCCATTCTCATGTTGTTTCCAAGCTTCACAGAGTGCCTGTAATCTTCATCGAATTCAGTGAACCACTGTTTGTTCCCTGTCATATGGTTGCTGCAGCCTGAATCAAGGAACCACACCCCTTCTCTACTTGATTTGTTCTCTTCCACAAAAACCATTAGAAGCAGTTCTTCCTCCTCATCTATCTCGACATAATTGGCAGCCTTTTCCCACTTTGGACACTCATACTGAAAGTGCCCCAACTGATGACACTTAAAACACTCAATGGTTGCTCTATTCAGACCTCTGCCTCTGCCTCTCATAACTCCACTGCCTCTAAAGTCTCCTTGTGCTCTCCCTCGTCTTCCTGTTCTGTTTTCATATGACACCTTCAGTGCTTGCTCATCTCCTCCAGCCTTTCTGAATTTTTGCTCATGTACAAGCAAGGAACTTTGCAATTGATCAATAGTGAGGCGATCAATATCCTTTGATTCTTCGATTGAGCACACGATGTAGTTGAATTTTTCTGTAAGTGTACGCAAAATCTTCTCAACAATCTTTACATCTGGCATGTCGTCTCCATAGTTTCTCATATCATTAGCTACAACCATCACTCTGCCAAAGTAGTCGGTTACTGATTCTCCGAGCTTCATCTCCAGTAATTCAAAATTTCTGCGAAGAATTTGGAGTTGGGCCCTTTGAACCCTTTCATTGCCTTGATATTTGATCTTCATCGAGTCCCACATTTGCTTGGCAGTTTCTTTCTGAGTAATGGTCATCAGAATGGACTTGTTGATGGATTGTAGAAGATAGTTCTTAGCCTTCAAGTCTTTCACTCGCTGTTCTTCTAGAATTTTGGTCTGGCTGGCTGTCAACACGGCTGTGGGGGAAGGCTCTGAATATCCTGGATCTATGATGCTCCAGTACTCTTTCGAGCGGAGGAGGTTCTCCATGAGCATACTCCAGTAATCATAGTCACCGTCAAACTTGGGAATGCTTAGCAAATTCTGTCCATCATTGGCCATCTTCTCGAAGTTGTCTTCTTCACACACACTCTCTGTTTTCACTTTCACACTCTTCTTCTCACACACACCCACACAATGTTTAATCTCTCTCTCACTCAGGCTCTTTTCTAGCTCTGATACCAAACTGTTAGAAAAACAGAGGCTTATAAGTTCAGCTAAAATGAGACACTTTATTAACATCAATGAACTGGCTTTAAATAGCCACTGGAAATACAAAACCACATCTCAACAACCCTGAGATTGTGATGAAACAGCTGAAGAATTGGTCTAATTAAAAACAAACTCAACAAACTTGACTGACTCTCTAACTCTCCTAAAACATAGGAATTTATTTGACTAAACAAACCTTGACTAACAAAAACAAACTCAAATATTTCTCAACAAAGAGCATTCCAGTTTGAAAACACGGCTTTTTTAATCTCTCTCCTCGCTACCTCTCAAACTAGAAGATGTGTTGATAAAGCTCTCCTCGCTACACTACCCGCCTCTCAAACTAGATCCTTTGCACAAATCTTCTGCAAATCGAAGCATGCCACATAAATCAACGTCGAAGTCCTCAGTTCGTAACCCTTGATCCCCTCCAAAAAATCGAAGCCCAGAGTGCTCTCACAAGCCCTAGATCCAGAACATCGATTGCTGAAACTTCTCTGAGTTCTTGATTTGGTAAGAGCTTGAAATTTATATACTTGATTTGGCAATTGTTCCTCTGTTCTTCTTATTTATTGTCAAAAAGTGTATGAATTTTGACTCCATTTCTCATCATAGGGTTTCTGTTTGAATTGTTGATCCTTAGGGTCATGCCTTAGCATTCAATCTAGTTGAATAACTCGTTTGTTCAAACCATTTTTGGCCCTCAATATTAGATGTATCTTACTTGAAACTATGATACACGTGCCGCCTTGAGAGCAACCGTGCTACAATAATATTTTAGCTTCGTAGCAGCTTCCTTTCAAGTTTCTGTTACTTTTTATCTTCTTTGTACTGTGGAGAAATCAGACCACTGATTCATCTTCCATTCCTTTTCCCCTGCATTACTTCTCTTCTGTTCCTGACTTGATTTTCCTCTGTTTAATTGTTTTTATCTTTTTCTTGTTTTTCCTTGTTCTCAATTCTAATGTCATTTCTTACAATTCATAATTCCTCTTATTAAATGTTTAGATTTAGAATTCAGTTGGTTTGGCCATGTTGTTCTATTGAATCTAATATTGAGAAATGACTCTTAATTATAGCTATACTGCATTCAAGTCAGGCTTAACTGCATTCAAGCAACAAAAGAAGGGGGGGGGGGGGAATGAATGACAGGGAACTTATTTGACTAAAGTACTATACTCAGTTTTAAACATTTCATCCATACTCCTTCCCATGTATAATGACTATTGACTACTTACTCCGAATCTCAGCTAAATCAAGGTCGTCGATTCTATGGCCGCAGTTAATAAGTGTCATTGTCATCGCCCGGCTATGTTGATAATTTCTTGGACCGATTTGAATCATGGTCGTCGATTCTATGGATGTCAAACTGCAAGAGTAAGTAATTTTTATTCAATTTCCTTTGATATGAAGTTTGTTCTGAAAACAAATTATTTTTGGCAGCCTCATGGTTGCGAGTATTTCATGTGGAAGCCTTTGGAATTACTTTGGAACCATCTCTCTACAAGAAGATGCTTAAATAGGAAAATTTTGTTATTATAATTTGGGAGATGTAATGAATTGATTGTAATGAAGCAAAGATATTAGCTCAATATTTGTTTGATGCATTTCTATCTCATTTTGGTACATATTGGCCATTCTGAATTTATAATTTGTAAGTTATGATTTGAGTTCTGTTTTGTGATTTGAGACAGTGTCTGAAATTGGCCAACCTGTCCAACATCTGATCGATGAAAGGTAGAGGAAAGTGGTCCTTGCGGTTTGCCTTATTTAGCTTCATGTAGTCCATGCAAACCCTTTAACCGTTCACTGTCCTCGTCAGAATTAATTCATTATTATCATTCTATATTATGGTCATTCCTCCTTTTTTCGGCACGCATTGAACTGGGCTGACCCACACACTGTCTGAAATTGTCCTACCAGAGGCGTGGAGACGAATCTGGTAATTAACTGGGAGAAGTGCCACTTTATGGTTGAAGAAGGAATAATTTTGGGGCACAAGGTCTCAGCGAAGGGATTAGAGGTTGATAGAGCAAAGTTGGAAACAATTGAGAATCTTCCACCACCAACTACTGTCAAAGGAATCCACAGTTTTTTGGGACATGATGGATTCTACCGAAGGTTCATTAAATATTTCTCTATGATTGCAAAACCATTGTGAAGTCTTTTAGAGAAAGATGCGGTTTTCAAATTTGATGAGGATTGTAAGTCAGTATTTGATCAATTAAAGAAGAAGTTGACTACAACCCCCGTGATCGTAGCGTCGGATTGGACAAAGCCTTTCGAGTTAATGTGTGACGCTAGCAATTACGCGGTCGGGGCTGTTTTGGGCCAGCGCCGAGTGAAGATATTCCACGCCATATACTATGCAAGTAAAACCCTTACGGATCCCCAATTCAACTACACAACTACCGAAAAGGAATTACTTGCTGTAGTATACGCCTTTGATAAATTCAGAGCGTACTTGATTGGAACTATGGTGGTGGTATATACGGACCACTCTGTAATTCATTATTTAATCTCAAAGAAGGATGCTAAGCCTCGACTTAAAAGATGGATCCTTATCCTATAGGAATTTGATTTGGAAATAAAGGATAGAAACGAGACAGAGAATCAAGTTACAGATCATCTTTTAAGGTTAGAAAATTCGGACAAAGATGAGGAAGATAAGTGTTTAATCAACGAGTCATTCCTGGATGAGCAGCTGTTTGGAGTCAACGCAGAATTTCCATGGTATGTAGACTTTGCCAACTACTTGGTGAGCAAAGTCTTTCCCCCTGATCTGACAAGTCAGCAAAAGAAGTTCCTACATGACGTCAAGTGGTACATGTGGGATGAGCCGTATTTATTCAAATAATGCAGACAAAATGATTCGTCGATGCATGCCATACAACAAAGTAAAAAATATCTTGCACGAGTGTCCTTCATCTGCATATGGTCCCACATTATGGGAGTGAGAGGACAGAGGCCAAGATACTTCAACCAGGATTCTATTGGCCTACTATATTCAAGGATGTTCACCAGTTCGTGAAAAGTTGTGACAGATGTCAAAGGATGGGCAACATCTCAAAGAGGAACTAAATGCCACTCAACACAATCATGGAAGTAGAAGTTTTTGATGTATGGGGAATAGAATTTATGGGGTCTTTTCCTCCCTCATTCAATAACTTATACATTCTGCTTGTTGTGGACTATGTAAAAAAATGGGTGGAAGTTGTGGCTCTCCCTACAAACGATGCCAAAGTGGTCCTCAAATTTCTACAAAAGAACATCTTCACATGGTTTGGCACACCAAGAGCAATCATAAGTGACGAGGGAAGTCACTTATGCAATAAAGCATTCATAGAGCTCTTGGCGAAATACGGGGTAAATCATAGAGTGACAACAGCATATCACCCCCAGACAAGTGGTCAAGCTGAGGTTTCCAACAAAGAGGTAAAGAAAATTTTGGAGAAGGTAATAAACCCAAATAGAAAAGATTGATCTCTAAAATTAGACGACTCACTATGGGCTTACAGGACATCATACAAGATGCCAAAAAGGATGTCTCCATATCTGTTGGTCTATATAAAAGTGTGTCACCTCCTTGTAAAATTACAGCATAAAGCATACTAGGAAATTCAGAAACTCAACTTCGATCAAACAACGACAGTAAAAAAGAGGCTACTTCAATTAAATGAACTTGATGAATTTAGACTACAAGCATATGAGAACTCAAAGCTGTATAAAGAAAAGGTCAAGAAGTGGCACGACCAAAAAATCTTGCAGTGAAAGTTTGAACTTGGGAAATCGATATTATTATTCAATTCAAGACTGAGACTATTTCCCGGAAAGCTCAAATCCAGATGGTTGGGTCCATTTACTATTAAGAGATTTTTCCCACATGGAGCCGTTGAGTTATACAGCAGAAATCCATTCGAAACCATCAAAGTCAATGGGAAAAGATTAAAGCACTACTAGGGTGGCGACGTCGACAACAAAGTCATTACAATTACACTTGCCAATACACCCTGAAACAAGAGGCATCGTCGGGCTGACGACATTAAAACTAGCGCTACTTGGGAGGCAACCAAAGCTCTAAACTTTTTTTCTATTCTTATTTATTCATACATTTTAGCTCATAGTATAGTTTAGATATATATTTTTCATAGAGTAATGACTTAATTTTGGTGTGATTGTAGCAAGTAAAGGAAAAACGATACCACCCAGTCACTGCTCTAATGGTGTGGGCTGTGCCACTGAAGGTGTTCATATGGCGCGCTAGCCAGATGCAAAGTTATTGTTCACATGGCGCGGGGCGCTCCACCAGAAGCTTATACATGGCGTGGGGTGCACTACCTCAATAGAACTTACTGTCCACATGGCGTGGGGCACGCTACCTAAGGCATATATACGGCGCGGGCCATGCCGCTCGAAAAACTCAGACTCTCAAAACACGTTCTTGACGTACCAGTGTCCAACATAACTCCCATAAACTCCTTCTTACACTTAGCATTCCCAACTTCTTTCCCACATAAACTCTTCCACTCCCATAACCCCTATAACTCCTATAACTCCCAAAACTCCATTACACCATTTCTTCTACTCCTTCCCAACTCCTTCTTCCATTAACCCACAATCTCTATAACTCCTTCACACACGTTCTTTTTATTCTTCTATATGAACTCAACTCCTGTAATTAACCATAATCCTTCTAAATATAAGTAATACACGCCAACTTTAAGTCCAATTCCTTCTCTTCACAAATTCCTACAAATTAGGGCATTACTACAAAGGGGGAAACACAAATTCTTATTGAAGGTAATCCCAAATTGCTACATTCTTGTGTATCTTCTCTCTTGTTAGTAAAAATTAGTTGGAAACCCTTGGGAATTTGTTGCCCAATGATTGCTTTGTGTTATTTCATATTTTGGGTTAGAGATTGTTCAAAGAGGCCAAGTTTGGGGGTATTAGCCTTCATGTCCACCAACTGTTTGACAAAATTCCTGTACCAAATTTTTGCCTATAATTCACCAAAAAACACCATTTCTTCATATAAGAGACCACGTCCATCCACCTCTACTGCTCGGGCTCAGTATGATAACATGAAATTTGTTAGTGAGGGGGCCAAGGCAAGGTTCAAATCGTCCATTGACAAAAATACTTTGGTGCTAGAATGAGGATTGAAGCCGAATGCTAACTTGGATGGTGATATGGCAGTGATGATTGTGGAACATAATTTGTTTCAGTTAGTGGAGCACCCACTCCCAGCGATGATCAACATATTTAAAGATTTTTATGCCAACGCCATAGAACATGTCGATCACGTAGTCATGGTACGGGGTAAACTAGTGTCTTTCCATGTTGATGCCATCAACGAGTATTTTGGGTTGGAAACACCGACTGATGGATGATATGAAGATAGTTTGCCTGACCTGAATGAGTTGATTGCAAGATTGTGCAAACCAGGAACACAATGGTTACCTGAGCCAGAACGAATGAAAAGATAAGTTTGGAAAAGCATTGTATGCATTCATATGTGCCTATTTGATGCCCACACACCACCAGAATGATGTGACTAAGGAAAGGTCACGACTACTATATGGGATTGTTCACCACCATTACTGGGTGAATAATTCCATTGTATTCTACAGTGTGGAAGTGGGTGAATGCATTCAAGAGTCAATTAATCGGCTGCTAAAGGGAAGTACTACAAGGGGGCCTTCTGCATGGATTTCTTATAACTAATTTATGCCGTAAAGCTGGAGTGCAGTGGCATCCCTCTAAACCTATTCAATAACCGATGGATATAATCGATCATGCTACAATTGAAAAGTACAAGGCATGGGAGGGGGAAAAATCACATCCAAGAGGAGAAGGTTATATTATCATTCGTCAACCCTCACCCCCAGTTACAGCTAAACCCATGGAAGAGCAACCACCTCGAGGTTCAAGGAAACCATTCTTGTGGCTAGCTCAACGTCAAGATTTGATGCATCAGTACAATGCAAATGCTTTCAACACGCTTGCTGATGTATTTTCTCGCTGCAATCCTAATGTCGATCCAGTGGCCATGCATGTTCCTCCTGTCCTTCCAGCATACCCTCCTTCAGATGACGATAAGAAGTGACTCGTCTTTCAGGGAAGTCCTCATGTTTTTAATTGCTTTATATTATCATAATGAGGACATTACTTGATTTAAGTTTAGGGGGTTTTTGATTCTGCCTGGTTAATTTGTGAAGATTTAAAAATCATGTAAGTTAGTTTGTTTAGTTTTTAGAATTGTTTTTTTAATGACTTTTAGTTTAAAAAAATTCATTGATGCATATAAATAAATTATTTGCATGTAGTTTATTTTGCATGAATCTGGTTATTAGATAATAAAAGTCTATTTTTGGCCAATGATGATATTGGAATTATGTAGATGAGTTAGTATTGATTATTTAGGCTTTGATGTGACTTCCTATTATGAATTGGATCTTTTTCTATTTGAAACTGGTATAATCAGGTTAACACGTTAAAAACAACTATGTTGACTGATTAGGTTTATATTGGCACATAATGGAATTCTTAAGGATAATACTAGTTTGAATGAATTAGAGACATGAATAGGCGGAGATGGCTAAATTTAGACAAAAAATTTATGTTTGGGGGAAAAAATTGGGTTATATAATCTATTGAAAAAAATGAATAAACACTGTGGCATGCATGTCTAGTTTTGTGGCCTTTGTTACTTGAGTAAGTAAGATCGAGGAGATTGTTGTAGACACTCAAAATTTTTCTGCACACATGTTACTAACATTGCAGGAGGGCATATTTATCTTTCGAAGATAACCCTGGAAGACAGCTCACATCCATTCCGGATACTACCGGAAGTTCAATCTCAAATCCAGAACACATACCGGGAGTATCAATTCCAACCTCGGAGATAACCCCGAGTTTCATCCTTGGAGATAACCCCAAGGAATGTTGTTGCAGTTCCGGCGATAACTCTGGAAATACTTGTTTAAAATGCATGCAATCAGCTTCAATCTCAAACGTCCCGTCGAGGCACTCATTCCAAAGACCTGGAGATAACACCGGGAAGACAGGCGCACTTACAGATGACACTACATAATTTAAACACTTCCAGCAGTCTTATCTCAGATGTAACCCTGAGCAACGTCTTCTATTAGCCCAAACCGGAGATAACCCTAATGAGGGGCAAAATCGTCATCTTTCCACCTCAACCTCAACGTGCCATCTCAAAATTTCATACATACATTTCTACACAGCAATGTCCCAAAAGAGCTAAGGAGTTCCAATCCCGAGTGACTATTACGCGTGGTAGCACACCAAATAGAATTTGAAGACCATGGGCATGGTCCCCTCTTCCTGACTTCGTACAACATCTAATCTCATGTCATTACGTAACTCTCGACAAAATCAGTCCGAAGAAGGTCTTGTACACCTCGTTCGGATGCTCGGATTGAAGTTCTGCAAGTTCGAGCGGACATCACAGTGCATGAGTGCATGTACATCGAGACAGCGGCACCCGCGGAGGCTGGGGCACCCCGGGTAGCCGCAGGTCCATCTGCGGCTGCCGCAGGTACACCTGCGGCTCCCAGCTCTATAAATATAGATCTTAGGGTGGCCATTTGTAAGAGAGAAAGAGGCGAGGAAGCCCTATCCAATTTGCTCTGTACACATCCTATATTGAGTGCTTTCTCATTTTAAACACATGTTAGCTCACATAAAACTATATTTTACCAGCGGGAGCTGAGTGTTTATCCATCCAGAGTCATAGAAGCCTGTCTTGGCAGCCCACTATAAGCCTTCTCACACTCTATAAAGCCTTTCTCTTCATCTTTGCACACAATATTCTTCACATTGATAGTCATGTTGGGTGTGTATGCCCGGACTTCGGTCCGTGGTTTTTATTTCTGTCTGTATATATATACTTATATATGTATATATTTTATATATGGACTAACATTATTGAGTTATGCCATGATTGAGCCTAGACTTATTTCTGAAGCATTTACTTGCTTTTATATATATGTATATATATACATATATATATGAACTGTTGTTGAACTCTGATCGATGAGCTTGGATTTTATATCCGCTGCATTTACTGCTTTTATATATATATAGCGACTAATCGCTGAAATAATAAACTGAGCCAGTATTGAGAAATATCATGTGCGTTTACCGCTTATATATATATATATATACACACACACACACACATTTCTGTCAGGCCTGAAGTTTATTTCATGGCCTTTTACTGCTTTCTTTACATTTAGTCCCGCCTGGAGTTCACTTCGCGGTGGTTGATCATTTTTAATGTTTTCTTTACATTAAGTCCCGCCTGGACTTTACTTCGTGGCGGTTGATCGCATTTACTACTTTATTTATATTTCTGATCCTCCATGGAGGTGCTTCGTGGTGGTTGATCATGTCTATATATATATATAGCTTATATATATAACTGCTTATTACTTTTCATATAAACTGCGGCATCTTATGAGCCTAGGAATCATGTGATCACAAATTCAGTCTACTGAATCTAGATTCGGTTCCCATGATGGACTTTTTCAGCTGTAAGCAGCTTGTACATTATTTACGGTGTTTGAATTTCCTTAGATGGCTTTCATGCCCATGAGGAGTTCGGCACTTCTATATATTATTTTCTCGAAGATGCTTCACATCTCGAAAATAAACGCAAACAAGCCGAACATTTATTAATAAAATGGAAGTATGAAAAGGTCTCAATTACTATTGAGCACAGGGTTTGAAAAACCTCTTTTACAAAACTTCACTGCTATATATCATGTTTAAAACTGAATTTTTATATAAATTCAAACCCTTTGTATATAGGTGCAAACAAGGCCTCACACTACTTCCAAATAAATTGCACATTGATCTACACACACACACACATTCATATAACAGTTTCTTAAAAAGTGGTGGTCACCATGGTAACACGGATTTCGGGGGGTGCCTAACACCTTCCTTCTGCATAATCAAGCCCCCGAACCTAAATAAATCTCGGTTTCATAGACCCGTTTAGCATTGTCACATCATTAGGTCAATGTGCAAACCTTTTTTCGATTGCGTTGGTGCAACCAGTTAAAACACCAACTGGCGACCCTTACAGTCAAATCGTCGACATGATATATGTCAGACCTTTTTCACATATTTTTTCAAACAAATCTCACATAACATGAGAATACCAAAGAATAAGAAAAGAAAAGGGACAAATAAAAATCTCGACGTTGACAATTATCTTTACACCTAGCGCCTTAAGGTCTTAATAGTTTGGGAGTCGTTGGTCGAAAGTTCATTAAGGTAGCATTGAAAAGCCTAAGGGAATAAGACATTGCACAGCCAAAAAAATGGGAATAGAGCAAAAAGCCCCTATATTGAAAAATAAAGCATAATTATCCTGAATTGGACTCTTGAACTTGGTAGATGTTTGAATTTGGTTGGATCCAGCTTATTTTGTGAATTTTGTGAGTTTATACTATATGATGCCTTTAAAGAGATTTATTATGTGTTGTATTTAGCATTATATCAGTTACTATGGTTGTTGAGCACACAAACACTATATCAATAAAAATAGTTGAAGATTTAATAATTGATTGAGAAGTTATTGATTGGTTTAGATATGATGTTCTATAGTGTTTGCTTGATTTCTCTAAGGCTGTATGATTAGACTATGTTCTGTCTTAATATTGGATTCGTAGTTATAGAGTAGATTAGTTGCATTGCATATTATTTTGCTTGAGGATAAGCAATGTTTCATGTTTGGGAGAATTTGATGAGTAGGTTTTTAATCTACGATTTATCTTTATTTAGCTTGATATATTGTTAGCTTTTTGAGTATTTCATGTTGCTTTTGATTGATTTTTGTTCTTGTTACAGGATATTAAGTGAGCATATCAAAATGCAGGCATTGGAAGAAAGCTCAAGCAAAATCTGACATACTGCATCATCGGCGTGGGACGCACCATGAATACAAAGGGACCGGCGTGGGGGTGCTGTATGCGAGGAATATGCTAGTCAACTAGCACGGGCAGTACCACTTTAGTACAGAACCCAGCGCGGGGCGCGCCGGTCAGACGGGTCAGGAGTTGTTTTATTTTACTCTGCTGGAAATTGAGTTGTGTTGGGAGATATAACTTCTTTATGTAATAAGGTTATATTTGGAGTGTTTCAATGAGGTTATTTCATGTTAATGGGGATTCTATGTTTAATAACTTGTTGGGTTTAATTAGGAGTTTGATTTTTATTAGAATTCCTATGGGATGAGTTTGAGATGGATGTGAATTGGGGTGGTTTTCAGCTGATGGGATTTAAATTTATGCAAAGGAGGAGAGTAATAGAGAGATTGAACAATAGAGAAAACACGGAGAGAGCTAAAATTGAGAGACAATCTTGGAGGAACAAAGTAAGGAGTTGAATTCACGAAAATTGCAGATTTGAAGGGCGAGAGGGGTGGTGTATTACTATTCTTCTTTAATTTCAGTTTTTTTAATTGGGATGATGATTTCTTTTATTTATTCATTATTTAATTCATTAGTTATGAGCAAAATTACTTTTTAGGCTTGCAATGAATCTTTAATGTTGAATAATAATTATTATGTGTTGATTTGAGTTTAATAAATTATTAATTCAATTTATCTATTGTGATTTATGCTTTAATTTATGAATTGCTTGATCACCAATTTTATGTGAACTTGTATGGATTCGAGAGATGATGTATGAGTCTAGACCTAGTTGCAATAGCATGTGTTCTTGAATTCTATGATTGAATAGAATCTTTATTTATGTTAGGGTAGAGATATGCCTAGATGGCATGTAATCTGATAATAACTTGGAATTAAACTCTTCTTAAATGTAATTCACATAGAGATATAGTGAATTAGTTAATTATAGTGTTTAGCTTAATTCTATCTAATTTTTGGATTTAAGTTAATATAGTTTTAGTGCATTAAGAATTGGCTAATTCTACATGAGTGTTCTTGATTAATAAACTGAGAATAGGGAATTAAATTGGAATAAGGTGTGATAATTGGAATGATACTTAAAGTGAAATTGTAAGCCTAATTCTCCATTATTTGCTTGAAATTAAGGTTTCTAAGTTGTGTTGATTGTTTGGTAATTTTAGTTTCTAATTTTTATTAGTTATAATCATTGATTTTGATCAGTTTAATAAAATTGGGTTAATATAAAACTGGTAATTATTTGGATTAATTTCTTGCTATTCTCCGTGGGAACGATACTCTACTTACTCTATATTGCTTGTTGACCATGTATACTTGCGTGATTGTGTGTAATTAGATTTTACACCAATAGTAAGCATTAATACCATTAATTACAATGATACCTGACACCACGTCCTTTGACTGCACTGCATCTTTCACGATCATATTGAAAGTCCTTATAGTAGGTCGACTCGATTGCACTAGCCTAGTGATAGTTAATGTACCACCACTGTTGTTTCCCTTTCCTCCACTTGCACGTCTTGTTGTCTTTTTAGGGAAATCACGGGCCATGTGATCCTTTGACCCGCAAGTGAAACATGCTCCTTTCTTTGGGCTAAAATAGTTTGGTCCAATGTGACCCTCCTGGCCACAATTGAAGCACACTCATTTTCCCTTCAAACACACTAGTGTGGTTCTTTTCGCAAGTAGCACAAGCTTCAAACTTCTTCTCTTGTTGACTTCCTTGTTGTCCTGGCACATTTAAATTCTTTCTTCACTTCCTCTTCTGGTTGTTACTTCCACTATTGCTTCCACCGGCCTTGTTTTCATTCTCATTTCTTCCTCTTCTTCTGTTCTTGATTATACTAAGTTAAGGCATCTCTTCCTCATTTCGTGATAATTTCCTTTTCTAATACTGCCGCAAATGTGTTTAACTAGAACATTGAAACATTGCTATATAGCCAGGGATTCAACCCTTGTTCAAACCTTCTCACCTTACGCTCATCAGTATTGACTTGATACGTTGCAAACCTTGCCAACTCATTAAACTTTGCAGCATACTCTGGCATAGACATGGTTCATTGCTTCAACTCTAAAAATTGAACTTCCAACTGGTTTCAAGAACTTGTAGGGAAATACATCTCAAAAAACATTTCTTTAAACCTATCCCACGCTACTATTCCCTGTCCCCCACGAACCTTATTCGCTTGCCACCAATAGCTAGCTTCAGACTTCAACATAAACGTTGAGAAAGTAGTTTTCTGATCCTCATTGACTCTGGCAACGTCGAACACCTTTTTCATCTCCATGATCCAGGTTTGGGCTTCAACTGGATTTATAGACCCTTTAAACTCTGGCGGTCCAACCGCTTTGAAGTCCTTGAATGTTCTAACTTGAGCTTGTGGTTGATTTGCAAGTGCTCCCGTTAAAAAAGTCACCAACTCCTGAACCGGGTTAGCGTTGGCCTCGTTATTGTTATTGTTAGTAGACCCCTTAGGAGGTGGTTGTTAGCGTGGTTGTCTTCTTCTAGGAGGCATTTTCTATTTAAAATATACGCTTATTAGTTCATTACTCAACTTCTTGAATATTTAAAGTTCAACTTAAATATTCTAAGATTAAAGCTTAACACAATACATTTCAATAAACTTTGATACTTTATTCATTCATAGTTTTCCAAAACATAATAAGGATAACATCTCTGCTATCAACATCCACTTTCCTGAACTAGACAAGTTTCAGGATTACATACTCATCTTACCTCTTTATTTACCTCAAAATAAGGGATTTACAATTTATTTAATCACATATTATTATTATTATTATTATTATTATTATTATTATTATTATTATTATTATTATTATTATTATTATTATTATTATTATTATTATTCCTATCTTGGCATATTAAGACGTTGAGAGGCTTCTCTATGCTGTTCCCCCAAAATACGATACGTCGTCCTACGATCCATCATGTACCATAACAAGTCTTCAAATTTAGGTTGGTAATAAAAGACTCGATCATGGGCCCTATCAATGGCATAATGAAAAGCATAATCCATTTCATTCATCTTAGCCTTCTTCGTTTGTACCTTAGCTTTAGCATGATCTGCACACTTAGTAGCCTTCATCCACGCATCCTCTACTCTCACACGCTTAGCTGACTCCTCCTTTAAGTCATCGTTTAGTTTTCCCACTTCAGTCTTTATCTTCTCATTCTCAGCCAATAGCTCCTATTGATGTCCTTCTATGTGAACCAGGTTCCATTTCGTGTTCCCAAGTCGTGAATCAAGTTCCTGAATCTCCACATCTTTCTGCTTTATAGTAGCCTGACGCATCTCAACTAACTCCTTCAGCTACTTAATCTTATCCTGCAATTCTATATTACGGTCGCATAGCTCGTCATACATCTCGGCTGATATGGAGTTTGGTGGAAACTCCATAGGATCCTCTTCCTCATCTTCCACCTCTATCTCCTCAAAGTTCTCCTCCTTGGGATCAGACACAGGTTCATCCTCATGTTCTTCCTCAGCGACCAACAAAGAAGGCTCCCTCTGAATCAACTATTCTCGAACCACATGAACATATCGGGGCTCCTCATCTCTAGGTACCTGAGGAATCTCTTCCCTAGCTTGACTAGATCCTTCAACGTTAGACATCCTGACAACAAAATAAGTTTAAGTTTTATTTATTATGTGACACTCTTCGATACTCGCGAGTACATAAGTTATTAACACATAGCACATAAAGTCTTTTTTTTTTTTTATCTTCAATGAATTCCTTAATTCATTCCTTAGAACTAGATAAGAGTTTGTCACTACTATATTTTCTGTCTCCTTAAAGGTTACTTCCTAAGATTTTCCCCCACCTAAGGTTTATAACCTAAAGCTTTGATACCAACCTATGACACCCCCAAATCCGGGTACTCCCTTCCCACAGGATTTAGTGCTCATTTTCTAAAACAATTACATCTAACTACCCATAATAAAGGATAAAGATATAACTTAAATAACTTAAATAATAGTCTTCCCCATTAAAGGGTTACATCAACTTAAAATAATCCCAGGTAATCTAACCTTAAACTATTACATAAGTCTGCGGAATACATCACAAAATAGCATACGTTTTATAACATAAATTCAGTTAAGTAAATTCAAACAAGTCTTCATCACTTGGACATCTTGCCCTTTCCTTTACTAGAAGATGGCTCATCGACTTTCTCAACTTTAGCTGCAGTGTTAATTGCAAGAGTGAAAAACTACATGAGGTTAACAGAGAATACTAAATAATAGAGAACTTATTCTACAATTCAAGAATAGAAAATAAGTTCAAGATTTATTTCTGAGGGTCTTAAGACCATGAACTATGTCCCCGATAATTAGGTATTTTTACCTCAACCTTAACAGTCGTTTAGACTATACAAAACCTTCCATATGTACTTAAAGGGATCAGCCCTTTGTACCATGTATTGTAAACAAACATCTAAACACTAACGCGTACATAATCCCCTATATTAGGGTTGTTCATCTCAGTTTGAATTTAGGATTTCCGCACTAAAGAAAGTTTAGTTTGGAACTAGCTTATCAGTGGTTCTAGAATTTTAGAATACTCATTATTTATAGATTAGTCCAATCAATAAAAGTTTATTTGCTATTCGAAGGTTCAACACAATAATATAAGATTGAACAACGATACTTAAGTCAAAGATTGAATAATAACAATATACAATTGAATAGACATGGTATAAACAAAGTATTACATCCAAAATAGTTAGAAAACTCATTTGGGACAATGAACTTAAACAGTTTATGCTTTAAATAGCAAAAACAAGAGTTAGGAATGTGAAACTCACTCAATGTAAAGAATTAGAATACAAGAGCTTGCATAATCATAAACAAGATGCAATCAATAAGCTTGATCAACTTAAATATAAGGTTTTGGAACTTGAATAATGATAAATTAGGGTTAGAGAGCTTACTTGACAACAAAAGATAAATAGAGTTATGACACTTGCATTCATTATAAAGAGAATGAAGTTAGGAAACTTGCCTCATGCGTAATCTACACAATTTTAATAAATGTTTGCCAAATACCCTATATATACCATTGAAATTGCAATACCGATTAGCTATACTGTCATTAACCTTATAGGTTTAATTCTCCATCTTAGTTAAGTTATAATCTTTAACTTAAGGTCTAAACATATTGGTTAACCACACAACACGAACCTGAAAACTCACTATCATATAATATAAAGCTTTAGCATTATATTCCCACCTCTAACTCTTATAAACTTCGAATTTCAATCATTATATAACTTGTTAAGTAATTACGTACAAATCTTTATTTTTGGTATTATAATACATTACAATCTGTTATTATATCTTATGATATGATTTAACATTTTATCATGCATACTAAACTAGGTTAAGTCATCATATCTTAGATTGCAACTAAAAATAACATTGTCTCTGCTCAAGGTACGGCGCAGCTGCGCTGCCCCAAGCCATGGCACCGGCGCAACTGCGCTGGTGCTCGACCTTAGAACCCAACAGACGCAGCTATGCCGTTTCTGCCGTTCGTACCGACGCAGCTGAGCCAACACACAGACAGAAACTGCAGCAGCTTCACCCATGTTACAACCCAAAATCTATTTTTTTTCGATTTCTATAGCAATTCACATACCTAAAAGCTAGAATTTTGTTAACAACAACACCAAGCTTGTTTTTCATGATTCTACTAATATAAACATTATATAAAATCAACTTTTAAGGATCAAAAATCATGTTTTTACTAATTTCTTCATATTTCAACACTTATAACGAATTTAATCACCAAATCTCCAATTCTCAACCAAATTAAGCCATTTTAGTTGCATTATTTTCGTTTCTTAACATACTAACACAAGTCACAATCAATTTACGAATTGTAACAAGGACTGAACATAACTTTTGGTCTAAATTAAGCCATTTTCACACATGCATACACTGTTACTTTAATTTTCTTCTTACAACCCAATTTTCATGAATTTGATTACTTCAACATCATTTATAAACTACATATAACAGATTATACATTGTGCATAACATTCATAACAACTATTCTAACAAAACTGAATTTCAGATAATCAAAGTACAAAGCCAAAAACTTGGAAATTAGGAGAAAATTATACCTTTAATCTTTTGTTGTATATTAGCAATTAATAGATGGTGACAAGGTTTCCAAAAAAAATCCTTCTCCTTCCTCTTGATAAAATACAGAGAACTCTCCCTTCTCTCTATTCTTCTTTAACCCCTCTGTGTTTTCTTACTTAGCCTTAAGAGAAATAATACGCAAAGAAGAAAAACTGATATAGCCACTACGCATCAGGTACAAAAACCCAAAGGCTATGTCAGTTGTAATATACCAAAGGCCACAAGGCCATGTTTGGCTACACACAAAACTCCTCATTTTAATTTATTTTTATAATACTTATATTATATAGTTCCTTGTCACACCATTATTTAGTTAATTTAATTAAATTTATAGTTTAAATTAACATTTGCCTTATAATTGGAATTTCCATAATGATTTATAATTTTATTTAACAAACTTATAAATCTCTAATTTAATTATTAAATCAAATTAGAACTACACCATAATTATTCAGTAATTCATTTAATTTAATTATCTTATTAAATTAAATCTTTAAATCATAAAATTATCATTTATTATTATAACACATTTTAACTAACTTATTTCACAGCAATTTCATCAATTATTTATTTATCTCAATAAATAAATCAATTGAAATTTTATTTAATCCGATAAATATTTAAAATTAATTATAAAATTCTTATTCGTTACAGATACCCTCACTAGTTAGGTTCAATAGGTGGCGTTTGTTTATGAATTATGTGCTGGGGAACATTTGACAGAGCAATGTGCTATTAATCCTGAAGCGGTTCAGTTTGTAGGTAGTTATAACAGAATTCCTTAGAATCCATATCAGAATACCTACAATCCGGGGGCAAGGAACCATCCAAAATTTTCATGGAGTAACAACCAAAATCAGCAGGTTCCACGACAATTTTAACCCCTAGGTTTCCAAAATCAGCATCAACAGTCAACTCCACAGCATTAGAAAAAGTCAGATTTGGAAGACCTTTTGTTGAAATACATATTAGGTAATGAGGCAGCTATGAAAACACAAGTGGCAGCGATTAAGAATTTGGAAAAATAGAAGGGACATCTTGTGTTGGCTTTGAATAACAGGCCTCAAGGGACATTACCAAGTGACACAGAGAATAATCTGAGGGGAAATCATGAACAGTGTCAAGCAATCACGTTAAGAAGTGGAAAACTTCTTGAGGGACAAAGTGCAGAAAATTTGCCAAAGAAAGATGTGAAAGAAAGTGAATAAAGGTTAGTCAAAGAGAAACAGGATGAAGACGGGAAAGTGGACAAGAATCAGGTAGATGTTAAGCCAGTTGTCTATCCTCCACCACTATTTCAGCAGAGAGTTCCAAAACAAAAATTAGACAAGCAATTCTCTAAGTTTTTAAAATTTTTTAAGAAATTACAGATTAACATTCCATTCGCAGAAGCCCTGGAACAGATGACGAGCTATGCAAAGTTTATAAAGGGTATTCTATCAAGGAAGAAGAAGTTAGAAGACTATGAGGCTTTTGCATTGACGAAGGAATGAAGTGCAATATTGTAAAGAAAGTTTCCTCCGAAGTTGAAGGATATGGGGAGTTTTACCACTCCTTGCATAATTGGGAACATGACCTTCAAAATATGTTTGTGTGATTTGGGTGCAAGTGTGAACCTAATGCCATTATCAGTGTACACTTAGTTAGGTTTTTCGGCACCATAACCTACTAACATCTCACTACAGTTGGCGGATATATCGGTTGCTTATCCGAGAGGGATCGTTGAAGATATTCTAGTTAAGGTGGATAAGTTCATATTTCTAGCAGATTTCATTTTTTTGGATTATGAAGAGGACAAGAACATCCCGATTATCTTAGGGAGGCCATTCTTGGCTACTGGGGGGGGGGGGACTCTCATTGATGTTCAGAAAGGAGAGTTAACGATGAGAGTACAAGACCAAGAAGTTAAATTCCATGTGTTCAAAGCCATGAGATTCCCAAAAGATGAGGAAGAGTGTTTCAGAATGGATGTGATCGAGAAGATGATTAATGAAGACTTGATTAGAGGTTTGGACAGGGATCCATTGGAAAACACTTTGATATGGGATGATGACTTGGAAGATCCGGATGTTGTGGATTATTTACATATATTGGATGTTTTGCCTAGATTGATTATATTCCAGGTACCATTTGAGCCACTACATACGGAAGAGAAAGCATCAATACGAATGAAACCCTCACTTGAGGAACCACCTACTCTTGAGCTAAAATATCTTCCTAACCACCTCAGGTATGCGTTTTTGGGCAATTCTAATACTTTACCTGTTATTATTGCATCTGCACTTAACAATTTGCAGGAAAGTAAATTGCTGAGGATACTTCGAGAGTACAAGTCTATAATAGGATGGACAATTGCTGCCATCAAGGGAAAAATCCCTTCATTCTGTATACACAAGATACTCTTAGAAGAGGATGCAAAGCCGATAGTGGAACAACAAAGAAGACTCAATCCAATCTTGAAAGAGGTTGTGAAGAAAGAAATTTTGAAATGGTTGGATGCTGAGATAATATACCCTATTTTAGACAGTTCATGGGTAAGCCCAGTTTAGTGTGTCCCGAAGAAAGGTAGAATGATGGTTGTAACTAACAATGACAATGAATTGATACCGACGAGGACAATGACCGGATGGAGGGTATGCATGGATTATAGGAAACTTAACAAGGCAACCCGAAAGGACCACTTTCCTCTACCGTTCATCGATCAGATGTTGGATTGTTTGGCTGAGCGTGAATATTATTGCCTATTGGATGGATATTCGGGGTATAAATAGATTGTTATTTCTCATGAAGATCAAGAAAAGACTATATTCACGTGCCCATATGGCTCCTTTACTTTCAAGAGGATGTCATTCGGGTTATGTAATGCACCGACAACCTTCCAGAGATGTATGATGGCCATATTTTCAGACATGGTGGAGTGTAATGTTGAAGTTTTCATGGATGACTTTTCAGTTTATGAGAATACTTTTGATAGTTGTCTTGAAAATCTGGTCATAGTTTTGAAACGCTGTGTGGAAACCAACCTTGTTCTGAATTGGGAAAAGTGACATTTTATGGTCGAAGAGGGAATTATTCTTGGTCATAAAGTATCTGCGAAAGGGTTGGAAGTTGACCGGGAAAAGTTAGAAACTATTGAAAATCTTCCACCTCCGAACTCAGTTAAGGGAATTCGCAATTTTCTTGGGCATACCGGATTCTACCACAAATTTATAAAGGATTTCTCAAAGATTGCAAAACCACTATGCAGTCTATTAGAGAAAGATGCAATTTTCAATTCTGATTAAGAGTGTATGATAGTTTTTGAGCAGTTGAAGAAGAAGTTGACAACAGCTTCCATGATCGTAGCATCGGATTGGACAGTGCCATTTAAGTTGATGTGTGATGCTAGTGATTACGCGGCAGGAGCTATTTTGGGACAACGCCACAAAAATATCTTTCATGCCATATACTATGCAAGTAAAACCCTCACGGATGCTGAATTGAACTATACAGCCACCGAGAAGGAGTTACTTGCGGTCGTGTACGCCTTTGATAAATTTTGAGCATATTTGATAGGAACAAAGGTTGTGGTATACACGGACCACTCGTTGATATGGTATCTTATTTCCAAGAAAGATTCTAAGCCCAGGCTTATTAGATGGATTCTACTCCTTCAAGAGTTTGATTTGGAAATCAAGGATAAGAAGGGGACAGAAAACCAAGTAGCTGATCATCTTTCAAGATTAGAAAATTCAGACAAGGACAAAGAAGATAAGTGTCTGATCAATGAGTCATTTCTAGATGACCAATTATTTGTAGTAAATTCAGAATTTCCATGGTATGTGGATTTTTCTAATTACTTGGTGAGCAAGATCCTTCCCTCTGATTTGACACGTCAATAGAAAAAGAAGTTCATACATGATTTCAAGTGGTACATTTGGGATGAGCCTTATCTCTTCAAATAATGTGCGGACAAGATGATTCGTAGATGTGTACCCTATAGTGAAGTGACTAACATCTTGCATGCATGACACACATTCGCATATGGGGGACACTATGGAAGTGAGCAAACATCGGCAAAGGTTCTTCAGCCAGGATTCTACTGGTCTACTATATTCAAGGATGTCTGCCAGTTTGTAAAAAGGTGTGATAGATGTCAAAGGGTGGGTAATTTTTCAAAAAGGAATGAGATATCGCTTAACACAATCATGGAAGTCGAGATTTTCAATTTATGGGGGATGGACTTCATGGGACCTTTTCCGCCTTTATACAATAATTTATACATCCTACTAGTTGTGGATTATGTATCAAAGTGGGTTGAAGCTATAGCACTCCCTACGAATGATGCCAAAGTGGTTTTGAAGTTCTTACAGAAAAACATCTTCATAAGATTTGGCACGCCGAGAGAAATTATAAGTGACGAGGGAAGTCATTTTTGCAATAGATTCTCGGGTTATCACATTCACTTATTTTCAAATCCAATAACCTCAAACGCATTCACTTATTTTCTGTCTAGGTCTATTATTTGACCTTAAATCAATCATTTAAGATTTTACTAAATTGCCCAAATTTTCGGGTTGTCACATTCACCCCTCCTTATAAGAATTTCGTCCCCGAAATTCATCTTACCCCTTACCCCTTTGCACCTTACACCTTTTATACAGAGCGATCACACAAGATCTTAAATTTATTTTCTCGGGTATCTATCAAAGATACTCAAATTCTCGGGTATCTATTAAAGATACGCAAATTCTCGGGTATCTATTAAAGATACGCAAATTCTCGGGTATCTATTAAAGATACGCAAATTCTCGGGTATCTATTAAGGATACGCAAATTCTCGGGTATCTATTAAAGATACTCAAAACGCGTGCAAATGTCAAATTCACACCCAATAAAGTATTCCCTTTATATAAAAGGTTGTTATTCTCAGTCTTTAGAATCAAGATTTTGATTTAACCACAAAATACTATGATTTCAAATTCTATTTGCTTCTCTTCTCTTCTCTAACCCATCAAGTTTTCATTCTTGATCTAGCCGAAATAACTGACAATGATCCATCAATAATAATTAAATTCTCCTCTCTTATATCTTTATCTATTTCTATAATCCTCAATTCTCCATTCACAACTAACCCCAGTTCATAAAACCACACTTATGAGTTCATAACTTGGCCACAATTATATGAGTTTACAAACTGACCCTAGTCTGACCTTTGGCGTCCGTTCGCTGAGGGGCTCATAAACATTTCATATAATTATGCGTCAAGAATGTCACATATTTATGAGTTCCAAGAACTCGTACTTAATCCTATATTCTCTACTTATGACCTATTTATCTATATATAATAACTAGCGTGACACAACATTTCAACTATTACCAATGCCACCAACTAAGTAGTACAAGAAATCATACAACTCAGTTGCTAACACGAGTCCTCATTGAAATTCCCACCCAATCTTAACCCCCTTTTTCAATACTAATTAAATTCGTATTCATTATCCATAACTCATTTATGAGTTTTCATAGTATTATTTCATAGTACAACATAGACACAGCATATTGCTGTAAACTTTTCAATCCGTAGATTGTTTCATTTCCCTTATCATAACCTTATTAGATCACGGGGTGATCTTATCGTATATATTACGATTCAATTCTATGAATTGATCGTTTTGTTTTACGATCTTCTATTCCTGTACTTTCAGTCCTTTAGACTCGATCTATTCACCGTTAACGTTCAACTTTATCAGAGTTAGGGAACTATGTGCTTTACACTCGCCGAGATTCGTCTTTGAATCTTACTGACCAACTAACTCTATGTGAGTTAGATCTTATCCTAATCACTGCGGTTATTGGTATCAGGTATTCCTACCTAAGCTTCATAACCAACAGCTCTGATACCAACTGTAGCATCCCCGAACCCGGGCCCCAAATCACCGCGGATTCGGTACACTATTTCTATAATTGTTTGCGGAAGATATAAACATAAATTGTTTATAAATTACATTACACACTATTCCCCAAGGTCGAGTAACCTTAACTTAATACACATTTCTTAAATTATCTATTACACAACAATATTTATTACAATACGCTATTACAAACTAGCTGCACAATTTATACCCCAAGCTGTACTTAGCTTTAATCGTTTCCTGAATAGGACGCATTTGCTTTACCTGCAATGTTTTATCATGATATAGCAAGGGTGAGCATGAAAGTTGCCCAGCAAGTTTATATACAACAATAATACGATATATCATGATTGAAAAGTATGAATAAAAGGCTTGCTATAATTCATCAATATAATTGAGAACTAACACGAACAAATTTTTTGACTGAACAAGTATTATACATGAACAAACATTTCTGAACCAACTGGTAATGAAGGTGATCAGCCTTTCATACTTGACTTATACATGCAAGATGTACATAATACAATTTTCGTGGCAAACAGTAATGATTTACCATCAGCTTGAATAAAATACTCTTATTAGAGTTAAGTACAAGAAAAACTTGCCTGAACCGTTGATTACCGCACGCAATTTAATAACGCTTAATCCGAAGACCTAATATTAATATTATAGATCTCCAATAATTAGAATAATATCATCACAGTAATATACTGTTATATTATACACAGAATAACCTAAACACATTACCACATAAGCCTATCAGCCTATAACACACATAAGACTAAGTATCAAGTCAAACTATTGCAGTTTGAGTTGAACCCGACACAATTTTATCATCCCGACGGTCTAGTCGGACAATAATCGAGTTTAAGTTCAATTAAACTCTTCATAAACACTTAACCATTACCACAGATAACTTTCTAATCAGCCAAAGCATTTCTCATAGGCTCGTAATAATTTTCGGATAATTATTACCATTTATCAACATTTTTCAATCCTTAAAACCGTATTTAAATGAATTAAATACCACAAAATTCCTTAATCATTAATATTTATTTAATATAAAATATTAATGAAAATCATAACATAATATTATAATATAATTATAATATAACAAAATATTTTTAATACCATAAAATCATAATTATATGATTTTTAAACCATTAAATCCATTATTCGATAATTAATATTAATATTAAAATATTAATATTTTCATGACTAAATATCAAAAGTTATATTTTATAACTTAAAATATTTTTATAACACTTAAATCATTTTTATATGATTTTTAAAGCATTAATTCCATTTTTCCTTAATTTATTAAATATATTTATGAAATAAATTAATTACCATTAATAATAAATTATTAATGAATTTTATCACAAAATATCAAAAGTCATCAAAAATAACTTCAAATATTTTTTTATGCCAAAATATCATTTTTCATGATTTTTCATGAATTAAAAACTATTTTTAAATAATTTATTTAATATTGTAATTAAATAAATAAATACCATTTATATTCCAAAAATAATAAATATTTTCGAAATATACTCAAAATAGTTAAAAACTATTTTTCAGACATTAAAATAATTTTTCATAATTTATTTTGTATTTTTAATAATTAAAAATCATTTTTTTCTAATTTTAAATCAATTTCCAGATTTTATTAAATAAACTGTCGCTAAAGGCCTATAGCGACACTTGTCTGTCGCTATAGGTGTTCTTGAGTGTTCTTGGTGTT
The DNA here is from genome assembly GCA_020205505.1 of Panax japonicus. Taxonomy (NCBI): domain Eukaryota; kingdom Viridiplantae; phylum Streptophyta; class Magnoliopsida; order Apiales; family Araliaceae; genus Panax; species Panax japonicus. Next base: position 390,354 of record JAINUV010001440.1, on the reverse strand, counting down.
CTTGATAGAATTCGGGGTACCTAGTTTGACCGAAAATTAAACCGTGTTCTGATCGGTTTCTGGGACTGTGATTGATTTCATGTTGTATTATTTATGTAATACTACAATTACCAACTTGTTTCATGGCCAAACTACATCATATGAGCGAGATCTAGGCTCTCAAAATGTCTGACATCGCTGTTCTTCATTTTTTGGGTTTTCAAGAAAATGAAGAACAGACGAGGGTTCAATTTTAAATCCTTGTATCTTTCATTCTAGGCTTTGTTTCCGTGATCTAAAGGTTCAGTCTTGTAGTACGTATGACAGGGTATAATATCATAACATAAAATTAGTCTAACAACATCAAATGTTCACGATTTACCATGGTTAAAGTAAGGGTCAGAAACCGGATATTGAATTTTCTGGGTTTTCCAGAAAATTCTTAAGGCTGATCGGTCAACGCTTTTTGACCAATACTTTACTCGATCCTGATCATGATTTGGTGGGTATGAGGACTTATATCTATAGTTCACATGGCAAGGTACAAGTACCAACCAACAATTGGACCAAAACATTAACGATAATCAAAATCTGTAACCTCAAATATCTTGTCAGACCATCTCTGGAAAATCTGGGTTACCCAGAAACTTTTTCCGTGAACGGTCAACGTGGTTTGACCAAGCATAACCGACGATCTAGACTTAATCCGACCATGATTCCAATTTTAGATCACAGTGCTCATGACATAGAACATGTTTATAACATTAAACAACAAATATCAAAAACAGATAAGGATTTATGGCGTCTGACATTAGGCTGTCAGTCGATATTTTTCAAGTTTTTCCAGATTTGTAAAAATGCTTGATTCGTACATCTAAGTGTTATAGATCCTTGATCTATCAACCCAGATCACTTATAGACACCATATTACATAACTTTGCACAATCAATTGTAACATTTAACATAAAAATCATAGATTTCGAAATTTGAAGGTTTTATACCTTTTCATGCTTGATTTTGATTTCTGATCCTTTAATCTGTTTATGATACACGTGGGGCTGCATTTTGGGACTGATCTAGCAACACATTTCGTTGGTTTGAGAGAGAGTAGGAGTTGGTGAGAGCAAAACTTGATTTTGGCTAAGTTTTGTATATTTTCTCTCTCTAAATTCTATTTATAATTGGCTTGATTCATTGCATGAGGCTGCTGAGTTGCTGGCTATGCTGGAAAATTTGTCAAATGCTAGGGCTAGAGTAGGGTTAGGGTTGGTAAACAACTCAAGATCTTGCAAGATTTCCAAGCAACTTAAATTAATACACAAAAAGGGCATTTTTGTCCTTTCCATTTTATTCTAGATTTTTCCAATTCATGAAACCCTTAGGGTTTATGGTTTGAGCATAGCAAAATTTATGGTTTGGACAAATTTAGGGTTTAGGTTTTAACCCTTAACTTTGCAAAAATTTATTTTCTATAATTTCTGAATTTCGGTTATAAATATTAGAATATTAACATTTCTAATTTATAATTAGAATTTTCTAATTATAAAAATTTCTTAATCATGCTTTAATCTTGTTAATTAGGATTTATAATTCATAATTAAAATTGCTAATTACGCAATTAAGGTCAAAATCACAGATTAGGGTTTATAACCCACTAATTTGGGTTTCTAATAAAAATAAATTTTCTAATTTTAGAAAATTAAATCTCGTAATTAGATTAGTGTTTTCTAATTACTCATAAGTTAAAATAATTAGGATTAGGGTTTCCTAATTAGCATTGCTAATTTTAGCAATTAAATTCCACCATTAAGTATTAGGGTTTCTGACGGAACAATTAGGGTTCCTCAACTTAGAAATTAGGGTTTGTAAATTAATTAACATTTACCCTAATTATTACCTAATTAACACCTCATAAGCATTATAATTCTCCATTAATTTCCCAGATTAGGGCTTAACTTTAACAGAATCTGAAACTAGGGTTTTCAGATCTGGCATTAGGGTTTTCAAATTTGGAATTAGGGTTTTGTAATCATTGGTTAAGATTAACCCTAATTAATCTTATAATTATTTACACTTACGCCATTAAATTCCCGATTTAGGGTTTCATGCACCGAATTAGGGTTTTGAATTCTCGGAACTGAAACTAGGGTTTCCAGAACCGATTTCTAGGGTTTCTTGTTAAACGCTAGGTTTTTCTAACCGAACATTGTCGTTCTTAATATATTCTTAGGGTTTGTCACAGATATAGTTTATCTGATCAACCCATGACCCTTAACCACATTCTGTACACAAAACATAACCATATTCACAGAACTTAATCACATAAACAATTAATCCTGAATAATTCACCTAATCCCTTCACAGAATTTTGAAATCCTCAAAATTCAAATCCAATAACCTCAAACGCATTCACTTATTTTCTGTCTAGGTCTATTATTTGACCTTAAATCAATCATTTAAGATTTTACTAAATTGCCCAAATTTTCGGGTTGTCACATTCACCCCTCCTTATAAGAATTTCGTCCCCGAAATTCACCTTACCCCTTACCCCTTTGCACCTTACACCTTTTATATAGAGCGATCACACAAGATCTTAAATTTATTTTCTCGGGTATCTATCAAAGATACTCAAATTCTCGGGTATCTATTAAAGATACGCAAATTCTCGGGTATCTATTAAAGATACGCAAATTCTCGGGTATCTATTAAAGATACGCAAATTCTCGGGTATCTATTAAAGATACACAAATTCTCGGGTATCTATTAAATATACGCAAATTCTCGGGTATCTATTAAAGATACGCAAATTCTCGAGTATCTATTAAAGATACGCAAATTCTCGGGTATCTATTAAAGATACTCAAAACGCGTGCAAAGGTCAAATTCACACCCAATAAAATATTCCCTTTATATAAAAGGTTGTTATTCTCAGTCTTTAGAATCAAGATTTTGATTTAACCACAAAATACTATGATTTCAAATTCTATTTGCTTCTCTTCTCTTCTCTAACCCATCAAGTTTTCATTCTTGATCTAGCCGAAATAACTGACAATGATCCATCAATAATAATTAAATTCTCTTCTCTTATCTCTTTATCTATTTCTATAATCCTCAATTCTCCATTCACAACTAACCCCAGTTCATAAAACCACACTTATGAGTTCATAACTTGGCCACAATTATATGAGTTTACAAACTGACCCTAGTCTGACCTTTGGCGTCCGTTCGCTGAGGGGCTCATAAACATTTCATATAATTATGCGTCAAGAATGTCACATATTTATGAGTTCCAAGAACTCGTACTTAATCCTATATTCTCTACTTATGACCTATTTATCTATATATAATAACTAGCGTGACACAACATTTCAACTATTACCAATGCCACCAACTAAGTAGTACAAGAAATCATACAACTCAGTTGCTAACACGAGTCCTCATTGAAATTCCCACCCAACCTTAACCCCCTTTTTCAATACGAATTAAATTCGTATTCATTATCCATAACTCATTTATGAGTTTTCATAGTATTATTTCATAGTACAACATAGACACAGCATATTGCTGTAAACTTTTCAATCCGTAGATTGTTTCATTTCCCTTATCATAACCTTATTAGATCACGGGGTGATCTTATCGTATATATTACGATTCAATTCTATGACTTGATCGTTTTGTTTTACGATCTTCTATTCCTGTACTTTCAGTCCTTTAGACTCGATCTATTCACCGTTAACGTTCAACTTTATCAGAGTTAGGGAACTCTGTGCTTTACACTCGCCGAGATTCGTCTTTGAATCTTACTGACCAACTAACTCTATGTGAGTTAGATCTTATCCTAATCACTGCGGTTATTGGTCTCAGGTATTCCTACCTAAGCTTCATAACCAACAGCTCTGATACCAACTGTAGCATCCCCGAACCCGGGCCCCAAATCACCGCGGATTCGGTACACTATTTCTATAACTGTTTGCGGAAGATATAAACATAAATTGTTTATACATTACATTACACACTATTCCCCAAGGTCGAGTAACCTTAACTTAATACACATTTCTTAAATTATCTATTACACAACAATATTTATTATAATACGCTATTACAAACTAGCTGCACAATTTATACCCCAAGCTGTACTTAGCTTTAATCGTTTCCTGAATAGGACGCATTTGCTTTACCTGCAATGTTTTATCATGATATAGCAAGGGTGAGCATGAAAGTTGCCCAGCAAGTTTATATACAACAATAATACGATATCATGATTGAAAAGTATGAATAAAAGGCTTGCTATAATTCATCAATATAATTGAGAACTAACACGAACAAATTTTTTGACTGAACAAGTATTATACATGAACAAACATTTCTGAACCAACTGGTAATGAAGGTGATCAGCCTTTCATACCTGACTTATACATGCAAGATGTACAGAATACAATTTTCGTGGCAATCAGTAATGATTTACCATCAGCTTGAATAAAATACTCTTATTAGAGTTAAGTACAAGAAAATCTTGCCTGAACCGTTGATTACCGCACGCAATTTAATAACGTTTAATCCGAAGACCTAATATTAATATTATAGATCTCCAATAATTAGAATAATATCATCACAGTAATATACTGTTATATTATACATAGAATAACCTAAACACATTACCACATAAGCCTATCAGCCTATAACACACATAAGACTAAGTATCAAGTCAAACTATTGCAGTTTGAGTTGAACCCGACACAATTCTATCATCCCGACGGTCTAGTCGGACAATAATCGAGTTTAAGTTCAATTAAACTCTTCATAAACACTTAACCATTACCACAGATAACTTTTTAATCAGCCAAAGCATTTCTCCTAGGCTCGTAATAATTTTCGGATAATTATTACCATTTATCAACATTTTTCAATCCTTAAAACCGTATTTAAATAAATTAAATACCACAAAATTCATTAATCATTAATATTTATTTAATATAAAATATTAATGAAAATCATAACATAATATTATAATATAATTATAATATAACAAAATATTTTTAATACCTTAAAATCATAATTATATGATTTTTAAACCATTAAATCCATTATCCGATAATTAATATTAATATTAAAATATTAATATTTTCATGACTAAATATCAAAAGTTATATTTTATAACTTAAAATATTTTTATAACACTTAAATCATTTTTATATGATTTTTAAAGCATTAATTCCATTTTTCCTTAATTTATTAAATAAATTAATTACCATTAATAATAAATTATTAATGAATTTTATCACAAAAGTCATCAAAAATAACTTAAAATATTTTTTTATGCCAAAATATCATTTTTCATGATTTTTCATGAATTAAAAACTATTTTTAAATAATTTATTTAATATTGTAATTAAATAAATAAATACCATTTATATTCCAAAAATAATAAATATTTTCGAAATATACTCAAAATAGTTAAAAACTATTTTTCAGACATTAAAATAATTTTTCATAATTTATTTTGTATTTTTAATAATTAAAAATCATTTTTTTCTAATTTTAAATCAATTTCCGGATTTTATTAAATAAATTGTCGCTAAAGGCCTATAGCGACACTTGTCTGTCGCTATAGGTGTTCTTGAGTGTTCTTGGTGTTCTTGATAGAATTCGGGGTACCTAGTTTGACTGGAAATTAAACGGTGTTCTGATCGGTTTCTGGGACTGTGATTGATTTCATGTTGTATTATTTATGTAATACTACAATTACCAGCTTGTTTCATGGCCAAACTACATCATATGAGCGAGATCTAGGCTCTCAAAATGTCTGACATCGCTGTTCTTCATTTTCTGGGTTTTCCAGAAAATGAAGAACAGACGAGGGTTCAATTTTAAATCCTTGTATCTTTCATTCTAGGCTTTGTTTCCGTGATCTAAAGGTTCAGTCTTGTAGTACGTATGACAGGGTATAATATCATAACATAAAATTAGTCTAACAACATCAAATGTTCACGATTTACCATGGTCAAAGTAAGGGTCAGAAACCGGATATTGAATTTTCTGGGTTTTCCAGAAAATTCTTAAGGCTGATCGGTCAACGCTTTTTGACCAATACTATACTTGTAATACCCAATAAAATAATAATAAAATAATTAAGTAAGCTTTAAAATATTTAATTGGACTTTTCTTATATTTGGGTCAAACAGTAGTAAATTTTTGGGCCATTAATATTAATTGGGTCTAAACTATATTTGTCTAATTTTAAATCCTATTTAAATTAAAAGAATTAATAAAACATATTAATTAATAAATAAACCTAAACCCTAATTGCTTTATTATATCTATGTGGATCAATTGAAGGAAAAGAAAAAGGGAACTCAGCCGCAGCTAAAAAAGAAGTAGAAGAAAACTGGTAAGTTATGATTACTCTTTTCAATTGAATGAGAATATCTCTTTATTTGGTATTGTTGGAGCATGTGGATTTTTAATTCGTTTACATACGTGTATATATATAACATGAGATTCTTCATAGGTGTATATATATATATATATATATATATATATATATATATATATATATATATATATATATATATATATATATATATATATATATTATAACTTGATTTCATAATTCATATAATATATAACCAGTTCATGCTTGTTTCTTTTTTTTTCTTTTTTTTTTGAAACAACCTGTTAGTTCTGTTAATTTTTATATACATATACATAACCTGTTTTAATATATATATATATATATATGCTGCGGCTGATTCATTTTATATATAATATATATATATATATATATATATATATATATATATATATATATATATATAAGTTACATAAATTTTAAAAAAATGGGTTAGTAATAATTAGTATTGTAATACTGTTATTATAATTAAAATATATCTTTTGAGTACAAACTGAATATAGTATATTAAAATATTTGAATTTATGAAAATATAATTTGTATGAGTTCGTAATTTAATTATATGCTTTATATTTTATTTTGATAATTAGATCGGATTGAGGGAGTTTATCGGGCGATATTTAGATTCGGCGAATTATTTCGATACTATATTAAGGTACGGATTCCGTACTTTTTCAGCGAGACTCTTTTAAATATAATTCGTGCGTTTTGTTATTCGTTTAGAAATTTGGTATTACCTCTCGGGATTATTCTTTGTTGTCAAAATTATTGAGATAGTTTCGTTTTGGCGTTAATAATTGAATTCGTATTTGTACTCTTTGAACTAGTTAATCGTGTCAATATGTTTTGGAGACTTTATTCGTTTGTACCATTGATCGTATATTTTCGTTCACACTCGGAGTTGTTTTGATCATTGATATCTTGTAATACTTGGGTATGTTTGTATTTGATAATTCAATTTCATTTGAATATGGTCATGTAAGCCTTGTGATTTGAACCCCTTTTGGCTTACATTTTGTAGTTTGATCCTTAGGGTATACTTGAGCTAACCACCTGTGGGGGTACCACAGGCATGTCCTCTTGACACAAGGGCATGACACCTTCCGTGGCGGTGTGATTAGTCCACGGCGTATCCTTTTGTATGCTCTGGGTATGAGCTTTGGCCATTTGATATATTTGTTCAGGATACGTATGGGTCGACCCAGTATTTGATTTGATTCGATTTATTTGGCGGATTAGTGACGTATGTGTCATGCGTACTATCCGATTTGATTTGTATACATCATGGTACCGAGGTATTTTGTTAGCCTTTGGCTATTTGTATTTGAGCTCAGTATGAAATTGTTATCTTACAACCATTTGATTCAGCCTTATTTATTTGGAATTCTTTTGGCTATAATTATTCGATTGACAGTGTTAGTCATTTGTTAATGGACTCTCAAATTTTGATATATTCGTTAGTCGTTTGGAATTCACATGTGTTCATTCATTAAACTCTTTTAGATTCATTATTTATTGTGATATATTTATTCATCTTCATATCCGTACTAGGCAATTGGCTCACGCTGTGTTCTTTTTTCCGGCAGGTAATCAGGGGTGATCAGGATTTGTGGGATGAGAGCTACCTTTGATCCAAATGAGTAGATTAGCTTTTGAGATTATTATTAGACTTGGTTTTCCTAAGATTTTGTAACTGGATGTTTTGGGGACTATTTTGATATTTATTTATTCTTAGTAGAGACTATGTAAATGTGGAGTTCATTCTATTTAAATTGGAGTATGTGACATTTGGTATTAAATTTTATTGGAGATATTTTGAGGTTTATTAGAGATTTGTATTTATTATGTTTGTGCGTGACATCCCTTTTTCCTTTTTGGGAAAGGGGGTGTTACAGAGTTGGTATCAGAGCTTAGGTTATGATCTTGTAGATTGCCTTTTAGGCTTGACCTGTGAGTTATGGGTAGACCACTGGGTAGTTATAAGATTTGTATTGCGTTTGATTTTCATTCTGCATAAATTTGGCCTTGATTATTTGTTTTGATCTGTTTGTTCTCGTCTGTTTGATTTTGTATCGTAGATGGCTCGTAAATCTTCGAGAATTGCTGGGAGGCAGGCCGGTAATAACGGTAGGAGGGGTCAGAGGCAGCCCCAAGTTGAGGTTGTTAATCAGGGTGGAAACAATGGGAACCAGGGTAATGCAACAATAACTCCGGCTATGGTTGCAGCAATGGTGAATGAGGCAGTTACGCAGGCCGTGGCCCAAGCTATGCAAGGTATTCCGCAGATGCAAGGAAATCATAATGCAAATGGCATGGGGGATGATGCAGAGATACCACAACATGAGCAGAATGTTCCTCTCGAGGATCAAGTGGGTCAGCCAGTGCAGCCATTATATGTGTTGTTGGAGAGGTTCATTAAGCAGAAGCCCAACTCTTTTCATTTTGCTCCAACTCCAATTGATGCGGAGAACTGGATCGCCCACTTGGAGAAGATTTTTGATGTGATTGGATGTTCAAAAAATCAGAAGGTGAGATTAGCAGTTTATAAGCTAGAGGATGATGCTCAGCGATGGTGGAAATCGTTGAAGGCTACACAGGGAGATGGATTTATGGATGGACTCATATGGAGCGGTTTTTGTGACCTTTTCTATCAGCAGTATTTCCCAAATGCTGATAGGGATGCATACATCAGGGAATTTGTGTCCATTCGGCAGAAGGATGATGAGACTATTAATGATTTCATAGTGAGGTTTACGAGATTGGCTGGTTTTGCGGGTTCGATAGCTGGGACAGCTGCACATCAGGCAGAAAAGTTTAAATGGGCTTTGAAATACAAGTATAGGAGATCGATCATCCACACCATATTTACAGATGTATCACAGGTGGCCAATGTAGCTAAGAGTGTGGAGATGGAGCACAAGGACTTTCGAGCTTCAAGATCAGATGGGAGTCGAAAGAGAGATAGAGATGATCAGCAAGGGCAAGGGACGGGACAGTTTAGCAGGAATCAGAATAGAAGGCAAAATAATTGGAATGAGTCTACATCGGGTCAGCGATTTAATCCAAGAAGGGATTTTGCTTACCCAATGCAGCAGGGTGGTCGTGGAGGTCAGCAGCAGGGTCAGTGGCAAGTTGGAGGGCAGTATCAAAATAGGGGATTTCAACAGAACAGGGGCTTCCAGCAAAATCAGAATCAGGGTCAGCATCGCCAACAAGGTCAAATTCAGGGGCGGTATCCAGGACCGGCAGGTGGGGGCAATCCAAACCTTTTGCCACTTCCACCTATTCCATGTGCTACTTGTGGTGGATATCATGCTGGTAGGGCGTGCTATAGAAATACAGAGGCTTGTTTCTTATGTGGACAGATGGGACATAGAGCAAGGGATTGCGCAGTTCAGCGTGGTAATGGGGGAGGCGGTAATGCTGGTAATGGCGGTCAGCGCAACACCGGTGGGAGAGTATTTGCATTGACAGCTAATCAGGCGGCCCAAACACCAGGTACTATTTCAGGCATCCTTCTTGTAGGAAATCGTGAGGCATCAGTTTTGTTTGACACTGGATCTACACACTCTATTGTCGCACTTTCATTTGTTCGTCATCTTGGGTTGTCTTCTCATATGTTAGATCCTCATTTGTCTATTGCTACCCCGATGGGGAATTCTGTGATTATTTCTGAGTACTTTCGTGAGTGTCCTTTGAAGTTAGGTAGGAGAGTGTACACAGCTAACTTACTTCCGATGGTGATGCATGATTTTGATATTATTTTGGGTATGGATTGGCTGAGTAAGCATCGAGCCACTATTGATTGTCAGGCGAGAAAAGTTATTTTTGGACCCTTAGATAATCCAGAATTCGAGTTTCAATGTTCAAAGCCGAATGGTGTTGTAAAGTTGATCTCAGCCTTGAAGGCGAGCAAAATGATTTCTAAGGGACATGACTGTTATTTGGCTTATGTGAAGGATACCTCGAGGGATGAGCCCCAACTTAATGACTATCCAGTTGTGTGAGAATTTCCTGAGGTATTTCCTAAGGATCTGCCAGGATTGCCACCGCCAAGGGAAGTTGAGTTTACTATTGAGCTCATTCCTGGGGCGGAACCTATTTCTAAGGCACCCTATAGAATGGCTCCATTAGAGTTACAAGAGTTGAAGGAACAATTGCAGGAGTTGTTAGATCGTGGATTCATTAGACCGAGCATATCGCCATGGGGTGCTCCAGTGTTGTTTGTGAAAAAGAAGGACGGATCTATGAGATTGTGTATAGATTATAGGGAGCTAAATCGAATCACTATCAGGAACAGATATCCATTGCCACGGATAGATGACCTTTTCGATCAGCTCCAAGGGGCAAAGTTCTTCTCAAAGATAGATTTGAGGTCGGGGTACCATCAGTTGAGGGTGAGGGAAGAGGACATTCCAAAAACAGCTTTTCGTACTCGGTATGGGCACTATGAGTTTTTGGTGATGTCATTTGGGTTAACTAATGCTCCAGCAGTGTTTATGGGGATGATGAATCGGGTTTTAGTGAGTATTTGGACCAATTTGTCATTGTCTTCATTGATGATATTTTGGTGTATTCCAAGTCTAAGGAGGAGCATGAAGAGCATCTTCGTACTGTTTTGGGGGTTCTGCAAAAGAATAAGTTGTATGCTAAGTTCTCCAAATGCGAGTTTTGGTTAGAACAGATAGCATTTTTGGGACATGTCGTGTCTGCTGAAGGTATTAAGGTGGATCCTGCGAAGGTTGAGGCTATCACTAATTGGCCAAGACCTACCACGGTAACTGAAATAAGGAGTTTCTTGGGTTTGGCAGGGTACTACAGGCGATTTGTGGAGGGTTTCTCGTTGTTAGCTTTGCCATTAACGCAGTTGATGAAGAAGGGCATAAAATTTGTGTGGAATGAGAAACGTGAGAAAAGTTTTGATGAGCTTAAGAAAAGACTTGTGTCGGCTCCAGTGCTTACGTTACCGTCGGGGATAGGAGGTTATCAGATTTACAGTGATGCTTCCAAGAAGGGATTAGGGTGTGTTTTGATGCAACATGGTAAGGTAATTGCTTATGCTTCCAGACAACTTAAACCTTATGAGGTGAATTATCCTACCCACGACTTGGAGTTAGCAGCAGTCATTTTTGCCCTAAAGATTTGGAGGCACTATTTATATGGAGAGACTTGTGACATTTTCACCGACCACAAGAGCCTTAAATATATTTTTACTCAGAAGGAGCTTAACATGAGACAGAGGCGTTGGTTGGAGCTTCTCAAGGATTATGATGCTAGGATTCAGTATCACCCCGGTAAGGCTAACGTGGTTGCAGATGCTCTTAGTCGGAAGAGTTCAGGGAGTGTAGCTGCCTTGATTATACAACCTCAACTTATCTCGGATATGGAGCGTGTGGGTTTGGAGCTATATGCTAGAGGTTCTGATGGGTTGGTAGCTGGTATGAGGGTGGAACCTTCTCTTATTTTGCGTATCAAAGAAGCTCAAAAGGAGGATGGTAAGTTATGGACTGTAGCGCAGAATATGAATGAGGGTAGGCAACCAGAGTTTCGTATTGATGAACAAGGTGTAATATGGTTCGGTAAACGGTTATGTGTTCCAATGGATCCAATGATTCGTGAGGCAGTGTTGACTGAAGCTCATAGTTCGCCATTTTCTATTCATCCGGGGTCTACAAAGATGTATAAGGATCTGAAGGAAAATTTCTTGTGGAGTGGAATGAAAAGGGATGTAGCTGAATTTGTGAGTAAATGTCTTACTTGTCAGCAAGTGAAAATAGAGCATCAGCGGCCTGGTGGTTTGTTGCAACAGTTAGAGATTCCTGTGTGGAAATGGGATGACATTTCGATGGACTTTGTGACTGGGTTGCCGAGGACTCTTAAAAAGAATGATACTATTTGGGTGGTAGTGGATCGTTTGACTAAATCGGTTCATTTTCTTTCTATTCGCGAAGATTTTTCGGTAAATAAGTTAGCAGATATTTTTCAACGTGAGATTGTTAGGCTTCATGGGACTCCAGTTTCTATTGTTTCGGATCGGGATCCGCGGTTTACTTCTCGATTTTGGAAAGGGTTTCAACGAGCTTGGGGAACGCGACTCAACTATAGTATAACTTTTCACCCGCAGACAGATGGACAATCAGAGAGAACTATTCAGACATTAGAAGACATGTTGCGATCTTGTGCTTTAGAGTGGACAGGAAACTGGGATGATTATTTGAGTTTGGTGGAGTTCGCATATAATAACAGTTGGCAAGCTAGTATTGGTATGGCTCCTTTTGAAGCTTTGTATGGTAAGAAGTGTCGAGCTCCGACTTGTTGGGATGAGGTTGGTGAAAGGATAATAGAAGGACCCGATTTGGTTAGGATTACTACGGAGAAGGTAGCAGTGGCTAAAGAAAAATTGAAAGAAGCTAGATCGCGGTAGAAGAGTTATGCTGATATTCATAGGAGGGCTCTTGCATTCACGCCTGGTGAACACGTGTTTTTGAAAGTTTCTCCATGGAAAGGTGTTCGAAGGTTTGGTTTGAAAGGAAAACTTAGTCCGCGTTTCATTGGCCCTTTTGAAGTCCTTGAGAGAGTTGGAGAAGTGGCTTATAGGGTGGCTTTGCCTCCACAATTATCTCATGTGCATAATATCTTTCATGTTTCGGTGTTAAGGAAATATAACTATCATCCGCTTCATGTTGTGCAATACCCGTTACATAAGATTCAAGAAGATCTTACTTGTGAGGAAGAAGCCGAGGCGATTCTAGATCGTCAAGAACGGATTATGAGGAGGAAGACAATTCCTTTTGTTAAAGTCTTGTGGAAAAACCATTTAGAGCGGGAAGCTACTTGGGAGATGGAGGAGTCTATTCGAGCGGAATATCTACATCTTTTTGAAAATTAGGTACGCTCTGTTCTTTTGATTCCGGAGACGGAATCCTTTTTAAGGGGAAGGTGATGTAATACCCAATAAAATAATAATAAAATAATTAAGTAAGCTTTAAAATATTTAATTGGACTTTTCTTATATTTGGGTCAAACAGTAGTAAATTTTTGGGCCATTAATATTAATTGGGTCTAAACTATATTTGTCTAATTTTAAATCCTATTTAAATTAAAAGAATTAATAAAACATATTAATTAATAAATAAACCTAAACCCTAATTGCTTTATTATATCTATGTGGATCAATTGAAGGAAAAGAAAAAGGGAACTCAGCCGCAGCTAAAAAAGAAGTAGAAGAAAACTGGTAAGTTATGATTACTCTTTTCAATTGAATGAGAATATCTCTTTATTTGGTATTGTTGGAGCATGTGGATTTTTAATTCGTTTACATACGTGTATATATATAACATGAGATTCTTCATAGGTGTATATATATATATATATATATTATAACTTGATTTCATAATTCATATAATATATAACCAGTTCATGCTTGTTTCTTTTTTTTTCTTTTTTTTTTTGAAACAACCTGTTAGTTCTGTTAATTTTTATATACATATACATAACCTGTTTTAATATATATATATATATATATAAGTTACATAAATTTTAAAAAAATGGGTTAGTAATAATTAGTATTGTAATACTGTTATTATAATTAAAATATATCTTTTGAGTACAAACTGAATATAGTATATTAAAATATTTGAATTTATGAAAATATAATTTGTATGAGTTCGTAATTTAATTGTATGCTTTATATTTTATTTTGATAATTAGATCGGATTGAGGGAGTTTAGCGGGCGATATTTAGATTCGGCGAATTATTTCGATACTATATTAAGGTACGGATTCCGTACTTTTTCAGCGAGACTCTTTTAAATATAATTCGTGCGTTTTGTTATTCGTTTAGAAATTTGGTATTACCTCTCGGGATTATTCTTTGTTGTCAAAATTATTGAGATAGTTTCGTTTTGGCGTTAATAATTGAATTCGTATTTGTACTCTTTGAACTAGTTAATCGTGTCAATATGTTTTGGAGACTTTATTCGTTTGTACCATTGATCGTATATTTTCGTTAACACTCGGAGTTGTTTTGATCATTGATATCTTGTAATACTTGGGTATGTTTGTATTTGATAATTCAATTTCATTTGAATATGGTCATGTAAGCCTTGTGATTTGAACCCCTTTTGGCTTACATTTTGTAGTTTGATCCTTAGGGTATACTTGAGCTAACCACCTGTGGGGGTACCACAGGCATGTCCTCTTGACACAAGGGCATGACACCTTCCGTGGCGGTGTGATTAGTCCACGGCGTATCCTTTTGTATGCTCTGGGTATGAGCTTTGGCCATTTGATATATTTGTTCAGGATACGTATGGGTCGACCCAGTATTTGATTTGATTCGATTTATTTGGCGGATTAGTGACGTATGTGTCATGCGTACTATCCGATTTGATTTGTATACATCATGGTACCGAGGTATTTTGTTAGCCTTTGGCTATTTGTATTTGAGCTCAGTATGAAATTGTTATCTTACAACCATTTGATTCAGCCTATTTATTTGAAATTCTTTTGGCTATAATTATTCGATTGACAGTGTTAGTCATTTGTTAATGGACTCTCAAATTTTGATCTATTCGTTAGTCGTTTGGAATTCACATGTGTTCATTCATTAAACTCTTTTAGATTCATTATTTATTGTGATATATTTATTCATCTTCATATCCATACTGGGCAATTGGCTCACGCTGTGTTCTTTTTTCCGGCAGGTAATCAGGGGTGATCAGGATTTGTGGGATGAGAGCTACCTTTGATCCAAATGAGTAGATTAGCTTTTGAGATTATTATTAGACTTGGTTTTCCTAAGATTTTGTAACTGGATGTTTTGGGGACTATTTTGATATTTATTTATTCTTAGTAGAGACTATGTAAATGTGGAGTTCATTCTATTTAAATTGGAGTATGTGACATTTGGTATTAAATTTTATTGGAGATATTTTGAGGTTTATTAGAGATTTGTATTTATTATGTTTGTGCGTGACATCCCTTTTTCCTTTTTGGGAAAGGGGGTGTTACAATACTCGATCCTGATCATGATTTGGTGGGTATGAGGACTTATATCTATAGTTCACATGGCAAGGTACAAGTACCAACCAACAATTGGACCAAAACATTAACGATAATCAAAATCTGAAACCTCAAATATCTTGTCAGACCATCTCTGGAAAATCTGGGTTACCCAGAAACGTTTTCCGTGAACGGTCAACGCGGTTTGACCAAGCATAACCGACGATCTAGACTTAATCCGACCATGATTCCAATTTTAGATCACAGTGCTCATGACATAGAACATGTTTATAACATTAAACAACAAATATCAAAAACAGATAAGGATTTATGGCGTCTGACATTAGGCTGTCAGTCGATATTTTTCCAGTTTTTCCAGATTTGTAAAAATGCTTGATTCGTGCATCTAAGTGTTATAGATCCTTGATCTATCAACCCAGATCACTTATAGACACCATATTACATAACTTTGCACAATCAATTGTAACATTTAACATAAAAATCATAGATTTCAAAATTTGAAGGTTTTATACCTTTTCATGCTTGATTTTGATTTCTGATCCTTTAATCTGTTTATGATACACGTGGGGCTGCATTTTGGGACTGATCTAGCAACACATTTCGTTGGTTTGAGAGAGAGTAGGAGTTGGTGAGAGCAAAACTTGATTTTGGCTAAGTTTTGTATATTTTCTCTCTCTAAATTCTATTTATAATTGGCTTGATTCATTGCATGAGGCTGCTGAGTTGCTGGCTATGCTGGAAAATTTGTCAAATGCTAGGGCTAGAGTAGGGTTAGGGTTGGTAAACAACTCAAGATCTTGCAAGATTTCCAAGCAACTTAAATTAATACACAAAAAGGGCATTTTTGTCCTTTCCATTTTATTCTAGATTTTTCCAATTCATGAAACCCTTAGGGTTTATGGTTTGAGCATAGCAAAATTTATGGTTTGGACAAATTTAGGGTTTAGGTTTTAACCCTTAACTTTGCAAAAATTTATTTTCTGTAATTTCCGAATTTCGGTTATAAATATTAGAATATTAACATTTCTAATTTATAATTAGAATTTTCTAATTATAAAAATTTCTTAATCATGCTTTAATCTTGTTAATTAGGATTTATAATTCATAATTAAAATTGTTAATTACGCAATTAAGGTCAAAATCACAGATTAGGGTTTATAACCAACTAATTTGGGTTTCTAATAAAAATAAATTTTCTAATTTTAGAAAATTAAATCTCGTAATTAGATTAGTTTTTTCTAATTACTCATAAGTTAAAATAATTAGGATTAGGGTTTCCTAATTAGCATTGCTAATTTTAGCAATTAAATTCCACCATTAGGTATTAGGGTTTCTGACGGAACAATTAGGGTTCCTCAACTTAGAAATTAGGGTTTGTAAATTAATTAACATTTACCCTAATTATTACCTAATTAACACCTCATAAGCATTATAATTCTCCATTAATTTCCCAGATTAGGGCTTAACTTTAACAGAATCTGAAACTAGGGTTTTCAGATCTGGCATTAGGGTTTTCAAATTTGGAATTAGGGTTTTGTAATCGTTGGTTAAGATTAACCCTAATTAATCTTATAATTATTTACACTTACGCCATTAAATTCCCGATTTAGGGTTTCATGCACCGAATTAGGGTTTCGGATTCTCGGAACTGAAACTAGGGTTTCCAGAACCGATTTCTAGGGTTTCTTGTTAAACGCTAGGTTTTTCTAACCGAACATTGTCGTTCTTAATATATTCTTAGGGTTTGTCACAGATATAGTTTATCTGATCAACCCATGACCCTTAACCACATTCTGTACACAAAACATAACCATATTCACAGAACTTAATCACATAAACAATTAATCCCGAATAATTCACCTAATCCCTTCACAGAATTTTGAAATCCTCAAAATTCAAATCCAATAACCTCAAACGCATTCACTTATTTTCTGTCTAGGTCTATTATTTGACCTTAAATCAATCATTTAAGATTTTACTAAATTGCCCAAATTTTCGGGTTGTCACATTCACCCCTCCTTATAAGAATTTCGTCCCCGAAATTCACCTTACCCCTTACCCCTTACCCCTTTGCACCTTACACCTTTTATACAGAGCGATCACACAAGATCTTAAATTTATTTTCTCGGGTATCTATCAAAGATACTCAAATTCTCGGGTATCTATTAAAGATACGCAAATTCTCGGGTATCTATTAAAGATACGCAAATTCTCGGGTATCTATTAAAGATACGCAAATTCTCGAGTATCTATTAAAGATACGCAAATTCTCGGGTATCTATTAAAGATACTCAAAACGCGTGCAAAGGTCAAATTCACACCCAATAAAATATTGCCTTTATATAAAAGGTTGTTATTCTCAGTCTTTAGAATCAAGATTTTGATTTAACCACAAAATACTATGATTTCAAATTCTATTTGCTTCTCTTCTCTTCTCTAACCCATCAAGTTTTCATTCTCGATCTAGCCGAAATAACTGACAATGATCCATCAATAATAATTAAATTCTCTTCTCTTATCTCTTTATCTATTTCTATAATCCTCAATTCTCCATTCACAACTAACCCCAGTTCATAAAACCACACTTATGAGTTCATAACTTGGCCACAATTATATGAGTTTACAAATTGACCCTAGTCTGACCTTTGGCGTCCGTTCGCTGAGGGGCTCATAAACATTTCATATAATTATGCGTCAAGAATGTCACATAAGTATGAGTTCCAAGAACTCGTACTTAATCCTATATTCTCTACTTATGACCTATTTATCTATATATAATAACTAGCGTGACACAACATTTCAACTATTACCAATGCCACCAACTAAGTAGTACAAGAAATCATACAACTCAGTTGCTAACACGAGTCCTCATTGAAATTCCCACCCAATCTTAACCCCCTTTTTCAATACGAATTAAATTCGTATTCATTATCCATAACTCATTTATGAGTTTTCATAGTACTATTTCATAGTACAACATAGACACAGCATATTGCTGTAAACTTTTCAATCCGTAGATTGTTTTATTTCCCTTATCATAACCTTATTAGATCACGGGGTGATCTTATCGTATATATTACGATTCAATTCTATGACTTGATCGTTTTGTTTTACGATCTTCTATTCCTGTACTTTCAGTCCTTTAGACTCGATCTATTCACCGTTAACGTTCAACTTTATCAGAGTTAGGGAACTCTGTGCTTTACACTCGCCGAGATTCGTCTTTGAATCTTACTGACCAACTAACTCTATGTGAGTTAGATCTTATCCTAATCACTGCGGTTATTGGTCTCAGGTATTCCTACCTAAGCTTCATAACCAACAGCTCTGATACCAACTGTAGCATCCCCGAACCCGGGCCCCAAATCACCACGGATTCGGTACACTATTTCTATAACTGTTTGCGGAAGATATAAACATAAATTGTTTATACATTACATTACACACTATTCCCCAAGGTCGAGTAACCTTAACTTAATACACATTTCTTAAATTATCTATTACACAACAATATTTATTACAATACGCTATTACAAACTAGCTGCACAATTTATACCCCAAGCTGTACTTAGCTTTAATCGTTTCCTGAATAGGACGCATTTGCTTTACCTGCAATGTTTTATCATGATATAGCAAGGGTGAGCATGAAAGTTGCCCAGCAAGTTTATATACAACAATAATACGATATATCATGATTGAAAAGTATGAATAAAAGGCTTGCTATAATTCATCAATATAATTGAGAACTAACACGAACAAATTTTTTGACTGAACAAGTATTATACATGAACAAACATTTCTGAACCAACTGGTAATGAAGGTGATCAGCCTTTCATACCTGACTTATACATGCAAGATGTACAGAATACAATTTTCGTGGCAATCAGTAATGATTTACCATCAGCTTGAATAAAATACTCTTATTAGAGTTAAGTACAAGAAAATCTTGCCTGAACCGTTGATTACCGCACGCAATTTAATAACGCTTAATCCGAAGACCTAATAATAATATTATAGATCTCCAATAATTAGAATAATATCATCACAGTAATATACTGTTATATTATACTGATGAGTGAGTTTTATACACATAAATTGGATACATTCGAGCTTAATTTATTGTTGTTCTCAAGTCTTTTAGGATGTTTTTATGTGTTTGTGTCTATTCATGCATGTTTTATATTGTTTTGTAGGAATTGGGACAAAAGTTGCATGGATCGACGTTCGGGGTGGCTAGATGCGCGTTTTCGGCTTGTCATTTACACAGTAGTCACTTCAGAGCCAATTTGACTATAGCTAAGGACATTATTTCGAAAACCTTCAAGAATGAAAGTTGTAGATCTACTTTTCCTCTTTCCAGAACATCTTGAATCATCTAAATCGGAGTTCGGACGAAGAAGTTATGGCCATTTTCCCAAAGGACGTCGGAGCAGAAAATGTTGAGTTTTTGACCAGCGCCGGGGCGCCCATTTCTAGTGTATTTCCAGAGCCGGGGCGCTGGGGGGCAGAATGCCAGCGCCGTGCCCAGTGCCGGGGCGCTGGGGAAGGGCCTGGTGCGGGCCTGGACGCGTTTTGGGCGAATTTTGACACCTTTTTGACTCCAAATTGGATTGGGATTGTTCCTAAACTCAAAATTAGACTTGTAACCTATAAATACATGATGTAAGGCATAAAATAAGAGAGTATTACATAGCTTAGCTTAGAGATTACATATCTTAGCTTGGAGATTACATAGATTAGCTTAGAGATTACATAACTTAGATTAGAACATAACCCTAGTTCTTATTAGTTTTGGAGATTGAAGCAACTTGGAGACCATTGAAGATCAAGAGCAAGAGCAAGAGGGGAGCATCAGATTTGCTGACAACAGATTCTATTCTCTTCTCTTATCATACTTTTATCTTTTAATGTCTATTCAATTGTGGATTCTTGGTTTCCATTCATTAATTTGAACTAATTCTTCTTATTAAGATTTCAATTGAACTTTTTATGACTATAAATTAGTTATTCATTATATTCCAGTTATTTATGTTAAAGTGAGTTGTTTATCTTGTCTTGTGCATATTGCTTAATTATCTGATCAGTAATTACTTTGTTACTCTAGAAAGAATTGGAAGAGGAATTCTAGGGTTAGAACTGGGCATGATATCATGTGACTTAGTTATTTGCAAAGTGAATAATTAGGTTTGTGAATTGAATGGAAATATCTGTTCACCGCATGTAACACATACGGAATTGGGATTGGAAAGAGTTTAATTCAATTATTTTGCATAGGAATATAGCAAGATTAATCTGGATTAAATAGAAAGCAATTAATCACTTGGAAAAGGACTTTTGGCATTTGAGAATTCCTGTTAACAATTCAGTAGACATAATAATTGGGATAATTGGATAATTGATTTATAATTCATAATTGGGGATATTGAAGTCTTAATTTTTATTTATTTGAATTCATTCGTTAAAATCTTAGTTTTAATTAGTTAATTTAGTTTTCTTAATTAGTAAAATAACGATTTGAGATTGTTTAAATAAAATTAGTTTGGTTAAGAATTAGTATTTGGTGATTTTTATTAAATAATTCCTCGTGGGAACGATACTCTACTTTCACTTTATTACTTGTTGACTGTGTATACTTGCACGTATTCATTGATTGCGAAATCGATCAACAAGTTTTTGGCGCCGTTGCCGGGGAATTAATTTAATAATTATTTACCAATATTAATTTCAATCAAATTAGTCTTAATTTAAATATTTTTATTTTTATTTTTAATTCTCTTTCTATATTTCTCTCTTTTCAGGTACCATGGATGACTTTGTGTATCAATGGCCATACACGAACATGACTCAACCAGAGAGGATATCAAGTTTGGAAGAAGCCTTAGAAAAATTCATTAGAGCTTCTGACAAAAAGAACGAGGAACAAGATAAGAAAATGAATCAAGTAGAGCTGAATTTTCAAAGCCAAGGGGCATTGATCAAGAATCTGGAGAATCAAGTGGAACAGATAGCACATGCATTGAACAACTGTCCTCAATACACCTGGCCCTATGACACAGATTCCGAGACTGATGGTGAGCCCGAGCCAAATCTACAACTGGATGAGCCACGAGATGAAAAAGAGGAGACAAGTGGGGATAATGACAACAAGGTCGGTGAAGAACTAATTGTGAGACCCAATGATGATGAGCCAATGTTGTTTATGCCTCAAGTGCCTTCTCCTCCACAGTTCAAGAGTCCGGTTAGATTTGCAAAACCTTGTCCGATTGGTAGTCATGTCGTCGGCAATACTCTTTGTGATGTAAAAGCAAGTACACCTTCGAAACTATGGTGGGATGAAAAAGAGAAAGAGAAGATAGAGGAAGATTCCATTATGTCTATTAAGCTTCAATGCCCTAATCTGATCATCGACATAATGGAGGAAACACCTAGTGGTTTGCCGTTCTTAATGGGGATCCTATCTACAAAGAGCATGCTAGGTGACTTTAATACAATGGCTATTACAAATGGGAACCTACCAAAAGCTATATTATTTCCGATGGATGGAGGGTTCCTCAACTTTCGAAGAGGAATTGGATAGCATTGACCAGAAAAAGTCAGGCTGAGACTATAAAACAAGTGCTTATTGGGAGGCAACCCAAGTTTAATTTTTATTTTTTTATTTTTAGTTTTTATTAGGTTTTATATTAGTAGTTTTGAATTTTCATTTATTTAGGATTTAATAAAATTGCTTCTATCATGGTTTTACAGGTTATTCAAGTCAAATTCAAGTGTGGTGCCCAATTTGTTCCATGTGCTTAGCCTATTCTCCAAACTTAGCGGACAAGGAGGAAGATTGTTATATTTTCAGGGAAGTCCTCTGTTTTAATTTTTTCTATTTCAGTCATTGAGGACAATGTCTAGTTTAAGTTTGGGGGCATTTTAATGTCATATTGCATATAGTTAGTTATTTACATTGTAAGTTCGTTATGTTTTCGAGTTATTTACATTTAGTTTTTGCATTCAGTTTTTTTTGTTTAAAAAAAAAATCGCAAAAATAGTAGTTAGTTAACTATGTTTGTTGTAGTTAGTTTATATTTGCATGATTCCAACTGTTAGATAGTAAAAGTCTATTTTGGCCAATGATGAGACTGTAGTTAAGTAGATAAGTATAGTATTGAATATTCAGGCTTTGATGTGATTTCTTGTTATGAATCGAATCTTTTCCTGTTTGAAACTGGTATAATCAAGGTTAGCACGTTAATAACAGCCATGTTGACTGATTAAGTTTAAATTGATATATAATGGATTTTTTAAGGATAATACTAGTGTGAAGGAATAAAAGACATGAATAGGCGGAGATGGCTAAATTTTGATAAAAACTTAAGTTTGGGGGGAAATTTTGGAGTATATAAGCTTTAAAAAAAACATGTTGAGTCTTGTGGTGGGTTGAGGAGAAACACTCCCCATAAACACAAGCGTGAGAAGGAGCGTAAAACGCACTCACCAACCATCTATCAAAAAAAAAGAGAAAAAAAAAAGAAAAAAAAATAAAAAATTTACTGTGGCTAGTTTTATTTCGGGGCCTTTGTTACTTGAGTAAGTACGCCCGAAGGGGTATCTTAAAACCTAGCGCCCTAAGGTCTCATATGGTCTGGGAGTCGTTGGTCGAAAGCTCGCTAAGGGGTGACACTGTTAGCCTAATGGAATGAGACATTGCACAGTCATGGTTAAAAAAAATAATAAAACGGGAAAAGAGCAAAAAGCCCCCGTAATGAAAAGTAAAGCATAAGTATCCCAGATTGGACTCTTGAACTTGGTGGATGTTTGACTTTAGTTGGATCTAGCTTGTTCGTGAATTTTGTGAGTTTTCACTGTATGATGCCTTCGAAGATATCTATTATGTCTTAAATTTGATTTTATATCAGTTAACATTGTTGTGGAGCACACACGCACTATATCAGTGATAACAGTCTAAGATTTGATGATTGATTGGGAAATTACTGATTTGTTTTAATATGATCTATTATCATGTTTACTTGATTTCTCTAAGGCCGGTTGAATAGACTTGTTTCTATCATTACTGTTGGATTCGTAGGCATATAGATTAGTTTCATTACATTGCATTGCATAACATTTTTGGTGTTTTTGCTTGAGGACAAGCAAAGGTTTAAGTTTGGGGGTATTTGATGAGTGAGTTTTATACACATAAATTGGATACATTCGGGCTTAATTTATTGTTGTTCTCAAGTCTTTTAGGATGTTTTTATGTGTTTGTGTCTATTTATGCATGTTTTATATTGTTTTGTAGGAATTGGGACAAAAGTTGCATGGATCGACGTTCGGGGTGGCTAGATGCGCGTTTTCGGCTTGTCATTTACACAGCAGTCACTTCAGAGCCAATTTGACTATAGCTCCGGACATTATTTCGAAACACTTCAAGAATGAAAGTTGTAGATCTACTTTTCCTCTTTCCAGAACATCTTGAATCATCTAAATCGGAGTTCGGACGAAGAAGTTATGGCCATTTTCCCAAAGGACGTCGGAGCAGAAAATGTTGACTTTTTGACCAGCGCCGGGGCGCCCATTTCTAGACTATTTCCAGAGCCGGGGCGCTGGGGGGCAGAATGCCAGCGCCGTGCCCAGCGCCGGGGCGCTGGGGAAGGGCCTGGTGCGGGCCTGGACGCGTTTTGGGCGAATTTTGACACCTTTTTGACTCCAAATTGGATTGGGATTGTTCCTAAACTCAAAATTAGACTTGTAACCTATAAATACATGATGTAAGGCATAAAAAAAGAGAGGATTACATAGCTTAGCTTAGAGATTACATAGCTTAGCTTGGAGATTACATAGCTTAGCTTAGATATTACATAACTTAGATTAGAACATAACCCTAGTTCTTATTAGTTTTGGAGATTGAAGCGACTTGGAGACCATTGAAGATCAAGAGCAAGAGCAAGAGGGGAGCATCAGATTTGCTGACAACAGATTCTATTCTCTTCTCTTATCATACTTTTATCTTTTAATGTCTATTCAATTGTGGATTCTTGGTTTCCATTCATTAATTATGAACTAATTCTTCTTATTAAGATTTCAATTGAACTTTTTATGACTATAAATTAGTTATTCATTATATTCCAGTTATTTATGTTAAAATGAGTTGTTTATCTTGTCTTGTGCATATTGCTTAATTATCTGATCAGTAATTACTTTGTTACTCTAGAAAGAATTGGAAGAGGAATTCTAGGGTTAGAACTGGGCATGATATCATGTGACTTAGTTATTTGCAAAGTGAATAATTAGGTTTGTGAATTGAATGGAAATATCTGTTCACCGCATGTAACACATACGGAATTGGGATTGGAAAGAGTTTAATTCAATTATTTTGCATAGGAATATAGCAAGATTAATCTGGATTAAATAGAATGCAATTGATCACTTGGAAAAGGACTTTTGGCATTTGAGAATTCCTGTTAACAATTCAGTAGACATAATAATTGGGATAATTAGATAATTGATTTATAATTCATAATTGGGGATATTGAAGTCTTAATTTTTATTTATTTGAATTCATTCGTTAAAATCTTAGTTTTAATTAGTTAATTTAGTTTTCTTAATTAGAAAAATAACGATTTGAGATTGTTTAAATAAAATTAGTTTGGTTAAGAATTAGTATTTGGTGATTTTTATTAAATAATTCCTCGTGGGAACGATACTCTACTTTCACTTTATTACTTGTTGACCGTGTATACTTGCACGTATTCATTGATTGCGAAATAAACCCGGGCAGAAATGAACGCGGGCAGAAATGAACACTGCAAAGCAGTAATCTTACGAAGTGGGAAGGAGTTGCAAACAGTCAAGGGAAAAAAAAGGGGGACAACGCAACAGCTGAAATAGAAGAAGTTGTGGAAACTGGGAATGATAAAGAAGAAATAGGAGAGAACAATGCATCCGGGCCAACTACAACACTGCCACCCATACCATATCCGCAGAGATTTCAGAAATCCAAGTTAGATAAGCAGTTTTCAAGATTTTTGGATATTTTTAAAAAATTGCATATCAACATCCCATTCACCGAAGCTTTAGAACAAATGCCGAGCTACGCTAAGTTCGTGAAGGATGTGCTATCAAAGAAAAGGAAATTGGGGGATTTTGAAACAGTGGCGCTAACTGAAGAATGTAGCGCAATTATTCAGAACAAGTTGCCTCCAAAGCTGAAAGATCCAGGTAGCTTTACTATTCCATGTGATATTGGTAATCAGTTTTCGGGGAGAGCACTGTGCGACTTGGGGGCCAGTATTAACCTGATGCCATTATCAGTCTACCGTCAGTTCGGGCTCCAGGCACCAAAACCGACAAACATCAGTTTACTGTTGGCAGACCGATCCGTTACATATCCACGAGGTATCGTTGAAGACGTATTAGTAAGGGTGGATAAATTCATCTTCCCAGCAGATTTCGTTATCTTGGATTGCGAAGTAGATACGGAACTTCCCATCATCCTCGGACGACCATTTTTAGCCACGGGGAGAACGTTAATCGACGTGCAAAAAGGGGAATTGACGATGAGAGTTGACGATCAACAAGTCACTTTTAATGTGTTTAAATCCATGTCTTATCCGAAGGAAAAAATGGAGTGTTTGCGGGTGGATTTAATGGAGGAGATAGTCAATCACAAGATTTGCTGCAATTATTCAGAGGATCCGATAGAATCAATGTTGCTCGGTACAGATAACGATAGGGTTGCTGCGGACAATGAGCATGTCAAATGGCTAGACACAGCATCATTCTACCGGAAAAGTAATCAACCATTCGACACCCTTGAAAAGCCCAAAACGGAAGGAAAAAAGTGCAAACCCTCGATAGAAGAGCCACCGGTATTGGAATTAAAACCACTTCCCTCTCATCTTGAATATGCTTATCTAGGGGTAGACGCGACTCTACCAGTTATTGTTTCGACAAAGTTAACTGACACCCAAAAAGAAAAGTTGCTGCGAGTTCTGCGCGAGTTCAAAACAGCGATAGGATGGACTATAGCGGACATTCGAGGTATTAGCCCATCTTTCTGTATGCATAAGATTTTAATGAAAGACGGATCAAAACCAACCATTGAGATGCAAAGAAGGTTAAATCCTATTATGAAAGATGTTGTAAAAAAGGAAATTATAAAATGGTTGGATGCCGGTATTATTTACCCAATTTCAGACAGTTCATGGGTGAGTCCTGTCCAGTGTGTACCGAAAAAAGGGGGTATGACTGTGGTAAAAAACGAAGCTCAAGAGCTTATCCTAACGAGAACTGTTACATGCTGGAGAGTATGCATGGATTACCGCAAGTTGAATAAAGCCACACGCAAAGATCACTTTCCCTTGCCATTCATTGATCAGATGTTAGACCGGTTAGCCGGACATCAATTCTACTGTCTGTTAGATGGATATTCAGGGTACAATCAAATTGCCATAGCACCGGAAGATCAAGAAAAGACCACGTTCACATGTCCATACGGTACGTTTGCATTCCGGCGTATGTCATTTGGTCTATGTAATGCACCGGCAACCTTTCAACGTTGTATGATGGCAATCTTCTCTGACATGGTCGAACATAATTTAGAGGTATTCATGGATGATTTCTCCGTGTTCGGTGACAGTTTCGACTCGTGTTTAAAGAATCTGGTCTTGGTATTAAAAAGATGCGTGGAGACGAACCTGGTGCTTAACTGGGAAAAATGTCATTTTATGGTTCAAGAAGGAGTTATTCTGGGCCATAAGGTTTCCGCATCCGGTTTGGAGGTGGATAGAGCGAAAATTGAGACAATTGAGAAATTGCCTCCTCCATCATCTGTGAAGGGCATTCGAAGCTTTTTGGGACATGCAGGGTTTTATAGACGCTTCATTAAAGATTTTTCAAAGATTTCGAAACCCCTATGCTCACTTTTGGAAAAGGATGTGCCGTTTAAGATGGATCAGGCATGCATCGAGGCATTTGAGGTATTAAAGAAGAAATTGGTCTCTGCACCAATCATTGTCGCACCCGATTGGTCTTTACCGTTCGAATTGATGTGCGACGCCAGTGATTACGCGGTGGGAGCCGTATTGGGACAACGTCACGATAAGATTTTTCATACTATCTATTACTCTAGTAAGACATTGACGGATGCCCAGCTGAACTACACAACAACCGAAAAAGAATTACTCGCAGTGGTGTTTGCTTTTGACAAATTCAGAGCTTATCTCCTAGGCACCAAGGTAATTGTCTACACTGATCATTCGGCTATTAAATATCTGATTGAAAAGAAAGATGCTAAACCACGGTTAATACGATGGGTGCTGTTGTTACAAGAATTTGAGCTGGAGATCCGGGACAGAAAAGGCTCAGAAAACCAAGTGGCGGATCATTTGTCTCGGTTAGAAAATACAGAGGAGCAGAAAGAAGACAACTTAGTGATTAATGAAAAATTTCCAGATGAGCAACTGTTCCGGGCAACTACCCTATTGCCTTGGTATGCTGACTATGTAAATTATGTGGTTGCCAAGGTGTTACCGCCGGATTTAACTTCACAACAACGAAAGAAGTTTCTCCACGATGTGAAGCAATACTATTGGGATGAACCGTTTCTGTTTAAAGTATGTGCCGACCAAATGATAAGACGTTGTGTACCTCATGAAGAAATGGATAGTATATTAGGTCACTGCCACTCCTCAGATTACGGAGGACATTATTCCGGTGATAGAACAGCAGCGAAGGTACTACAATCGGGATTTTTCTGGCCTTCGTTATTGAAAGATGCTCATCTCTTCGCGCTGAAATGCGATCGATGCCAACGCGTAGGTAATATCTCTAAGCGCAATGAAATGCCCCTCAACACAATTTTAGAGGTGGAACTATTCGACGTGTGGGGAATCGATTTTATGGGACCATTTCCATCTTCTTTTAATAATCAGTACATCTTGTTAGCGGTCGATTATGTTTCCAAATGGGTAGAGGCAGCAGCATTACCAACGAATGATGCTAACGTTGTTGTCCGATTTTTGAAGAAGAACATTTTTACCCGATTCGGTACACCGCGAGCTATAATAAGTGATGAGGGAACTCACTTCTGTAACAAACAGTTTACCAAATTGCTTGTCAAGTATGGGGTTCGGCACAAAATTGCAGCTGCATATCACCCACAAACCAATGGCCAAGCGGAGGTGTCGAATAGGGAAGTTAAGAGGATCCTGGAAAAGGTAGTCAATCCGTCACGAAAAGATTGGGCATTGCGTCTTGACGATGCTCTATGGGCCTATCGAACAGCGTACAAAAATCCGATCGGCATGTCACCGTACAGAATGGTATTTGGAAAGGCGTGTCACTTACCGGTCGAGCTCGAACACAGTGCACATTGGGCCATTCGGAAACTGAACTTTTATCTGGAAGCAGCGGGTGAGAAACGGTTACTGCAGTTGAACGAGATGGCTGAATTCCGGTTCAATGCGTACGAAAATGCTAAGCTCTACAAGGAGAAAGTTAAAGCTTGGCACGATAAAAAAATTCTTGATAGAACATTTGAACCCGGCCAACAAGTACTTTTGTTCAACTCACGCCTGCGTCTATTTCCGGGAAAATTGAAATCCAGGTGGTCCGGACTATTTGTTGTTATATCTGTCACGCCACACGGAAACATTGAGGTCGAGGAACCGAACTCCAAGTGTACATTCAAGGTCAATAGTCAACGTCTGAAACATTATTGGAGTGGACCAATCGAACGGCAAGCTACGGTCCAGTACCTCTCCGAACCAGTGCATAACTGACCAACACCGAAAAGTCGGGCTGACGACTGTAAACCAAGCGCTTCTTGGGAGGCAACCCATTAAGTTTTGCACTTTTAACGTTATTTCATGTTATTCTGATTAACTTATTTTTATTTTTATTTTTATTTTATTTTATTTTGTTTCTATTTTTATTTTTCGTTAGCAGGGAAGAAGACAATTTTGATAGCTTAATTCTTAGTGATTTTACATGATGGGACGGTACACAGAAAACTAACACATAAAATCAGCGCCCCGGCGCTCCCACTGCAAAGGACCAAGCGCCCCGGCGCTAGGGACCAGAAGCTTCTCACCCAGCCCAGCGCCCCGGCGCTGGCCTCCCAGTCATGTACAGCGCCCCGGCGCTAGGCACCAGAAGCTGAAAATCAAGCCCAGTGCCCCGGCGCTGGCTTCCAAGGTATTTCCAGCGCCCCGGCGCTATAGCACCTCAACCGACTCTGTCTTTCAGCGCCCCGGCGCTGGGATCAGGTTAGACGATCCAATTTAAATCTCAGCCGTTTCCTTCTCCCCCACTCCATTCGCACGCCGGCAACCCAAGGCAGTTACGCTCCCACTCTCCCATTCTCCTAAATTTCTCCTCCCCTCTCCAAATCACACGATCTGTAATAGTGGATAATTGTCCTCCCACACATCTACCGCACCCCACTAACTGTGTTGGACTCTTGTGTGCCGATTTCTATTCCTCCAACTTCTTTGAAGGTAGCAACGATATGATTTGATGTATTCTTATTATCACAGATCCAGACTTTTCTTTCTTATTATATGCATCTGGGTACTCCATTAGAATTCATAGATAATTCAATACTGTTGGGTATCCTTTTCCACACAAGGTTGGTGAATGCTACAGGAATGGCATGCATAGACATGGAATTAGTGATGGTTGTGTTCAATTTATCAGATGAGGCCTAGGTGTTTGACAAATTGTCTAAGTCAAAAAGCATGTGTAGTTAACATACTTAACAGTTTCAGGTCTTTTCTCCGCCTGTGCACTCACCACGCTAATATTTTATACTGTTTTGGGAACCCTCTACATGGCATCCAAACGTCACCGTGGCGAAGGGTCCGGGGTCGCTTCAGTGTCACCTCAAAAATTTGACAGCCGGCGGTTTGTAAGTCACGCAGCTCAAGAACGCTACAGCCGCATGGCCACCCGCTCAATAGTCCCCGAACGTGGTCTCCGTCCCGATCAAACTAAGGATGGAGACATTGCAGTGATGATTGCTGAACGAAACTGGTTCTCCTTCACTGAACAGCCTGACCCGGCAGTGATTGCAGTTGTCAAAGAATTCTACGCCAACTTGCCCGAGCATAACCATTATGGGGTATTTGTCAGAGGTAAATCTGTGGAAATTGGCGAGGAAGATATAAATGGATGCTATCAACTACCATTAGAGGGGTTTCATGATGAATATGCTGGACTAGTGAGTGATGGGCCGGACTATGAAAAGATTATTCGGGAGCTGTGTCAGCCGGGCACTACATGGACCCTGCATGAGCGTGGCAGCATGACTTTCCCATTATCTCACCTCAGTCTATATGGAAAGGCATGGTATGCCTTTATTTGTGCTAAATTGATGCCCTGCACCCATTGAGTCACGTAACCAAAGAAAGGGCTGTGCTATTATACTCCATCGTACAAGGCCTCAGAATTGATGTCGGCCATCTTATTCAGCAATCTATGCTCCGCGCATCTCGCGGAGGGACCACAGGAGGGTTACCACATCCGTCACTGATCTGCGTTTTATGTGCTAAGTTTGGGGTCAAATGGAAATCAGACGAGATGATTCAAACTCCTATGCCTGTGTTGGACCACAACTTGATCCGGCGTTATAAAGTGTGGTCGGGTGGAGCTAATCACCCTAGGGGACTGGGTTTCATTATCCCCCAAGTCACATCTCCACCAGCCCCACCACCCCAGGCCCCACCTACTTACGGTCCTTCGACAGCAGCTCAGCGGGAGATCGACAGCTGGTTTTACAACATTGAGTCCCAGAATGTGCGCTTAGCGGAACGCCAAGATGTGATTTTCAAGTATTTAGTTGATCAATTTGCTGCGCAGAATGCACTAACCATCCAAACTCATCCGGGTGTTCCCCTTAGCCATTACCCGCAGGCTCCCGTTCTGCCGGTATTTCCCCCTTCCGATCAAGAGATGAGTGAAGACGATGATGCTCCCCCGGAGGAATAAGCTCGTCAGGGAAGTCCTCTGTTTTATTTTGCCTTATTTTTCGCATGAGGACATTGCTCTAGATAAGTTTGGGGGTAGTTAAATTTTATTTTTAAAAGTGGTAGGTTATTCGTATGTGGATTGTTTATTCATAAAGTTGCATTTAGGATTGCATGTTAATTCCAGTTCTTGATAATGCGTATATCTGGGGCCAATGATGAAAGTAGAATTGCATGAACAAGTCTAATAAGGATTGTTGATTCAGTGATATGATTTTCTTGACATAAATTGGGTCTTTATCTGTTTGACATTGATATTATAGGAAGGCACTTTGACAAAACGACCATGTTGGCTATGATAGTTTAAATGGCTAGATAATAGAGTTCTAAAGAAGGATTGCTAGTGATATGGAAGAACAATTTGAATAACTAGAGGAGACTGAATTTATGCATAAACTCAAGTTTGGGGGAAAATATATGGAATATATAAGCTAAAAAAATAAAAATAAAAATAAAAATGTGTGTTGAGTTTTGTGGTGGGTTGAGGGGAAACACTCCCCATAAACACAAGCGTGAGATGGAGCGTAAAACGCACTCACCAACCATCTATCTGAAAAAAAAAAAAAATTAAATAAATAATATACAGAGTGACTAGTCTTGTTTCGGGGCCTTTGTTACTTGAGCAAGTACGCCCGAAGGGGTATCTTAAAACCTAGCGCCCTAAGGTCTTATATGGTCTGGGAGTCGTTGGTCGAAAGCTCGCTAAGGGGTAACACTGTTAGCCTAATGAGATAAGACATTGCATAGTCATTTATAAAGAAAAAAAAAAGAAAAGAAAAGCAAAGCATAAGTATTCCATGTTGACTTTCGAATTCGGATAAGTGTTTGAATTCAGTTGAAACGAGTATATTTGATGAGTTCTCCAGTTTACACTGTATGATGCCTACTAAGAAATTTATTATCTTTCGTATTTTTGTCTTTCATGGGTTAGCATGGTTGTTGGACACACACGCACAATATCAGTAATAACAGATTTAGATCCGTTGATTGTCGGGAGATTGTCGATCTATTTTTGCATGATGAATTGGCCTGTTACGTGATTTTTCTGAGGCATATGGATATACGCGAGCTCTTGAATTGCTGGAATTACGAATATATAAATATAAATAGTTTGTGTTTGCATGATGTTTAGTTTTGTTTGTGAGTTTATGTTTTGTCGCATGAGGACACGCAACATTTTAAGTTTGAGGGTATTTGATGAATGGGTAGTATACCCATGAATTGGATACATTTGGACTTCAGTTATTGCATTTTTTTAGTTATTTAGCAGCATTTTATTGTGTTTATATCTTGTTTTGCAGATTTGGAAGCTGAAGGGGAAAATTATGGGAAATTCAAGCAAATAATGGCAATTCGGTAATTATGGCGAAGTACAGCGCCGGGGCACTGGAATTAGTACTATCTTCAGCGCCGGGGCGCTGAGCCTCGGCTGGCGTTGACTGGGGACGCGCGTTTGACTTCCGGATGGACTTAATTTGGTCATTGAGAGCTACAATAAAACCTAATTGGAGAAGGATTTTGGGGATATAAAAGAAACAAAGTGCTGAAATAAGGAGGAGGCTTTTGTTGGACATTTATTCTGGAGAGGATTCAACAAGTTCTCTGTTGCGGGCTACGCGAGATTGCTTGGAGATTAGGGATTGGCTACAGAGTTTATTCTTTTTCTCCTTATTTTTAATTTATAATTCTTTAAGGATGATTTGTCAAGCATTAACGTTTTTTATTTCCGAGATGAACTAATTATTTCATTAAGATTTCAATTGAACCTTTTATGACTATAAAGTAGTTATTCATTCATTCTAATTATTTATGTTGAAGTGAATTGTTCATCATGTTTTGACTTTATTGCGTAATTATTTGGCCAATAATTATCCTGTTATTCTAGAAGGAATTGGAAAAGGAATTCTAGGGTTAGAACTGGGCATGATGATATGTGACTTGATTATTTGCATAATTAGGTTTGTGAATTGAATGGAAATATCTTTTCACCGCATGTAACACATAGGGAATTGGAATTGGAAAGCGTTTAGTTCAATTGTTTTGCATAGGAATATAGCAAGATTAATTTGGATTAAATAGAAGTCAATTGATCACTTGGAAAAGGACTTTTGGTATTTGAGAATTCCTGTTAACAATTCAGTAGACATAGTAATTGGGATGAGTAGGTAACTAATTTGTGGTTCATAATTGGGGATATTGAAGTCTTAACCTTTATCTATCGGAAATTATTTATTCAAGCATTAGTTTATTTATTCGTTTATTTTAGGATATTATCTTTTGGTGTTTAATTTTGTGTTAATAATTCAGAAAATCATAATTTCTTCTTGTTCAAATAAAATTGAATTGATATAGAATTAGTAGTTGGGATTTATTAATTAGAATTCTCTGTGGGAACGATACTTAACTTATCACTGTATTACTTGTTGACCACGTATACTTGCGTGTTGTGCGTAATTAGATTTTACTCAACATATACACAGAATAACCTAAACACATTACCACATAAGCCTATCAGCCTATAACACACATAAGACTAAGTATCAAGTCAAACTATTGCAGTTTGAGTTGAACCCGACACAATTCTATCATCCCGACGGTCTAGTCGGACAATAATCGAGTTTAAGTTCAATTAAACTCTTCATAAACACTTAACCATTACCACAGATAACTTTCTAATCAGTCAAAGCATTTCTCCTAGGCTCGTAATAATTTTCGGATAATTATTACCATTTATCAACATTTTTCAATCCTTAAAACCGTATTTAAATGAATTAAATACCACAAAATTCCTTAATCATTAATATTTATTTAATATAAAATATTAATGAAAATCATAACATAATATTATAATATAATTATAATATAACAAAATATTTTTAATACCTTAAAATCATAATTATATGATTTTTAAACCATTAAATCCATTATCCGATAATTAATATTAATATTTAAATATTAATATTTTCATGACTAAATATCAAAAGTTATATTTTATAACTTAAAATATTTTTATAACACTTAAATCATTTTTATATGATTTTTAAAGCATTAATTCCATTTTCCTTAATTTATTTAATATATTTATTAAATAAATTAATTACCATTAATAATAAATTATTAATTAATTTTATGACAAAATATCAAAAGTCATCAAAAATAACTTAAAATATTTTTTTATGCCAAAATATCATTTTTCATGATTTTTCATGAATTAAAAACTATTTTTAAATAATTTATTTAATATTGTAATTAAATAAATAAATACCATTTATATTCCAAAAATAATAAATATTTTCGAAATATACTCAAAATAGTTAAAAACTATTTTTCAGATATTAAAATAATTTTTCATAATTTATTTTGTATTTTTAATAATTAAAAATCATTTTTTTCTAATTTTAAATCAATTTTCGGATTTTATTAAATAAACTGTCGCTAAAGGCCTATAGCGACACTTGTCTGTCGCTATAGGTGTTCTTGAGTGTTCTTGGTGTTCTTGATAGAATTCGGGGTACCTAGTTTGACCGGAAATTAAACCGTGTTCTGATCGGTTTCTGGGACTGTGATTGATTTCATGTTGTATTATTTATGTAATACTACAATTACCAGCTTGTTTCATGGCCAAACTACATCATATGAGCGAGATCTAGGCTCTCAAAATGTCTGACATCGCTGTTCTTCATTTTCTGGGTTTTCCAGAAAATGAAGAACAGACGAGGGTTCAATTTTAAATCCTTGTATCTTTCATTCTAGGCTTTGTTTCCGTGATCTAAAGGTTCAGTCTTGTGGTACGTATGACAGGGTATAATATCATAACATAAAATTAGTCTAACAACATCAAATGTTCACGATTTACCATGGTCAAAGTAAGGGTCAGAAACCGGATATTGAATTTTCTAGGTTTTCCAGAAAATTCTTAAGGCTGATCGGTCAACGCTTTTTGACCAATACTATACTCGATCCTGATCATGATTTGGTGGGTATGAGGACTTATATCTATAGTTCACATGGCAAGGTACAAGTACCAACCAACAATTGGACCAAAACATTAACGATAATCAAAATCTGAAACCTCAAATATCTTGTCAGACCATCTCTGGAAAATCTGGGTTACCCAGAAACGTTTTCCGTGAACGGCCAACGCGGTTTGACCAAGCATAACCGACGATCTAGACTTAATCCGACCATGATTCCAATTTTAGATCACAATGCTCATGACATAGAACATGTTTATAACATTAAACAACAAATATCAAAAACAGATAAGGATTTATGGCGTCTGACATTAGGCTGTCAGTCGATATTTTTCCAGTTTTTCCAGATTTGTAAAAATGCTTGATTCGTGCATCTAAGTGTTATAGATCCTTGATCTATCAACCCAGATCACTTATAGACACCATATTACATAACTTTGCACAATCAATTGTAACATTTAACATAAAAATCATAGATTTCGAAATTTGAAGGTTTTATACCTTTTCATGCTTGATTTTGATTTCTGATCCTTTAATCTGTTTATGATACACGTGGGGCTGCATTTGGGACTGATCTAGCAACACATTTCGTTGGTTTGAGAGAGAGTAGGAGTTGGTGAGAGCAAAACTTGATTTTGGCTAAGTTTTGTATATTTTCTCTCTCTAAATTCTATTTATAATTGGCTTGATTCATTGCATGAGGCTGCTGAGTTGCTGGCTATGCTGGAAAATTTGTCAAATGCTAGGGCTAGAGTAGGGTTAGGGTTGGTAAACAACTCAAGATCTTGCAAGATTTCCAAGCAACTTAAATTAATACACAAAAAGGGCATTTTTGTCCTTTCCATTTTATTCTAGATTTTTCCAATTCATGAAACCCTTAGGGTTTATGGTTTGAGCATAGCAAAATTTATGGTTTGGAAAAATTTAGGATTTAGGTTTTAACCCTTAACTTTGCAAAAATTTATTTTCTATAATTTCCGAATTTCGGTTATAAATATTAGAATATTAACATTTCTAATTTATAATTAGAATTTTCTAATTATAAAAATTTCTTAATCATGCTTTAATCTTGTTAATTAGGATTTATAATTCATAATTAAAATTGCTAATTACGCAATTAAGGTCAAAATCATAGATTAGGGTTTATAACCCACTAATTTGGGTTTCTAATAAAAATAAATTTTCTAATTTTAGAAAATTAAATCTCGTAATTAGATTAGTGTTTTCTAATTACTCATAAGTTAAAATAATTAAGATTAGGGTTTCCTAATTAGCATTGCTAATTTAAGCAATTAAATTCCACCATTAAGTATTAGGGTTTCTGACGGAACAATTAGGGTTCCTCAACTTAGAAATTAGGGTTTGTAAATTAATTAACATTTACCCTAATTATTACCTAATTAACACCTCATAAGCATTATAATTCTCCATTAATTTCCCAGATTAGGGCTTAACTTTAACAGAATCTGAAACTAGGGTTTTCAGATCTGGCATTAGGGTTTTCAAATTTGGAATTAGGGTTTTGTAATCATTGGTTAAGATTAACCCTAATTAATCTTATAATTATTTACACTTACGCCATTAAATTCCCGATTTAGGGTTTCATGCACCGAATTAGGGTTTCGGATTCTCGGAACTGGAACTAGGGTTTCCAGAACCGATTTCTAGGGTTTCTTGTTAAACGCTAGGTTTTTCTAACCGAACATTGTCGTTCTTAATATATTCTTAGGGTTTGTCACAAATATAGTTTATCTGATCAACCCATGACCCTTAACCACATTCTGTACACAAAACATAACCATATTCACAGAACTTAATCACATAAACAATTAATCCCGAATAATTCACCTAATCCCTTCATAGAATTTTGAAATCCTCAAAATTCAAACCCAATAACCTCAAACGCATTCACTTATTTTCTGTCTAGGTCTATTATTTGACTTTAAATCAATCATTTAAGATTTTACTAAATTGCCCAAATTTTCGGGTTGTCACATTTTCAATATTCTAACTCACACTCCATATGCTTAAATTATACTTTGGGTTTTATTGGTTTTCAGGTACCAAGTTATAAGTTTTGCATGCACGTGGGTCAAATTGACTGAAAAACTGAAGTCTTATTGAAAGCATATGCCTGCCCTGGCAGGCTCTTTCATCGCCTGACACACCCGCCTCGACGGGGCGAGCTTTCTAGGCCAAAACTACCCCGCCCCAATGGGGGTACGGGATTCTAGTTTTTAAAAAACCTCTGCAGAACGTGGCTTTCCCATTCTGAATACTCAAAATCGAACCCAAGCACCCTAACACCACACGAACTCTCTCCATAACCCCCAATCTCCGTTAATTCCGACCACTATTTCAATCCTATATAACCCTAACTCCAATTTCCATCCATTATTCATCACATAAGCACCTAATTTGTATCACTTTCTCCGAATTACATACACCAAAATGTAGGGTTCATCCATTATTGGGTTTGTAAGCAAGGAAGGAAGGGAACTTCAGCAATTGGACATTCAACTACTTCAATATCATTATCAATTGGGGCAATTAGTTTGGGTAAGCAAGTTTTAACAGTTTTTATCATAGTTTGGATTTCAGTCATCAATTTTGGGTTGTTGTGAGCTATGGTGCAAACCAATTATTTGTATAATTACCAAGAACAAGGTTGGGGGAGTTGTTAACTGAATCAGTGATATCATGGCTCCTAAAACTCCTGTTAAGCACCAACTTGGCGAAGGTTCATCGCCACCAACACGCAGCTACGACAAACGTAAGTTTGTTAGTGCAAATGTGGCTGATAAGTACGACTATTTCACACCCAAGGCATTAACACTGGAAAAGGGCTTGAGGCCGGATGCATTTAATGGATAAATACAGAGACAAATTCATGACCAAGGTTGAGAAGTATTCATTGATGAACCAGACTCTACAGTGGTGATAGTAGTGAAAGAGTTATATGTTAACGCTGAAGATAAGGCACCATTTGTTGCATTTGTGCGGGGCAAGCAAGTGTCTTTCAGTCCAGAGGCGATAAATGAGTTTTATAGCATGCGAGCCCCTAATATTTGTCAATATATTCAGTTGTGTAACAGTAATCCCAACTACGATCAGATCATCACAGAAATATCAAAACCTGATACTACATGTGTAACAATCCAGAATTTTATGTGTAATTTCAAATATTTATTGAATTAAATAAATATTTTAGTTGATGTGCTTATTGTTAAATAAATATTTGTTTAATTTGCCTATTTATTAGTAAAATAAATAATTCATGAGTTGTGGATAATTAACTTAATTAAGGTAATATATTAATTAAGTTGATAATTGGTAATTTGGTATTTTTTAAAGTTAATTAAAATAAAAGAGTGGTGAATTAATTATTATGTGAAAATATTCTAATTTAATTTAATAATTAAATTAGAGAGTTGATAAGAATTAAATGAATTGTTATAATGTTGTTTTAATTTAATTTAGTAATGAAAGTAATGTACTAATTTATTAAATAAAATTATAAGAAAATTATAATTTTGTGGCAATGTGATTATGTGGCAAATTAATTTAATAAGTTGTTATTAACTTTAATTTAATTAAATTTGAATATTAGAATTTAAGTAAATAAAGTGTGACAATAAATTATATTATAAATGAGTTATTAAAATAAATTAAAAAAGTTTTAAATTGGTTTTACGAAACAAGGCTTAAGGAATGTTAAGTCTTTATTTTAAAAGTGTTTTGCCAAACAAGACCTTATGACTTTTGAATTTAAAGTAAAAATAACTTATATATATTGGTCATATCTGTAAGACCCCAGTTTTATAAATAAAGATGAATTTTCTATAATTATTATTTTTAAATATTATGGAATAAATTTGATATAATATTATAGTTGTGGGTAATATTTATAAATTTTGCAAAGTACGCAAGTTGTTATAAAATATTCATTTGGTCGGGGAATATTCTTTTTGTCGGGGAATATTCGTACGATGACACAATCATTGGTGGACCCCACAACGGAAGTATTGTCGTAGTTAGAAAACGACAAAATTATCTTTCTATAAAAATAACGGCGGAGGTGTTACCGTTAAAACTGTTGAACTACTCGGTAGTAAAAGTACAGTAATACGCGTGGTTGCATAGTAGCACACGGTATTGATTATTGATGCTTACGTGAGAAGTCATTCAGCTATACTCAATTATTGCTACAGTAATTGCTGCATCATATCTCTTATATTATTGATTTAATTATTGTCACAATATCATCTGGATAATATGTTATATTATTAAATCAATAATTGAGACGACAAGTTATAAATGATTAATAATTGTTGAAAGATTAATTATGTGTTGATTAAAAATAAATTAATTTATGGTAATATTTATTCAATCCTTGATGTATATAAAGAGTCTGTTATGAGACGTTTGTGGTAAGTTTCGTTATTTTATGGGGGGCCCATATGTCATCATCTAAGAGTCTCTTTCGTCAATAGTAATTACCTTCATCAATAGTAATTACCTTCGTCAATAGTAATTACCTTTACCAGACGTCAAACCACTTGCCGTTTCATATTACAGGCGTCGAACCACTTGTCGTTTCACATTACAGGCGTCAAACCAATTGTCGTTTCACATTACAGGCGTCAAACCACTTTTCTTTTCACATCACTAGTCGGCAAGACACTTACCTTTTCATATGGCAAGTGCTAAGCTAGAAATCTTCTATAAATAGAGGCCTAGTGCTTCATTATTTTTCACGAATTCATTCAAACTATAGAGAGAAAAAGTATAGAGAGAATAAGAGAGAAAGAAGAAGAGTATTCTGTTACTACACTACTGCAGTATTCAATCTTCTACTAATGTAAGGGGTGTTATTCTTTCTTCTTGAAGAGAACTTATGTTATTCCATTCATTGTTATTCTGTTGGAATAACCTGTATACGCGGAATACCCTATACTTGGTGACATCCATTTACTATTCTGTCTTTATATTTCTGTCGAAATATCCTGTCTGTGTTATACGCCGGACCTGGTTCTATTTACTATTCCGTCTTTACATTTCTGTCGGAATATCCTGTCTGTGCTATACGTCGGACCTGGTTCCATCATTTACTATTCCGCATTTATTATTCTGTTGGAACATCCTGTTGGTGTGAATTTCACATGACCTGGTTCCGTTATTATTATTCTGCTGGAATAACCTGTTTGTGCGGTCTCTATCGCATGCATAGTGATATCTTTTGTTATTGTATTCGGTATTACTCAGTTGATTAAAATTCTGACTTCTATACTCCATGAAATTAGTGGAATATCCTTGATATTTGCGCTTCATCCAGTATCCTTTCATGGAAATATTCTTCTGATCATTCTTGAATTTTACTCTACAAAGCAGTATCATGTTGACAATTTGGACGTTAATAATTCCTGGATAAAATAATTCTTGAACTTGTTTTATTGAATTCTTATATCATTATCGTCATCCTCATGTTTATATTTTGTTGAAAGTCATCTGTGGCGTGTAGTGCATAAATGGACTTGGTATGATTATGACCAAGGATTATTCGGTGTAATCATGACCGTAATGTTACAAATGATGTGGTAAAAGTTCTCATTGGCCCGTAGTGCATTGATGGACAGTTGTTGGCATGATCATGACCATTAATGAATACA
Organism: Panax japonicus; assembly: GCA_020205505.1. Lineage (NCBI taxonomy): Eukaryota > Viridiplantae > Streptophyta > Magnoliopsida > Apiales > Araliaceae > Panax > Panax japonicus. Next base: position 349,286 of record JAINUV010001440.1, on the reverse strand, counting down.
CAAATATTCTTGGCCCGTAGTGCATGAATAATTGTGGTCGTGATACTAAAGAATATCCTTGGTCGTAGTGCAGGGGTGATTCGATGATGTGGAATATTTATTAAGCTGAGTCTCAGCTATAACAGTGATGAAAAACCTTTTAAATCATAAAAGATAATAGATTTTATTTTCTACTTGACTCTTTTAATGGATTGCTGATTCTGCTGCAGTTAAACTTGATGTTTATTATATTTTATCAGTTTAACACTGTTGAAGGCTAATGATAATTTATTCTGCATTATCTTAGTCATAATATTTCTTACTGGGCTAGTTGAGCTCACCCTTTCTTTCGCTGTTCTCTTCAGGAAATGAGAATATAGCTGGGACGAGTCGGGGAACGGAGTAATGGTCCAGAGGATAGCATTACTAGTCCTCACTATTCTGTGAAATAGTGTGATAATAATTGTAATGAGGACTCCTTTTGAGTTTGTATAATCTCTAGTAGACAATATTTGTATCCAAACTCACAGTTTATGTTTTGTCATATTGTACACAACAGTTGTATTAGTAAGTTGTATTTGAATTCTGTACCATGTATCTGGCGACCCAAGATGGGTGATGTATACCTAATTTTGGGGGCGTCACAATATCTAATTACGCACAATCACGCAAGTGCACGTGGTCAACAAGTAATACAATAATAAGTCGAGTATCGTTTCCACAAAGATTAAATGTGAAATTAATCCTCACAATTACCAGCTTTATATTAATCCAAATTTTATTAAACTATCCAATTTAAGAATTATAACTATTAAATCTAAAAATATTAAAAATACTAAAACCACCAAATAATTAACAAACTTAAAAGTTGTAATTTCAAGAAAATATTGGAGAATTGGGATTACAACTTCACTCTAAGTATCACTCCGATTATTACACCTTATTCTAGTTTAATTCACTATCCCAGTTTATTAATCAAGAAAATTCAAGTAGAACTAGTCATCTCTCGATGCACTAATACCATATTAACTTAAATCCACAAATTAGATAGAATTAAGTTAAACACATTAATCAACTAATTCACTATATCTCTATGCGAATTACAATCAAAAGGTTTAAGTTCAAGTTCTCTATCCGATTACATGCGATGCTAGACATATCTCTACCCTAACATTCGTCAAGATTCCATTCAATCATAGAAGTCAAGAACGCATGCTATAGTGACTAAGTCTAGATTAATATTTCCTCTCTCGAATCCATAAAAATCCACATAGAATTGGTGATCAAGAAATTCATAAAATTAAATCACAAATCACTATAGATAAACTAAAAGATAGATTATTAAACTGGAATTCAAGGTTACATAATCAACGTTCAACCATCAAGATCTGTTATAAGCCTAACAAGTAAATTAGTTCATCACAAATGAATTAAAAACTGAATTCATCAAAGTAATCATCATCCCAATTACAATAACTGAATTAAAGAAAAATAATGAATACAAAATCACCCTTCTTCTTTGCATCAATCTGCAATTATCTTGACTTAGACCTTTAATCCTTCGTCTAATGCTTTTGCTCAAATTCGAGCTTCCAATTGCTAATTGATTGTTCGTTCTTATCTCCATTCTTGTTTCTTAATAATATCCAGCTTGGGACAAGTATTTTGACTATAACTCGATGCCCAATACAGTTCCACACCATGCCAACCACTATCCTTCATGCCTCTGCAGCAGTACAACTAAAACAGGAGTCTTTGCTTTTCTCGTACCCTCGCCCCGACGGGTGTTTTTCTTCTTTAAGTGCCCGCCCCGGCGGGGGGTGCTACTATTTTTGATTAAGTACCCCTGCCCCGGTGGGGGTTTTGCCTTTATAATGTCTACCTCGGCGGGGATGTCTTCTGCTACAGTCTAGTTCTTGCTCATTTTCTTTCCCACTTTAGCCACGAAACCTCCTTTTAAGCCATACACGCCACGCCACCATACCTAAACATAAAATAAAACTAAACAAGTAAAACAAACCATAAAAATAACGAATTAACACAATTTCAGCTAGTATTAGAGGCTGATTCGTAGGTATAAAACTCACTCATCAATATATTAAGTATATTTATTATTATGTCAGCTTTTATTTTATATGTTTGTGTCTGTTTGTTTTTCTTTTTACATTAAGTTATATTGGTTTACGCCTAAAACTAAAGAAAGAATAAAACAGAGAAGAGAGAAAGGAGAGAAGAAAGTGAGAGCTCTAAAGAAATTTAGAGAAAAGTTAGAAGTTTGGAAGCCAAGAAGGGATTAACAAAGTAGCCTTCATCATCTAAACATGAAAACAAAGGTAGAATTCTTATTTCTAAAATTTTGTTTTTATTTTATCAAAAGTTCTCTGTAATTGATAATTTTAAAATAATTGTTGAAAATATGAGTTTGTTATGTGTTAATAGATGGTTATGAACTGTTTTATATCATTCATTCATGATTTAGAGTAATCAATTTCATGGAAATATGTTTAAAAGTGAAGAAATTAAATTACAGTGGTATATATTTATGAATATGGCTTATGTGATATTAAAATTGATGCTCAATTCATGTAATAAACTAGTAATTGTTTGTTGATTATGAAAATATATGAAGAAACGAAAACAATATGAGTTAAACTAACTATTTTGGTTGAAAAAAGAATTCACAATGATTAATTTCGCTATAAATGTCAAAAGGTGAAGAAATAATAAAAATAGAGAAATTAAAAGTTGTAATTTTGATGTTTGTGTTGTTTATATAGTTAAAAACATATTAAAAACCTTACTTTATGTTTTTGTGAAGTTTATGTAATTTATGTGTGTGAAATTGGTTGTTAGATAGTTGCTTGTAGGCCAAATTAACTTTCTGCTGTGTGCAATTCGCGAACTGCAGAAGCTGAGTCTAGGTACCCCCGCCTCGGCAGGCGTTACCAACAAAATTATGCCGCCCTGGCAGGCCCTTTCACAAGGGCTGGGGTAACAGAATGGACTGTGATGTTTTAGTTGTGTGCAGTCTATTGTGTGTTAGTCTAACCTAACTTAATGAGTATTATAACATGTTGAACATGTAATAGGATGATATATCTGTTTGTTAAGGTACATGTATTGATATAGCATGATAAGTTGATAAGTTGTAAAAGAGCTAGAATGTAATGCTCTTTCGAGACTTCAATCTTGCAATATGTGGTAGTAAACAAGAACTTAAACTAAGTTAATGAGTTATACTAAAAGTGGGAATTGAACTCATGAAGTTAATATTAGTGTAACTAATGAGTGATGTCAATACATATGGTATGTGTAGGACTTGTGGTGAACGTGAGTAGTGATTGTTTAACCTACGCATGAGGCAAGTTCTCTAACCCAACTTTTACGATTATGCAAGTTCCTAAACCTTATTCTTTACATAGAGCAAGTTCATTATCTTATCTTGTTTATTATTATACAAGTTTCTTGAACCCTATTTATTTTGATGAACACAAACCTTATCTTGTTTACAATTGAGCAAGTTCCTAATCATACTTATATAACTTGATTATGTTCTTGCAAGTTCTTTAACCTAACTCTTACTTTGAGAAGGTTTCCTATCTTTAACTTATTTCTTATTATGCAAATTCCTAAATTCTATTATTATTATGTTGAGTAAGTTTTATTCCTCAACTTGTTATTAATTATGCAAGTTCATTAACTTAATTCTTTTATTGATCAAGATTATAGCCTTAACTTATCGTTGTTCAAGCAAGGTTAATTATTATATCCAATACATATGCATTCTATTTCATTTCTAAAGCATGAGTTTGATGTATAATGTTAATTCACTTATGGTTCATGATTATTCTATATCATATTGTTATCGAACACTTGAAATGATATCAAAGCTTTATTGATTCAACTAATCCTTAGTTGATGTTCGTTTAACTCTAAATTACCCTTGAAACCTATTCAAACCAAACTTCCTTTGGCGCGGACTTGTATGTTAAAACTGAGATGAACAACACTATTATAGGGGATTTATTACGCGTAAGTGTATAGATGTTTATGCACAATACATGGTACGAAGGGCTGATCACCCTAAGTACGGAGAGTCCCTACAGTCTTATGGCTATTTAGGTTTAAGTTGAAAGAATACTTATAACCTTGGACATAGTTCATGTTCTTGTGACCCTCAGATAAATTTCAAATTCTGATTTCAGCTTTTGATTATCAATGATAGTGAATGTTATTCAGTTTAATTGAGCTTATTCATTAGTAGTTACTATGTTGTTATTATTCATTGTCATTTCAAGTGAGAATTTGTTTTGCTCACTCTTGCATATATAACCATTATAGCTAAAGTTGAGAAGGTTGATGAACCTACCACTAGCAAAGGGAAAGGAAAAATGATTAAGTGTTGAAGACTTGTAAATTTATTGACTTTTATGTTGTCAAGCTTTGTTTTTAAGTATTGTGATGTAATTATTTAATTTTCCGCATTTGATGAATATTTTAAAGGTTAGATAACCTGGGAGATTTATTGATTAAATTTTGTAACCCTTTAATGGGAAGATTTATTGTTTAAATTTTATTATATTTGGGTAGTTAGAAATGAATGAATGAAAAGTGAACACCAAATCTTGTGGGAATGAAGTACCCAGATTTGATGGTGTCACAACATGGGCAAAGAGGATGAAGGGTGGAACTTTGTTTACGAGAAAAGACCAGAGTCTGTATAGAAATATCTGGTATGCGTTCCTATGCGTGAAGTTGTTTACGTCGAAACATACAAGTGAAGTGATAAAAGAGAAGGTTCTGCTTTTATATGCTATAGTGAAGGATTTTGATATTGACATCGATTCCATAATTAGCTTCTCAATCCAGCAATGCTTGTGCGGGCCATTCTTAGGAGGACTGCCATACCCTTCACTTATCTGTGGGTTGTGTAGACAGTCTGGGGTTCGATGGTCAGGTGATAAGCCCGTGCAGCAGCCTCTCCAGCTTCTTGATTCACGCTTAATTGCTAGATATTCAGTAGTGGCTGGAGGGGAGTCCCATCCTCGAGGTTTAGGTTTTATATTTCCTGATGCTCCTGAGAAGGAGGAGGCAGAGGATACTTCTGGTGATGTCGAATTCAAGGTCGACGAGATGTCTGGTGAGGAGGAGGTTATGAGGGGTAGTAAGTCTACCAAGTATATGTTAAGTACCCAGTTCCGTAGACTGTAGAGGCACATTGATCTGAGAGATAGAGAAGAATATATGAGGATAAAAAGACTTGCAGCAAGACAAGAACATGCCTTTGCCACGCAGAATGCCTTCAATGCTTCGTTTACAGAGGAATTTGCTAGATTAAATCCAGCTTATACTGATTAATTCCAGTTCTTGACTCCACAGCCATTGCCACAGTATCCACAATCTGACTCTGATGTGGAGAATATGCCAGTACCACCACCACCACAGGCTTATCATGCTACAAGGAAGTCCTCTTTTACTTTACTATAGTATTTTCACAATGAGGACATTGTGTATGTTAAGTTTGGGGGAGTTTTATGTTATTTGTTTAATGTTTTAGTTTTAGTTCTGTAAATATGTCATATGTTGCATATGTTAGTTTGCATTTAAGTTTTCATTCAAGTTCATGTATGCATTCATGTAGTTACATCTTTAGTTTAATTTAGTAGTTTAGTTTTCTGTTTTTGTTTCTTGTTGAGTCGTATCTATAAAAAAAATGAAAAATTGATCTAAAAAATATTAGTTAGTTTACTATTTTATATTGCATTTAGTTCATTTTTGCATGATTCTAGCTGTTAGATAGTTAAAGTTTATTTGGGCCATTGATAAGGTTGGAATTGCGTATATAAGCATAGTATTGATTGTTAAGGTGAGGACACTCAAAATATTCTGCACACCTGTTACTAACATTGTAGGAGGGCAGATTTGTCTTTCGGAGATAACCCTAGAAAAAAGTTCATATCCATTCCGGATACTACCAGAAGTTCAGTCTCAACCCCGGAACACACACCGGGAATATCAATTCCAACCTTGGAGATAATCCCGAGTTTCATCCTTAGCAATAACCCCAAGGAATGATATTACAGTTCAGGCGATAACTCCGGAAATGATTGTTTCAAATGCATGCAATCAACTTCAATCTCAGACCTCTAGCTGAGGCACTCATACCAAAGACCCGGAGCTAACACCTGGAAGATAGGCACACTTATAGATGACCATCCAAAATTCAAACACTTGCAGCAGTCCAATCTCAGATGTAACCCTGAGCAACGTCTGCTATCAACTCAAACCGGAGATAACCCCGGTGAGGAGTCAAATCGTCATCTTGCTACCTCAACCCCTGTGTGCCGTCTCAACACTTCATACATACATTTCTACAACAATGTCCCATAAGAGCTAAGGAGTTCCAATCCCGAGTGACTATTACGCGTGACAGCACACCGGATATAATTTAAAGCTTGAAGACCATGGGCATGGTCCCCTATTCCTGACTTCGTACAACCTCTAATCCCATGTCATTGCGTAACTCTCAACAAAAGCGGTCCGAAGAAGGTCTTGTACACCTCGTTCAGATGCTCGAATTGAAGTTCTACAAGTTTGAGCAGACATCACAGTGCACGAGTGCATGTACTTCGAGATGATAGGACCCACAGAGCCCAGGGTAACCCGGGCAGCCGCAGGTGCGTCTTCTCCCCCTCTATAAATAGAGGGCTTGGGGTGGCCATTTGTAAGAGAAAAAAGGTGAGGAAGCCTTGTCCAATTTGCTCTGTACACACCCCATATCAAGTGCTTTCTCATTTTAAACACCTGTTAGCTCACAAATAGCTATATTTTACCGGCGGGAGCTGAGTGTTTATCCATCTAGAGTCATAGAAGCCTGTTTTAGCAACCCATTGTAAGCCTTCTCACACTCTATAAAGCCTTTCTCCTCATCTTTGCACACATTATTCTTCACATTGAGAGTAGTTTTGGGTGTGTATGCCCGGACTTCGGCCCGTGGTTTTAATTTCTGTATGTATATATATACTTATATATGTATATATTTATATATGGACTAACATTATCGAGTTATGCCTCGATTGAGCCTAGACTTATGTCTGGAGCGTTTACTTGCTTTTATATATATATATATATATATATATATATATATATATATATATATATATATATATATATATATATATATATATATATATATATAGCGACAAATCGCTGAAATGATAAACCGAGCAGGGATTGAGAAACATCCTATGCGTTTAATGCTTATATATATATATATATATATATAGAGAGAGAGAGAGAGTCCGGATCAGGTCCGGACTCCCGGATTTTGTTAAAATCCGGACTTTTTTTTTTTGCTTTTTTTTTTGAAACAACTAAAAAAAAAAATTATGGAATTGGAATTTTTATATTATACAGTGTTTTGGGTGTGATTTGGATGCCTATAACAAAATATGTCTGTACAGTCTGGGCAGACTGTACATACATTGGTTGGTGTAGGTATTAAAAACACACCCAAAACACTGTATTATTGAAAAATTTCAGTTCCATAAATTTATTTTTTTTTTAGTTGTTCTAAAAAAAAAAAAAAAAATCGGGTCCGGATTTTCTCCCGTCCGGGAGGTCCGGACCTGATCCATTCTATATAAATATATATATATATATATATATATATATATATATATATATATATATATATATATATATATTTACATTTCTGTCAGGCCGGAGTTTACTTCAAGGCCTTTTACTAATTTATTTACATTTAGTTCCGCCTAGAGTTTACTTCGTGGCGGTTGATCGTCTTTACTGCTTTCTTTCCGTTTAGTCCTGCCTAGAGTTTACTTTGTGGCGGTTGATCGTATTTTTTTGCTTTATTTACATTTCTGATCCCCCATAGAGGTGCTTCGTGGTGGTTGATCATGTCTATATATATATATACCACTTTTATATATTTACATTTCTGATCCCCGATGGAGGTGCTTCGTGGTGGTTGATCGTGTCCATATATATATATATATATATATATATATATATATATATATATTTCCCGCTTTTATATATTCACTTTTCCGATCCCCCGTGGAGGTGCTTGATAAGTGGGTTTTATACCTACTTATTGGATATCAATTTATGCGAACTATGCTCATCTCAAGTACATTTTAGTGTGTTTTTAATTGTATTTTATGTTATTTTGCATTGCATGTACTGAGAACTCGTTTGGTGTAAAAGTAAAGGATATGGCATAACTTGGTGATGTTAGATGGCATGGGGCTAATGGACGAATAACGCGAGGAACAAGTGGAGATATGTAATTGAGAATGCATGAAGGAAAACTGACATGACAAAGAAGCAATGGTAGCAGGACAAAGCAGTAGCAGCAGCAGAACCAGAATCCAGACTGCAGCAGCTGCGCCACCGCGCGGCTATAAAGGCACAAACTCGCGCGCCCGCGCGCGACATCAAGGCTGCTGAGCTGTTTTATTTTAATTTTTAATTTGGAAGAGTTGTAATTGGTTAAAACAATTTTGGTTGGTAGCAGACGTATGATTGAGTAGTTTTTACTTGTTTTTTCATATTGGAACTAGGGTTTTACACTTTGGGAGATTTTCCAACGTAGAACTAAGCAAAAACTTGATATTTTCTACTTCTTCTTTGGATTTTCAATCATTGTGGAAAACTACTGTTCTTTTGCTGGATTTAATTAAGGATTTGAACGTTACTATTGGATTGTAATCAGCAATTGGGTTTGATCGATTCCATCATTTCTCCTTTAATTGTTTGTTTATTATCCATTTTTTACTTTGATCCCATGATGGCTTTTGGTTCAGTCATGAACTAAACTCTATTATGGGATTCTAATGGACTTTAATATGTAGTTTAATAGCATGCTTGACTACTAGACTATTTTACATATCATAAGGAATTTCTATCATGGTTGATTTGCATGCATGAATGATTGATCACCATTCGTTTTAGGTACTTGTATGGAATTGAAAAATAACATGCGGGTATGGATTGTAATCATGAAAGCATGCGTATATGGGCTGTTTTGTGTAGCTTTGTATTTCGTGAATCAGATAGACATATACTGTTTCACCGTATGAGTTAAATAAGGGCTTGTGCTTAAATTCAATATGGTTGCAATTTCCCATAGGTATATAGTGATTTTGGTTATATTGATGATTACATAGTGTCTATTGCATGTGGATGCTATGTAAGTAGGTCATAATGCATTGGAAAATGGTTATGTCTACATTAATGCTCTTGGCTACTTTCCTGTGATATGTTAACAATCTTGCGTGATGGAGGTAATTAGATGAACTATTAAATGAAGTTAGGATCCCATTTTTTCCAGATTTGATTTATTACATTATTATTCTTATTTTAGTTATTATTTGCATTTAGAGTAATGCACAATTATAAGCATTAGTTTAAGCATATAAAAATAGTGATTTAGTTGATGCATTGTAGTTTAAATTAGATAACTTTCTCTGTGGGAACTATACTCTACTTAATCTGTATTGCTTGTTGACACATGTATGCTTGCATGAGTTAGAGCTCTTTTGTTAGAACTAAAAAAAAGAGGCAACAAGTTTTTGGCGCCGCTGCCGAGGAAAGGCGTTTAAATTTAAATAATTATCATTAGTTTTAAGCTATATTATATGACTTAGACAAATCTAATCTTATCTTATCTCATTTCTATTTTTTCTTTTGTTTTTGGTTCCAGGTACTCGTAGAATTTTTATGCACACACGATCGTCCAGCTCAGAATTGACACCAGCATAAGGTAATATTAACGGAAGAGGTTGGAAAGTGTACAGAGAAATTTGCAAGCACAGTTAGAGGGTACTACATCTAGTATGGCAGAAGAACAAAGAATCGAGAAAAGAGAAGAGCACCGGGCTCTAAGAGACTATTCCATGCCGAATATTAATGGACTTCAGTCTAGCATAGTCAGACCGGCGATAGCAGTAAATACTTTCGAGATTAAATCAGACACTATTCAGATGGTGCAGAATTCGGAACAGTTTGGGGGTGCTGCTACGGATGATCTGAATGAACACCTGTTGAGTTTTATTGAGATTTGTGATACATTCAGATACAACGGGGTGATGGAGGATGCTATCAGACTTAGGTTGTTTCCGTTCTCTTTGAGGGATAAAGCAAGAAGTTGGCTTCATTCTTTACCTTCAGGGTTAATTACTACATGGGAGGACTTAGCACAGAAGTTCTTAGCCAAGATTTTCCCAATGGCTAAGACTGAGAAGATGAGGACAACAATCTTTTAGTTTGAGCAACAACAGGGTGAGTCCTTATATGAAGCAGGGGAGAGATATAAAGAGATTTTAATGAAGTGTCCATATCACGGTATGCCAGATTGGATGGTGATCAACACGTTTTACAACGGATTGGGATGGCAATCGAGACCTATTGTAGATGCAGCTGCAGGAGGGGCATTATAGGCAAAGAGCTATGAAGAGGCCTATAACCTTATCGAGACTATGGCAGCAAATGACTTTCAAAATCCTACATCTCGGATTCCACAGCCCAAGGTTGCAGGTTTGTTGGAGGTGGATGTTATTACTCAGTTGTCGGCATAAATGGCAGCTATGGCAAAGAAAATAGATACATTGGCAGAGAGCAAAGAGAAAATAGTTGCCTTCGTATGTGAGATTTGTGCAGGGTCGCACTCCACGGATTAACGTGCTATCATCTCGGAGTTGGTACAGTATGTGGGAAATTACAGGAAGGATCGAGGACAGTTTTAGAACACATAAAACCCCAACAACCGCAATCATCCAAACTTCAGTTGGTCTAATAACCAAGGAAATCAGCAAAATAAACAATTTCAGTCACAGCCATCTCAGCCATAATTTACACCAAAAACACCGTTTCCACCGGGATTTTCACAACAATAACAACATCGTACTCCATCTGCACCTCAGCAAGAAAAGAAATCAGAAATGGAGGAGATGATGATGAAGTACATGGAAAATACGGAGGTTATGATCAAAAGCCAAACAGTGGCTATTAAAAATTTAGAAACTCAAATGGGGCAAATGGCGAATATGCTTAACAACAGGCCCCAGGGTTCATTTCCAAGTAATACAGAGATAAATCCATGAAGAGACGAGAAGGAACAGTGTCAAACGATCACATTGATGTATGGGAAAAACATTACAAGAACTGAGAGTCGCGCGCCCGCGCCTTGTTATACTGAGGAGGCCACGAGGCCGCGCGAGGCAGAGCAGTTGACTGATGAGAAAGAAAATCTAAAAAATTTTGAGATACGGCATGAAGAGAAAGATAAAGCAGGTTCAGTTGAGAAGCCTATGAGTTCAGTACCACCAGTTCACCCTCCAGTTCCATATCTGCAGAGATTGAATAAGTAGAGGGAAGATAAGCAATTCAGCAAGTTTTTGGAGATCTTTAAAAAGCTACAGATCAACATACCTTTCGTTGAGGCATTGGAACAGATGCCAAGTTATGCAAAGTTCATGAAGGGTATATTGTCAAGGAAGAGGAGATTAGACAATTTTAAGACGCTGGCCTTGACAGAGGAATGCAGTGTAGTGCTTTAGTAGAAATTACCTCCAAAGCTGAAGGGTCCGGGCAGTTTCACAATTCCATGTATAATCGGGAAGCTGAGTTTCAGTAAGTGTTTATGTGATCTTGGGGCAAACATCAATTTGATGCCCTTATCAGTATTCAACCAGTTGGGATTGCCGGCTCCAAGGCCGACAAATATTTCTTTGCAGTTAGCTGACAGATCCATCACATATCTATGGGGAATTGTTGAAGATGTATTTATCTTTTCGGCTTACTTCATCATTTTGGATTACGAGGAAGATAAAAGTATACCAATCATACTGGGGAGACCATTCTTAGCCACAGGAAGGACTTTGATAGATGTGCAGAAGGGGGAACTCAGTATGCGTGTTCATGATCAAGAAGTCACCTTTAATGTCTTCAAAGCCATGAAGTTCCCAACAAATGAAGAAGAATATTTCTGGGTTGATTTGGTGGATCGAGTCGTAAAGGATGAGGTACAGAATCTGGTGAATTATGAACCTTTGAAAAGTATCATTACTGAAAATTGAGAATTGGAGGATGAGGAATTCGATAAACTTGTGCAATATCTGGATACAACTCCACAATTCAGGAAATTCAGAACACCGGTCGAGCCATTAACGAAACCTGGAGAGTCATCAGTAAAATTAAAACCATCTCCTGAGACACCTCCAGAACTTCAATTAAAACCACTTCCAGAACATCTCAGGTACGCATTTTTAAATAAAGATTCAAAATTACTTGTGATTATTTCTTCTGCACTAACATCTTTTCAGGAAGAAAAACTGCTACGAGTGCTTCGAGAGTTTAAATCAGCTATTGGATTGACCATAGCAGATATCAAAGGGATCAGCCCTTCGTATTGCATGCACATGATCCTGTTGGAAGATGGTAGTAAGCCGTCAGTTGAGCAACAAAGAAGGCTTAATCCGATAATGAAAGAAGTAGTCAAGAAAGAGGTACTGAAATGGTTGGATGCAGGAATAATTTATTCGATCTCAGATAGATCATGGGTGAGCCCAGTGCAGTGTGTACCAAAAAAGGGTGGCATAACACCATCGTGACTAATGAGAATAATGAGTTAATTCCAACATAAACAGTGACGGGGTGGAGAGTCTGCATGGACTACCACGGGCTCAACAAAGCTACAAGGAAAGATCATTTTCCACTACCATTCATTGATCAGATGCTGGATAGATTAGCAGGTCATGAGTACTATTGCCTTCTAGACCGATATTACGGCTACAATTAGATTATGATAGCTCCAGAAGACCGGGAAAAGACTACCTCACAATGTCCATACGACACTTCTGCTTTCAGAAGGATGTCTTTCGGATTGTGCAATGCTCCAGCCACCTTTCAGAGGTGCATGATGGCTATATTTTTAGACATGGTGGAACAGAATGTGGAGGTATTTATGGATGACTTCTCAGTCTTCGAGGACTCGTTTGATTTATGCCTTGAAAATTTGGTTATGGTTTTGAAGAGATGTATTGAGATGAACTTAGTGCTGATCTGGGAAAAGTGCCAATTCATGGTACAAGAAGGAATCATACTGGGACACAAGGTTTCGAAGAAAGGACTTAAGGTGGATAGGGCTAAGCTGGAAATGATTGAAAACTTGCTGCCACCTACTTCAGTAAAAGGCGCTTGCAGTTTTCTGGGATATGCAGGTTTCGACCGCAGATTCATCAAGGACTTCTCCAAGAAAACTAAACTACTATGAAGTTTATTGGAGAAGGATGCACAGTTTAATTTTGATGAGGCTTGCGTGTCTGCATTTGAGCACTTAAAGAGGAAACTAACTTCAGCACCAATGATTACTGCACCAGACTGGGATTTACCGTTTGAGCTGATGTGTGATGCAAGTGATTATGCCGTAGAGGCTATTTTGGGCCAGAGGAAAGAGAAGATTTTTCATGTGATTTATTATGCCAGCAAGACCCTTACAAATGCACAGTTGAACTACACCACCACAGAGAAAGAGTTATTGGCAGTGGTGTACACCTTTGATAAATTTCGAGCATATCTGATTGGCACAAAGGTGATAATGTATACGAATCACGCGAAAATTCGACATTTAGTGGCAAAGAAGGATGCAAAACCCCAGTTGATCAGATGGATTTTATTACTGCAGGAATTTGATTTGGAGATCAATCACAAAAAGGATATCGAAAACCAAGTGGCAGACCACTTATCACGATTAGAGAATCTGTAAAGGAACGCAGACGATAAATTTATGGTCAATGAATCCTTTCCAGATGAGCAGTTGTTTATGGTGAAAGGGAAAGTGCCATGGTTCGCAGACTACGCGAATTATTTGGTGAGTAAGATGGTACCTTCTGACTTGGTGGGTTATCAAAAGAAGAAATTTTTGTATGATGTCAAATGGTATATATGGGATGAGCCTTATTTGTTTAAACAGTGTTCTGATCAAATGATAAGAAGGTGTATTCCGTATAGCGAGACCGAGGAGATTCTATAGGATTGTCATTCTACTATGTATGGAGGTCACTATAGTGGAGAAAGAACAACGACTAGAGTACTACAAGCAGGATTCTACTGGCCGACAATTTTCAAGGATGCATATACTTTCGTCCAACGGTGTGATAGATGTCAGAGAGTTGGGAATATTTAAAAAGGAACTGAAATGCCATTAAATACTATCCTCGATGTAGAAATTTTTGATGTGTCAGGGATTCAATTCATGGGACCATTCATTTCTTCCTGCGGTAACCTCTACATCTTGCTTGCAGTTGATTATGTGTCGAAATGGGTAGAAGTGGCAGCTCTTCAGATAAATGATGCCAAGGTAGTCCTCAAGTTTTTACACAGAAGTATCTTCACGAGATTTGGGACCCCAAGGGCCATCATCAGTGACGAGGGCAGTCATTTTTGGAACAGGCAGTTCACAACTTTGTTGGCTAAGTATGGCGTGAACCATCGCATTGCTACAGCTTATCACCCCCAAACGAATGGCCAAGCTGAAGTATTGAATCGAGAAGTTAAAAGAATCCTTGAAAAAGTTGTGAATTCCACGAGGAAGGACTGGTCGTTAAAGTTGGATGATGTAGTATGGGCCAATAGGACTACATACAAAACTCTGTTGGGCATGTCACCTTTTCAGCTTGTGTATGGAAAAGTTTGTCACCTTCCTATGGAGCTAAAGCATAAAGCATATTGGGCAATACGGAAGCTCAATTTTGATTTGAAAGCTGTAGGGGAGAAACGCCTACTCTAACTCAATGCGTTGGATGAATTCAGACTACAGGCATATGAGAATTCAAAGTTGTACAAGGAGAAGGTGAAGAAATGGCACGACCGAAAGATCATAAAGAGGACATTTAAATTGGGACAAAAGGTTTTGCTTTATAACTCCAAACTTAAATTGTTTCCCGGGAAACTGAAATCAAGATGGTCAGGGTCATTTACAGTGAAGATTGTCTTTCTGCATGGTGCAATTGAAGTATATGATAAGTTTCTGGACAAGCCTTTTAAGGTGAATGGACAGCGCTCGAAGCATTACTTTGGTGGCGAGGTGGACGGATAGAAAGTCACCTCAATTCTTTCTTCGACGTGAGATTCAGAGATAGTTAAGCTAATTGACTATAACTTAGCGCTTGATGGGAGGCAACCCATTATTTCTATCTCTATTTTCTTTTTATTTATTCAGTTTAGGTTGCTTTAGCTAGTTCATCTTTATTTTATTTTTGATAGATTGTTATGTTTGCATAAGTGAATGTGTAGCTAAATTTTCATTGAAAGGTGTTTAATGTAGTACAGAGTTTATGTAGTCATTCATGCTTACTCAGCCCTTCATGCCTTAAAACTGTGTCTTGATGTCTATATAGGTATCTTGACCTAAATTCCTCACTAACTTGCAGTACTGGAAGTAAAAGTTGGCAGTACAGATACCAGGGTCGCGCTACCGCACAATGATTACAGCACAAAACCGCGCGCCCGCGCGTTATGCCTGCTAGACCACAATTGCCACTCGCGCGCCCGCGCCCCTTGCCCATTCAAAAATCGTGCAACAGCACGCGATACCAGACGCGAAACTTTTTTTTTAAGTTTAAAACGTGTTGTGGCTTATTTGGACTCTTACTTGACATAACAGAAGGCTCAATCACTTCTTCTCTCCAAACAGCAAGTCTCTTCCTCTCTATCAGTTACAAAGTGAAGCCATCAATCTCTCCACCACGTGATCATCCATGATTTCTTCCATGTTCCACATCTACTCAACCTCTACACTGTAGTATAAAACTAGGGTTTCCAATCGAGTTGTGCAGCAATCAGTTTAGGGTTTATTCAAACTGGTTATCATTCATTATCAGGAAAGTAATCTTCATCTACTATATCCATTCCAAATGGGACCAAAGAAAGCTCGTTCTTCTTCGTCGTCATCCTCCTCTTCCTCTAGCAGTCAAGGGGAGGATGTTGTGGATCATACCAAATTCCTGAATTTAGAAGCCCAGTAGGAGTACTACAGAATTGTGACCAAAACATTTGTCAAAGAGCATAGTTTCAAACCAGTGGGGCAAGATGGTCAGCTATGTGACATGATTCACGAAAGAGAGTGGGGTGGATTGACTACCACTCCTATGCCTATTCCGATTAGTATAGTTCGAGAATTTTATGCCAATGCTAAAGCCACCATGAGAGATATATCTATGGTTCGCGGTTTTGAAATAGATTACCGACCACCAGCTATCAGAGAAATTTTCAGGATCACTGCCACACCACCGCTTGGGTCTGCTAACTAGGTCACCGGTGCACATATGGAAATGGACTTGGAATTGGTTATTGCTGAGTTGTGCGTGCCAAGCACGCAGTGGACATATAAAACTGGTACAAATCAGACTCGCATATTCCCAGCAGCAGCTTTAAATTGATATGCAAAGGCGTGGAATTTATTCATATGTGCAAAGCTTGTTCCTTCGTCTCATCAGCATGAAATCACAACGGAGAGGGCAATAATTCTGTGGGGTATAATCACTAGCAAGTACATTGATGTGGGCCATCTGATTCACCTAAATATGTTGAGGTATTTGCGGGGAAGTACTATGGGAAGTATTCCCCATGCGCCAGTTGTAGCTATACTGTGTGCTCATCAGGGATGCCATTGAGACAATGAAAAGATGCAGAACCCGAGTCAAGATATCACACATGCTACCATCGCGAAATTCGAGTACCGCACCCGCGAGGAAGAGTATTTATCATCCAGCCCACATTCCCATAGCCACCACAGCAGCCATCTTAGACAGATGAAGCAAGCCCGTCAATCCAAGTTCCCATTGCTACTAGGGTTCGACAGCTCCGAAGGTTGGTGCGAAAAGTCGATGCCATGTACGATAATTTTTTAGCGTTCGCAACAAGATTGATGAGGTCCTTGGCAGAGGAATTTTCACGATAGGGGACGATGCTAGAGTGGCCTCAGTTCGGGACGGCAGTATCATATCCACCACCAGATTCACCACCCGAAGAGGGTGGTGCAGCTGATCATTAGGAGAGTTCTCTTTAAACATTTGCCTTCATTCACTGGGACATTGAATATTATAAGTTTGGGGGTATTGGGGTAGTAGTATAGTTGCATATAGTATCTGCATGTTTAGTTTAAAGTTTCATGTTTAGTTTAAAAGTTCGCATGTTTTTGTGTTAGATAAAATTTGTTGAATTTTTTTTTGTTTTAGTCATTATTACTTATGTTAGTATATGTTTAGTTGCATTTTATGTGTAGTTCATGACTCACAAAGTCTAGCTTTATGGAAGTATTTGTCTAGCCAATGGTAATAGTGAATTTTAAAGGATTGTTGAGTATTTTGGATAACATAAACTGAGATATAATGTTTTACACAATGAAATTCATGTTGTTGTTTAGATGCTTTCAGTTTACACGGGCGTGTTCACAATTGCTTGTAGGCATAAGAATGATGTGTTGCATTGCTTAATAGAAAATGTGGTTTTAAAAAAAGAAAAATATGTAGAACATGGATTTAGACTGTGCAAAACATTGAGATTCAAATTTTGGGAAAACATGGGTATGCTATGTATAAAAAAAGCAATAACGTTGCTAGTCTTATTTCAGGGCCCTGGCTACTTGAGTAAGTACGCCCGTAGGGGTGTCTTAAAACCTAGCTCCCTAAGGTCTTTCATGGTCTGGGAGTCGTTAGTTGAAAGCTCACTAAGGGGTAGCAGTGTTGCCTAATAGAATGAGGCATTGCACAGTCATGTGAAAAAAATAGCAATAAACACCGCGGGAAAGAGCGAAAATCTCCCTCGTGAGTAGTAATAAAGCAGGTAAGCCCATTGTTGAACCTTAGTTTGTGTTGATATGTTGGAAAAGTCTTCGTTGCATAAGTGTACATGAGTCTTGATTTAGACTATAATTTTCTATTTTGAGCATTTTAACATGTGTATTCTTTGCTTAAATCAAGTTTTGGTGAACACAACACACACACAGCATCTCTAAAGCATATATGAATTATCTGAGTGTATGATATTATGCATATAGTTTGGTTTGAAGTTATATTCTTGAATCTGGATAATTTGCTGAGGCATTTTGGACTAAAATTCTGTTATAGTTGGAACAATGTGAGACTCGTTTGCATTATAAGTTAATTGCATAGTAATGTAGTTGCATTTTCATTGTTTATTTTGTATGCATTTCTTGAAAGCAAGCAATAGTTCAAGTTTGGGGGTATTTGATAAGTGGGTTTTATACCTACTTATTGGATATCAATTTACGCGAATTATGCTCATCTCAAGTACATTTTAGTGTGTTTTTAGTTACATTTCATGTTATCTTTCATTGCATGTACTGAGAACTCCTTTGGTGTAAAAGTGCATGATATTGCATAACTTGGTGATGTTAGATGGCATGAGACTAATGGACGCATAACGCGAGGAACAAGTGGAGATATGTAACTGAGAATGGATTAAGGAAAAGTGACATGACAAAGAAGCAATGGCAGCAGGACAAAGAAGTAGCAGTAGCAGAACCAGAATTCAGACTGCAGCAGCTGCCCGGCGCGCGGCTATAAAGGCGGGCGCACGATCACCCAGTTTTGACAGGTTTTGAAGACGCGCACCCACGCGATGAATACAAAGGGGAAGCGCGTGGCCGCGCGCGACATCAGAGACTGCTGAGCTATTTTATTTTAATTTTTAATTTGGAAGAGTTGTAATTGGTTAAAACAATTTTGGTTGGTAGCAGACGTATGATTGAGTAGTTTTTACTTATTTTTTCATATTGGAACTAGGGTTTTACACTTTGGGAGATTTTCCAACGTAGAACTAAGCAAAAACTTGATATTTTCTACTTCTTCTTTGGATTTTCAATCATTGTGGAAAACTACTGTTCTTTTGCTGGATTTAATTGAGGATTTGAACGTTACTATTGGATTGTAATCAGTAATTGGGTTTGATCGATTCTATCCTTTCTCCTTTAATTGTTTATTTATTATCCATTTTTTACTTTGATCCCATGAAGGCTTTTGGTTCAGTCATGAACTAAACTCCATTATGGGATTCTAATGGACTTTAATATGTAGTTTAATAGCATGCTTGACTACTGGACTATTTTACATATCATAAGGAATTTCTATCATGGTTGATTTGCATGCCTGAATGATTGATCACCATTCGTTTTAGGTACTTGTATGGAATTGAAAAATAACATGCTGGTATGGATTGTAATCATGATAGCATGCGTATATGGGCTGTTTTGTGTAGCTTTGTATTTCGTGAATCAGATAGACATATATTGTTTCACCGTATGAGTTAAATAAGGGCTTGTGCTTAAATTCAATATGGTTGCAATTTCACATAGGCATATAGTGATTTTGGGTATATTGATTATTACATGGTGTCTATTGCATGTGGATGCTATGTAAGTAGGTCATAATGCATTGAAAAATGGTTATGTCTACATTAGTGCTCTTGGCTACTTTCCTGTGATATGTGAACAATCTTGCATGGTGGAGGTAATTAGATGAACTATTAAATGAAGTTAGGATCCCATTATTTCCAGATTTGATTTATTACATTATTATTCTTATTTTAGTTATTATTTGCATTTAGAGTAATTCACAATTATAAGCATTAGTTTAAGCATATAAAAATAGTGATTTAGTTGATATATAGTAGTTTAAATTAGACAACTTTCTATGTGGGAACGTTACTCTACTTACTTTGTATTGGTTGTTGACACATGTATGCTTGCATGAGTTAGAGCTCTTTTGTTAGAACTAAAAAAAAGAGGCAACAGTGCTTCGTGGTGGTTGATCATGTCTGTATATATATATTTACAGGTTTTATATATATAAATGCTTACTACTTTCCATATAAACTGCGACATCATGTGAGCCTAGGAATCATGTGATCACAAACTCAGTCTACTGAATCTAGATTCGGTTCTTATGATGGACATTTTTAGCTGTAAGTAGCTTGTACATTATTTACGGTGTCTGAATTTCCTTAGATGGCTATCATGCCCATGACGGCATTGATGTATATTATTTTCTCTAAGATGCTTCGCATCTCGAAAATAAAATCAAACAAGTCGAACATTTAAAAATAAAATGGAAGTATGAAAAGGTCTCAATTAGTATTGAGTAAAGGGTTTGAAAAACATCTTTTACAAAACTTCATTGCTATATCCTATTTAAAACTGAATTTTTCTATAAATTCAAACCCTTTGTATATAAGTGCGAACGAGGCCTCGCACTACTTCCAAATAAATTACACATTGATTCACACACACACACACATTCATATAACAGTTTCTTGAAAAGTGGCAGTCACCGTGGCAACACGGATGTCGGGGGGTACCTAACACCTTTCCTCCGCATAATTAAGCCCCCGGACCCAAATGAATCTCGGTTTCACAGACCTGTTTAGCAGTGTCACATCACTGGGTCAATGTGCAAACCTTTTCTCGGTTGCGTTGGTGCAACCAGTTAAAAACACCAACTGGCGACTCTTACAGCCAAATCGTCGACATTATACATGTCGGACCTTTTTCACTTATTTTTTCAAACAAATCTCACATAACATGAGAACACTAAAGAACAAGTAACGAAAAGGGACAAATAAAAATCCTGACGTCGACATAAGGCTTTGATGTGATTTCTTATCATGAATTAGAGCTTTATCTGTTTAAAACTGATATAATCAGGATAGCTCGTTATAAAACGACTATGTAGACTGATTGCGTTTAAATTAATACATAATGGAACTCTTAAGGATAATGTTAATTTGAATGAAAGAAAGTCATTAATAGGTAGTGATGGCTAAGATTAGAGAGGAACATAAGTTTGGGGGGAAATTTTGGGATATAAGCTATAAAATAATTAAAAAAGAAGAAAAAGAAAAGAAAGAAAAAGTATAAATAAACATTGTGGCTAGTCTAGTTCTGTGTCCTTTGTTACTTGAGTAAGTACGCCTGAGGGGATGTCTCTACACCTAGTGCCCTAAAGCCTGACGGTTTGGGAGTCGTTGGTCGAAAGCTCACTAAGGGATAGCACTAAAAAGCCTAAGAGGACTAGACATTGTACTGCCATGAGAAAAATAAAAAAGTGAAAATCGGGAAAAAGAGCGAAAAGCCCCCGTATGTGAAAAATAAAGTATAAGTATCCCATTTTGACTTCTAGATTGCGTAACAGTTTGGTTTTAGTCGGATCTTTCTTTTATTGGATTTATTGACTTTCAACTGTATGATTCCTTTAAAGAGGCATATTATGTGTTTTATTTAACTTTATGTCTGTTAGCATGGTTGTTGAGCACACACACACTATATCAGTTATAACAGGTTATGATTTGGTGATTGATTGAGAAGTTATTGATTTGTCTTGGTATGATGTGCTGTCATGTCTATTGTGATTTCTCTGAGGCCATGTGAATAGATTTTATTATGTCTATATCTGGATTCGTAGGCATGTAGTTAGCTGCATTGCATTGCATATTATTGTGCTCGAGGACTAACACGGTTTAAGTTTGGGGGAGTTTGATGAGTGGGTTTAATACCTACAAATCGGGTTCGTATTTGGACTCAAACAGTGTTTATTCCGTCTATTTTAGTATTATTTTATATGTTTATGTTTGTTTTGTTCGCAGGTTTCATTACGTGTTAGATTTGGTATAATGGTGGCAATGTGGCAGAAAACAGCATGGAAAAGCAAGGAAACGGTAAACAGCATCTTGGTACCCCACTAGGGCAGGTGTTTTACAAAGGAATTACCCCGTCGGGGCGGGGGTACACGTGGCAGAAGAAGTTAGCACCCCGCCGGGGCGGGGGTTCTCAAAGCTAAATTAAATACCCCATCGGGGCGGGGGTGCGCGGACAAAAGGGGGAGTTTGGATGCAATTCAATCACTGCTTTGGCGTGGACTGAACAACTTTGGCTTCGATTGAGACTAGATTATAGACGTTTTTATTAGCTTTTACAGAGTCTTAAGTTAAGGAATTTTATAAATCAATCAGATAATCATCAATAAAAACTTTTGGAACCCTAATTTGGAGAAGATCGTGGAGGAGCAGAGTGAAGAGCAAGGATCACGAAGATTTCAGAACTGAGTGCAGAGAATGGTGATTTTATACTATTTTTAATCTTTTAATTCAGTTTCTGTACTTTGGATGATGTATTATTTAATCTACTTAGTGTTTAATTCATTTGTTATGAACTAAATTTCTTATTAAGCTTACAATGGATCTTTGAGTGGAACAATGATTATCATACTTTGATTTCAGTTTAATAAAGCTATCTTTTCAGTTCATTTATTATGATTTGTGCATAACTTATGAATTGCTTGATCACCAATTTTGTGTGGATTTATATGGACTCGAAAGATGAGATATGAATCTAGACTTAGTCATAATAGGATGTGTTCTTGATTTCTGCATTTTGATAGAATTCTTGATGTATGTTTAGGATAAAGATATACGTAACATCGCATGTAATCGTGTAAGAATTTGGAATTTAAACCTTCTTTGATTTTAATTCACATAAAGATATAGTGAATTAGTTCATTAGGGTGTTTGGCTTAATTCTATCAATTGTGGATTTAAGTTAATATGGTGTTAGTGCATTGAGAGATGGCTAATTCTACATTTGTGTTCTTGATTAATGAACTGAAATAGTTAATTGGATTAAAAAGAAGTATGATAATCTGAGTAAAGCTTAAAGTGAAGTTGTAGTCTTAATTCTCCATTATTTGATTAAAATTTGTGGTAATTAGTTGAGTTGATTTGTTTTGATTTCTAGTTTATTAGTTTTTCATTATTTGCAATCATTAATTCGATTAGTTTAATAAAATTGAAATAATACAAAGTTGGTAATTGTTAGAATAAAATTAATACTTATCTATGTGGGAACGATACTTGACTTATCATTATATTACTTGTTGATCATGTATACTTGCGTATAGTGCATAATTAGATTTACACCCAACATATGAATTTTTCAAAACCTGGTAGAGAGCATTGGGAAACAGTTAAGTGGATTCTTAGATACTTGAAAGCTATTTTCAGTTTGGGGTTTGGTGGTTCGAATCCAGTCTTGGAGGGTTTCACAAATGTAGACATGGCAGGTTCTAAAGAGAAGAAGTCTACTTCAGGGTATTTCTTCACTTTTGCGGGGGGAGCTCATGTATCATGACAGTCTAAGTTACAAAAGTGTGTTGCTTTGTCTACAACCGAGTCGAATATACATCGCCGCTACTGAAGCAGGTAAGGAGATGTTGTGGTTAAAATGGTTTCTCCAAGAGTTAGGTTTGAAACAAGATGAGTATGTGGTTTATTGTGATAGTCAGAATGAAATTGACTTAACCAAGAACATCATGTATCATAATCGGATCAAGCACATTGATGTTCGTTATCACTGGTTACGAGAAGTGATGGAAAAGGAATTGATGAAAGTGAAGAAAGTTCATATCGACGAGAACTCCTCAGACATGTTTACAAAAGTTGTCACTCGCAATAAGCTGGAATTTTGCAAGGAATTGGTCGATATGGATTCCAAGTGACGGGGTCACAGAGTACATTCTCTAATGGGTTCGGAGGGAGAGATTATTGGTCAACAAGTCCTCACTCAATAGCCTTCACTCTTTTCCACCGTCTGGACCATTGATTTTTCCATTCCCTGGACCTTTAATTTTGGCCTTCCCATTTTCTTTATTCCCTTCGAATTTTGCTATAAAAGGCAGGCAATTGAAAGGAATCAGACACACCAAAAATCATATACTCCATCCGAGAGAGAGAGAGAGAGAGAGGAGGGAAAGAGAGAAAAGTTGTTCTACAGCTTAAGAAAAATAGAGAGAGAAAGATAGTTCAAATAAATATGTGTTTTATTTGGGTTCCATCACATAGTTATTGTGGTGAAGTAATTTGGGTTTGTGCTTAAATTAAGATATTTTTGTATTCTCTCAGATTATTCTAGTGAATTGTTCGAAATTTGTCCCGTGATTTTTACTTCTTAATTTTAGAGGGTTTTTCACCTAAAAATATTGGTGTCTCGCGGTTGGATATTTTTCTTTTCATTATTTCTTGCCGTGGTTATTTTTGTGAAAGTACAAATTTAATCTGTTTGACATATACTGATATTTTATCTTTTTAATTTATCAAAAGACAACAGTATTTAGGAGATAATTTTTTCCAAACAATTTGACAGTGGGTATGTATTGTGGTAGACTTGGTCTTTGTTTTTGTTAATAATTCCTACTATTTAGGAGCTGACCTGTTCTTTTGCTCCACTAGTGGGATGCTCTTTTTAGCCTTTCTGTTGTTTGCTTTCTGTTATTGTAAGGCTATATATAGCCACTTTTACATTCAATAATATAAGAGCTTTCTTTCTCTGCATTACATAAGTTGATACAGTGTTAACATATGGTATCAGAGCTAGCAGAGTAAAAACAAAAACAACTCTTCCCACTTTGCAGCTGCAGCTCAAAATGGCCACCGACACTAATTTCGTTCAACCTGCTATTCCCCGCTTTGAAGGTCACTATGATCATTGGAGCATGCTGATGGAGAATTTTCTTCGCTCCAAAGAGTATTGGCAGATTATTGAAAATGGGGTTCCTGCTGTAGCAGAAGGTGCTGCTCTTACCGAAGCACGAACGAAGGAAATTACAAACCTGAAATTGAAGGATCTGCGTGCAAAGAACTATCTTTTCCAGGCCATCGATCGCTCTATTCTTGAAACCATTTTGCACAAAGATACTGCCAAAGGAATATGGGATTCCTTGAAGAACAAATACCAAGGGAATGCTCGCGTTAAGCGTGCACAGCTTCAGACTCTACGAAAGGATTTTGAGACACTTCATATGAAGGAAGGTGAGTCTGTCAATGACTACTTTGCTCGTACCCTTACCATTGTTAATAAAATGCGCATCCATGGTGAACTCATGAGCGATGTCAATGTGATTGAAAAAGTTATGCGCTCGATGTCTTCAAAATTTTCTTATGTTGTCTGTTCTATTGAGGAGTCCAAGGAATTGGATTCCATGAGTATTGATGAATTGCAAAGTAGTCTTCTAGTGCATGAACAACGTATGACTGAACCTGTTATCGAAGAACAAGCTTTGACGGTTACTTATAGGAATAATTTTGGTGGAGTTTATCGCGGTGCCTCACGCGGACGTGGTAGGGGTCGTGGTCGATCAGGTATGAATAAGGCACTTGTTGAATGTTATTATTGTCATAGTCTTGGTCATTTTCAGGCTGAATGTCCTAAGAAAAATAGGGACCCCAAGGATGAAAGGGAGACAAAGGCCCACTTTGTTGAAACCGGTGAAGAGATGCAAGAGATGCTCATTATGGCATATATTGATGTCAACAAAGCAGCTGATGAGACTACATGGTTCCTGGATTCTGGGTGTAGCAATCATATGTGTGGAAGGAGTGAGTTATTTTCCATATTGGATGACACATTTCAAAAGTCAGTCAAGCTGGGCAACAACTCCAATCTTCGTGTGATGGGCAAAGGCCAAATTCAAATGATTGTCAATAATATTACTCAAGTCATCATAGAGGTATTTTATGTTCCTGATTTATGCAACAATCTTTTGAGTATTGGTCAATTGCAGGAAAAGGGTTTGGCCATATTAATTCAAAACAACAAGTGCAAAGTTTATCATCCGGACAGAGGGCTTATTATTGAAACAGCTATGTTACTCAACCGGATGTTTATTCTTCTAGCTACTATCAAATCGCAAGAACAACATTGTTTTCAAACTGTCTCTCAGAATCCAGATCATCTTTGGCACTGTCGTTATGGCCACTTGAGTCTTGATGGACTTAAAACTCTTCATACCAAACAGATGGTACATGGACTGCCCCAATTAAAGAAGTCCAGCTTGTTCTGTGAAGATTGCATGATGGGAAAACAACACAGAAGTCTGTTTCCTCAAAAGAGTACCTGGCGAGCATCTCAAATTCTACAACTTGTTCATGCTGATATCTGTGGGCCTATATCTCCTATTTCAAACAGCAACAAAAGGTATCTTTTGACATTTATTGATGATTTTAGTAGAAAAATATGGGTGTTTTTCTTGGCAGAAAAATCAGAGGCCTTTGAGTGTTTCAAACTGTACAAAGTGAAGGTAGAAAAAGTAATGGGTACTACCATATGTGGTTTGCGCACAGATAGGGGCGGTGAGTTTACGTCCCAAGAATTCCATATGTTCTGTCAAACCAATGGGATTCGACGACAACTTATCGCAGCCTACACTCCTCAGCAAAACGGAGTGGCAGAGCGGAAGAATCGCACAATAATGAACATGGTTCGTAGTATGCTGACTTGTAGACAAGTACCAAAGAATTTCTGGGCCGAAGCAGTTAATTGGGCGGTACACATCTTAAATAGAAGTCCAACACTTGCTGTGCGCAATAAGACACCTGAGGAAGCCTGAAGTGGCGTTAAACCTTCAGTTGATCATTTTCGGGTGTTTGGATGCCTCTCCTATGTTCATATACCTGATAACAAACGCACAAAATTAGATGAAAAGAGCTTGAAGTGTGTACTACTGGGAGTTAGTGAAGAATCCAAAGCATATCGCCTATATGACCCTTTGTCAAACAAAATTGTGATTAGCCGTGATGTTATATTTAATGAAGATGACAGTTGGCCTTGGACAACAACTCATGCTGATACTATTGATATTTCTCTGGATTGGGGTGATCAACCAAGCACTGATTATCTTGATTACAATTACAATGATCAGCCCACAACTCCAGCAACTGGAGATCAAGTTCCTGAAGCTTTTCCTGGTGATGATGATGTTGTAACACAACAGAACAGTGATGAAGATTCATCCGAGGGAGCTAATGATCCAGCACAATCCCAAACCTCTGATCTTTCAGAGAGACGCATTCGACTTCCACCAATATGGATGCGTGATTATGAGACTGGTGAAGGGCTCTCTGACACTGAAAATCAAGGTAACTTTGCTATGTATGTAGATGTGGATCCTCTGACTTTTTCTGATGCAGTACACAACAGCAAATGGCGCTTTGCTATGGACTCTGAAATTGCTTCAATTCGCAAAAATAATACATGGGAATTGACTAACTTGCCAAAAGGTGGAAAAGCAATTGGAGTTAAATGGGTATACAAGACGAAACTCAATGAACATGGTGAAATCGACAAGCATAAGGCACGACTTGTCGCAAAGGGATACACTCAGCAACATGGAGTTGACTATTTAGAAGTTTTTGCTCCTGTTGCTCGCCTAGATACTATTCGACTTATTCTTGCTGTTGCGGCTCAAAAGGCTTGGCCCTTGTATCAATTAGATGTTAAATCAGCGTTTCTTCATGGAGATCTCAATGAGGAAGTATACGTTGCATAACCACCCGGTTATGAGATCAAAGGGGCTGAACATAAAGTGTATCGACTTCGAAAGGCATTATATGGATTAAAGCAAGCTCCTCGGGCTTGGTACAGTCGAATCGAAGCTTATTTCGTGGAAGAAGGCTTCAAGAAGTGTCCTTATGAACCTACTTTATTTCTGAAACACTCCTCTACCGGTAAGATCTTGATTGTGTGTCTCTATGTGGATGATCTTATATTTACTGGGAATGACGAGTCTTTGTTCACTTCTTTTAAACACTCTATGATGCAAGAATTTGACATGAGTGATTTGGGAAAGGTGAAGTATTTTCTTGGGTTAGAAATCTTGCAACAGGAGAATGGAATTTTTCTCTGTCAACAAAAATATGCTCGTGATATTCTAGAGAGATTTCAAATGGCTGATTGTAATTCAGTCCACAATCCCATTGTTCCAGGCACAAAGTTGATGAAAGATCTCATGGGAGAGCCAGTGGATGATACTCTTTACAAACAACTAGTGGGTAGTTTGATGTATTTAACCTCCACTAGGCCAGATTTGATGTTTGTAGTTAGCCTTCTTAGTCGGTACATGGCTCATCCTACTGCACTTCATCTCCAAGCTGTTAAACGTGTGTTAAGGTATATCAAAGGCACTCTTGCATTTGGTGTGTTTTATTGCCGGGAAGGGAACCATCAGATTGTGGGATTTTCCGACAGTAATTATGCAGGAGATGTAGAAGATTGCAAGAGCACTTATGGCTTTCTTTTTTTATTCAGTTCAGGGGCTGTGTCTTGGTCCTTTCGCAAGCAACCTATTGTCACACTGTCCACTACAGAAGCTGAATTTGTTGCAGCAGCTTCTTGCGCTTGTCAAGCTATATGGTTACGAAGAATGTTGAAGCAGCTTGATCAAGCTCAAAATGACACTACTGTGATTTATTGTGATAATAGCTCAACAATCAAGCTTTCTCGCAATCCTGTTATGCATGGACGAAGCAAACACATTGATGTTCGGTTCCATTTTCTTAGAGATCTTACACAAGATGGGACAATCAAATTAGATTATTGTCGAACTAAAGACCAACTTGCAGATCTTATGACTAAGCCATTAAAGCTAGATGTTTTTCAGAAGCTGCAAGCACTGATGGGAGTTTGTCAAAATTCAGGCATAAATTGATCTGATATTGGTTTAAGGGAGGGAATGTTGTGGTAGACTTGGTCTTTGTTTTTGTTAATAATTCCTACTATTTAGGAGCTGACCTGTTCTTTTGCTCCACTAGTAGGATGCTCTTTTTTAGCCTTTCTGTTGTTTGCTTTCTGTTATTGTAAGGCTATATAAAGCCACTTTTACATTCAATAATATAAGAGCTTTCTTTCTCTGCATTACATAAGTTGATACAGTGTTAACATTTATCACTGGCAACGGCATCATTCTTTCTCTATCTAAAAACTTCTAAACTCTGTCTTCTTACAATTTGCCGGAGGGCCGACCGACCCGACACAATAAAGAAAAGAGAGAAGGGGATTATTTGGAAGTGAAGATATTTCATATTTGTATCTTCCGCGCGTTTATTAAATGGATAAAACTACAAAACTACCCTCAAAAGTTCCGGTCTTTTCAATTTTGGTACATTTTAATAAGGCTTAAATACGTTTCAGTATCCTAAACTATCCGACAATTAATTCACCTTTTAATTTTGTCAATTAAATAATTAAACTATTAATTTTTTTTCACTTCCATCCGATTGACACTACCACGTCAGAAATTACTAACATGGCTATGTAAGTGAGATCATAAAAAGCTGATGTGTATTTAAATAATAATATTTCTATTATTTTATTAATTTAAGTAAATTTGACAAATCATTTTTTATTCTCCATTTAAACAAAACAAAACAAATTTCACACAAATCTACAACGAACAGACCCCCAATTTGAAGTCACTCAAAAAGGCGATAAACACCATGATTTTCGACCATAAGATCATGAAACTCAGACCATAAACCCCCGGAGAAAAATCTCTAACAATAGCAAAAACATCCCACAACACAAAAAGGAGCTGTGAAATATTGTAGTAAGAAGGAATCCAAACAGCTTAAAACAAATAAAATAGCAGCAACACCGCGTTTGTCAAAAAAACTCCTAACAAACCCAGATTGCTTCAATGGAAGCCCATACAGATCAGTTTGTTGTTTATTTATTTTTCGCATACGTGGAGGTTTATCATTGGTCGACAAAACGGCTTTTTCGCCATTCGATAGGACAGGCGAACGTACGGAATCGTTTGACATGTTGCGTGGTGTTTTAGATCTGGTGATATAATTGTAGAATCATCGTAGCTGGTATTGAAATTTGCCTGCGATTGAGGGAAATAATGAAGCCAAGGTTAAACACTCGCCTTATACTCCGCAATCGGTTCATAGAGACAAAAAGAGGTTGACATTGAAAACGAGGATGAATAACCAGATCCCTTCGGAGGTTTATTTGATGATGAGGAAACAAGGATTCTCACAACTAAAGAACAGATTGAAGATCCTAAGCAGGTAATTTTGGATTTTATAATTTGTTCTTACTTTTTAGCTTTCATTTGTCAAATTTACCCTTACCTAAATAATTTAAATTAATAAAATATTAGAAATATTATTAATTAAATACCCATCAACGGCGGTGGCGAAGGCGGTGGCACCGGTGGTGGTGCCGGTGGTGGTAAGATCTGGTAGTGGTGGTGGTGGATAGGAAAGGAAAATGATAATATTAATTAGGGTATTTTTGTCCAAAAAATAGTAACTCTCATTCAGACATGCCTCTTAATCCTACAGACTTGATTTTGTAGCTTAACCATCTAGAGACATTAAGATGTAAAAAACAAAAAAAACAAACAACACACCGCCTCTGACCGAATCAGAGGCGGTCCATTCAGAGGCATTAAGAGCTAAACAAACACTGCCTTAGATAGTCACGTTAGTATTTTCTGACGTGGCAGACTCAATTGGATGGAAGTAAAAAAAATTAATAGTTCAATAATTTAATTGATAAAATTAAAAGGTGGATGACCAAAGTAAGATATGTCAGATAGTTTAAAGTAATAAAACATATTCAAGCCTTTTAATAATAACAATCAACTTTTGTGAATTCACAACTACGAGAAATTAATGGTAAATTTTCAAACTTTTTATACCAAAATTTAAAACTTGAAACTTGGAGGAATATAAATGACGCATTTACAAAACTACGTTAGGCTCCATTTGGAGGTTAAGAAATTCGCGGGAAAATGAAGGAACGGAAATAAAACCTAAAACTCTATTGAAATATTTTTATTTAATTTTATACACTAAATTTTAACATTTTTCCTCGTATTAGATTTTTTAATAGTGTAGATTATTTAAAAGTGTATTTGTTTGTATTTATTTAATATCAATAAAATTTGTTATGGTATATAACACTATTTATATATATAAAAAAATATAATACATAAGTTTAACCTTTTAAGTTTGGATAATAATATTAGTAAAATGGAAAATATATATGTATATGAGCTGGTATATATCTATATAAACATTTTGGTGGATAATAATAAATAAAGTTTGTTGGTGAACTTGTTGTAAATTATTATTGTTATTATAATGATGATGATGGTAAACTCAATTATATTCCCACTAAAATTTATAAATCACCTTGGACAATTTGGCTTCTTTTATCTTGTTGGCGTATGGTGCGGTTTTGACCAGTAACTAAAACCAAACCGTAAATTCAGTTTTTCAACTCACCTAAAATCGTCATACACCAAAACCATTTATGCAGTTTGCGAGATTTTTATTGCGATTTCAGAGACAATTTAGTTCCTTACTTAGCCCTAGTTACGTTTTTATTCTAAAACGCAACAACAAACACAACAAAAATAACACCAAATTATATATGTTTGAGTAATTTGAAATCATGTTGTCACGGTCTTGCCTTAGAAATTGCAGTTTGAGCTTGAAACTCGAGTGCTCTCTCTCCAAAAAGTTGAATTAGGGCTTGAAAATTAAATGGATCTTTTTTTAGAAATTGCAATTAAGGCTCAAAATTTATAACTACACACAATTACAAAGCTCGCCAAAATTATACAGGGAATATGAGATAGACCGACTGTGGAAGCAAAGAGACATAAAGACCATAATACGGAATCATGGAAAAGAAGAGACGACCTTTTTCCCTTATTTTTCTTTTACTTATTTTTACTTTCTTTTCCATTTTATTGTTTTACTCACATGTCATATCTCCCTATCAGGGGCGAAGCCACATGTTAGTCGGTGGGGTTAATTACATTCACTGAATTTTTTTTTAATATATGATAAATGGATTTTTTTGAGGGTCAGAAGAGTCAATTTGCACCCACTGAAATTGGGTATTACACTTTACTGAAATTGGATATTGCACTTTTCCGTTTCAAAGCAATTTGCACCCACTCTTTTTACACTGAAATTGTTAATCAAATTTTAACCACATAAGACTCATATCCTCTCAATATATGTATCTCTCTATAATATTTTAAACTAAATAATAATCTAATTTATATTACTTTTAAAAATAAATAATGAATTACTTACTTATGAACAATTGTGATTAAAAAAGTCTATTATGAGTCAATATAGTGTATATATATCATATATTAGTACTCATTATATTTTTATTGTAATATAGTATATATATATATATATATATATATATATATATATATATATATTTGAAAGTATAAAGTATTAAAAAATTGGTAATAATTTCGCCCCCACTGATACTATTTTCTGGCTTCGCCACTACTCCCTACACACAAAACCACCGATGACCAAGTGTCTCTTTAATTTTACCACACAATCCACTTTTCTTACTATCCTAATAACATCTAAATTGTATTTTATTAGTAATTATATTAAATTGTAAACTATATATATATATATATATATATATATTCTAATTATACAAGTCTAATTGTTATAAACCAAAAAATATTATTACCTTTATTATTATTATTATTATTATTATTATTATTATTATGTAAACTACTTATTTTTATTTTTATTGTTATCATCATCAAATAGAATTGCAAATGAAAAACAATCTCACATATTAATTAATGTCGTTGTTAGTCATTTTATAACATTTTAGTATTAAAAGCTACTATTCTCCCTACAAATAAAACCACAATGTGTCCCTTTAATTTACAACACCCACTTTTCTTAGTATCCTAATAACTTCTAAATTGTATTTTATTATTAATTATATTAAATTGTAAATTTTATATATATATATATATATATATATTCTAATTATACAAGTATAATTGTCATAAACCAAAAAATATTATTACCTTTATTATTATTATTATTATTATGTAAACTATTTATTTTGATTTTTATTGTTATCATCATCAAATAGAATTGTAAATGAAAAATAATCTCACATATTAATTAATGTCCTTTTTAGCCATTTTATAATATTTAGTATTAAAACTGTGTTTGTTTAGGTCTGAATAATTCTTAAATTTAGCCTCTGATTCGTTAAGATTTAAATTTATTTCGAAACTATTTAGAGGCGAGTCTAAACAAAATTGACAATTTTTGAATAAAAACAATCTCATCAATATTTTAAAATTCTTTTTGTATCCCTCATCTCTGATTATTTTTCAGACCTGCTAGGCAATGTTGTCATCTCTATCTACTTCATTAATGAGAGAAAGCATCAATCAATTTCGCTGGGACAAAAAATGGCAAAAAGCACCTTTTGGCCACTGTGGTTATAGTGATTTAACGAATTAGCCACTGTGCTTTTAAAATATTCAATTAGCCTACTAAATTTTTTAAAAATTAACAATCAACCCATTCCGTCCAAAAAATTGGACGGACGTTAACAGCTGGCTTTTAAAAAAAAATAAAATGATGTGGTAATTACGTGGCAACAGATTTTAAAAAAATTAATGCTGACGTGGCAAAAAAATACATAATATTCATTTTAAAGTTTTAAAAATAACAACAATATAATAAAATAAAACAGATGTTTTTTAAAAATATTATTTTTAATAAAAACAGTTTTTTTTAAAAAACAATTTTTTTTAAAAAAACAAATTTTATTAAAAACAGATTTTACAAATTTTTTAAAAAACAGCTTTTTAAAAAAAACAATTTTTTTAAAAACTGATTTT
Source organism: Panax japonicus (assembly GCA_020205505.1). Lineage (NCBI taxonomy): Eukaryota > Viridiplantae > Streptophyta > Magnoliopsida > Apiales > Araliaceae > Panax > Panax japonicus. The sequence continues at coordinate 315,732 of JAINUV010001440.1, read as the reverse complement.
TTTAAAAAAACAATTTATTTTAAAAACAGATTTTTAAATTTTTTTTTTTTAAAAAAACAAATTTTTTAATTTTTTTTAAAAACAGATTTAAATTTTTAAAGTACAGATTTTTAAAAAGCGTACTTTTTTTGAAAAACACATTTTAAAAAAAAACAGATTTTTTAAAAAAAACAATTTTTTTTAAAAACAGATTTTTAAAAAAAAACACAATTTTTTTTAAAAAGCAACTTTTTTAAAAACAGATTTTTTTAAAAAAACAAATTTTTTAAATTTTTTTTTAAAAACTGATTTTTTTAAAAAAACAAAATTTTTTAAAAACAGATTTTACAAATTTTTAAAAAAACAGATTTTTTTAAAAAACAGATTTTAAAAAAGCTGTTTTTTAATTTTTTTTTTTTAAAATAATTATGTTTTTAAAAAAAAAACTGTTTTTTTAAAAAAATTGTGTTTTTCAAAAAAAGTACGTTTTTTAAAAAAAATCAGCTTTTTTTTAAAAAACATAATTTTTTTTAAAAAAACACTTTTTTAAAAAAAATTTATAAAACAGATTTTTTAAAATCTGTTTTTTAAAAAAATTGTAAAATCTGTTTTTAAAAAAAATTGTTATTTTAAAAAAATCTGTTTTTAAAAAACTTTGTTTTTTTAAAAAAAAATTGTTTTTAAAAAAATTTGTCAAATCTGTTTTTAAAAAAATTTGTTTTTTTTTAAAAAAAATATGCTTTTTAAAAAAAGCTGTTTTTTAATTTTTTTTTAAAAAAAATCTGTTTTTTACAAAAGTTTCGTTTTTTTTAAAAATTTATGTTTTTTAAAAAAAATTGTTTTTATTAAAAATAATATTTTAAAAAAAAATATGTTTTATTTTATTATATTTTTGTTATTTTTAAAACTTTAAAATGAATATTATGTATTTTTTTTGCCACGCCAGCATTAATTTTTTTAAAATCTGTTGCCACGTAATTACCACTTCATTTTATTTTTTTAAAAGCCAGCTGTTAACGTCCGTCCAATTTTTTGGACGGAATGGGTTGATTGTTAATTTTTAAAATTTTAGAGAGTTAATTGAATATTTTAAAAGCACGGTGGCTAATTCGTTAAATCACTATAACTACAGTGTCCAAAAGGTACTTTTTGCCGACAAAAAATATATATTGGGTCCTCCGCTCTTTTTTCTCGTCCTCCTCTTTCGTCTATTATTAATTCTATGGTTTGTACCATCAACAAAATCAACCCACTTTTGGCACAACTCCCCGAAATTCTCATAGATCTGCTTGGGTATAATCAAAACAAAAACAACTCTCTTTCCCCTTTTATTTCTTACCAGATTTTTGGGTTGATTTTTGACCGTCGAAGACTTGTATTTTCTTGTATTTGGGCTGCTCGCTAATGATTGGCGATTTAAGGAAATAAAGGGTTTGGGGAGGAGAGAGTGAAGGGAAGAATATAAGAAGAGGAATTTTAAAATAGTAGTAGAATATTCAGTGAATAAGAAGTTTCAACTTAGAACATGTTTGATTCTACTTAATTTTATATTTTAGCAAAAAAAAGTTTTTTTTTGCTGAAATTGAATATGGTGGGTGGAGGGTTAAAATGATAAAATAATATTATTTAGACATTTAAAAAAAATTAATTATCAAACAATATTTCTTCATTCAGATACAATTCTAAATAGATGCTCTATATTATTCAGATGTCTAAGCTGTTCAGATCTTAACATTCAATTTAATTAAACACAACCTAAAAGCTACTCCCTCCGTCCCAAATTAACTGCTCAGTTTTGACTTTTTTAAGTCAAATTGACTATTTTTAAAATTAATAATTAAGCATATATAAATATATTTCTAAAATTATAAAAATTAGGATTAGTAATAAATTGTATATACTTTCTTTTGGTTATAATCTCTTCACCTATATTTTAGCAAAAATAGTAAAAAGATTAGTTTTAAAAATGGTCAATTTGACTTTAAAAAATCAAAACTGAGCAATTAATTTGGGACGGAGGGAGTACTATTCTAACCAAACAACAATTATATTTTTAGTTGCAAAAGTTGATAGTATTTCTACAAACACACTTTCAGTTGCCTTTACAAAATGCTGCTGCTGCTGCTGAATAAACATTTTACAAAATGCCTTCTTAGTTCACACATCAACCAACCGTGGCATTTCATTTGATGATCAACTTTTTACTCCTGAAGAATAATAAATATATAACGAGTACAAGACAGAGCTATATGCTACACATTTTGATCAGGTGTAGGTGTAGGTGTAGGTGTAGGTGTAGGTGTAGGGAATTTGAGATTTTTAAAGCAAGTGAATCCTCCATCCACTACAAGGTTATGACCGGTTACATACTTGGCTTCATCAGAAGCCAAATACAAGGCAGCCCGGGCCACATCTATCTCTTCACACTTTTCCCCCTTCAGTTCCCCCAACCCATTCACTATTTCTTTAATCTGTTCTTCTGTGGCGCCATGGAAAAATTGCGAAAGCTGCTCAATCACAAGTGGTGTTGGAATTGGACTTGGAGAGATACAGTTGATACGGACACCATGCTGGCATAGCTCACTGGCCACAGACTTCACAATGCCTGGAATTGCAAATTTTGATACCGTGTAAGGATGTGGACCAAGTCCACCCAGAAGCCCGCTAATGCTAGCTGTGCATAGAATGGAACCCGAGCCAGCAGGTATCATCACTCGGGCTGCATGCTTTATTCCAGCTAGCATGCCCCGGACATTGATCTTCATCACCCGATCAAACTCATCCAGGTCAAGGCTAGTAATGCCTGGTGGAATTGATGGGCCTGTAATTCCGGCATTGTTGTACAGTATATCCAGTTTTCCATGGAGGGCCATGGTGGTGGCCACAGCTTCAGCTACCTGTGATTCAACTGCTACATCACATTGGAAAAAGTGGGCTTCCTGGCCCAGGTTTTTGGCAGCTGGTGGCCCAAGTTCGGTGTCGATATCAGCAATTACAACTCGGGCTCCATGTTGGATAAACTCACGGGCTGTTGCCTTACCAAGTCCACTTGCACCTCCTGTTATCAAGGCCACCTTGCCTTCTAGTCTATCATCATCATCATCATCATATTATAGTAAAAAATTTTTTACTACTCATCAGGATTAAGGGAAAAATGCAAATGAAAATGATAATTGAAGAAAACATAATGAAAATGATTGCTGTGATGACCAAATGTCAATAGAGTCAATAGGGGAGTGGGCCATTCAAGTTCCCAGATCCAATGGATCTGCGCACCAGGATTTTTAGTTGGCAGGGGCCAAAATATTTAAGAATAAAATTTAGTATATAGAACACAAACACTATACTAAATTACATAAAGACTAGAACACTATTTCTCAACTATATGTTATACCTCAAAACAGGGTAAGAACTAATAAGTGTCAAAACATATACTTATACGTGGAAAATTATTCAACACATGCTCACTCTTAAGAATTGTAATACAAATAAATAACTGTAAAGACTTAATTTATAATTTCGCAAGAAATAAATATCAACACAAAAAATTCATAAACTCAAACAATAATATACTCATCGCTATTATTAACTTTAAAGATAATTTACTAAAATCAACAGCAAGTTAGAGTGGTGGAGAGAGCGTCCGTAGTGGAAGGAATATACATGTGGTAGGTGATAATTAGGAAAAATATATAAGGACTAAATACCTAAAATTTGTTTGAAAAGAAAAACAAATATGAGACCAAAGGAGTGTTTGGGAATTAAGAAATAGATATTTGATTTTATACTAGTTAAAAAATTTAAAATACAGGTGGGGTTACGGCCCATCCCCACTCTATGTGGTGCCGCCATTGCCGGCCAAATCTTAAGTAGGTGTGACTTGTTACAGGAGAGAATGTCTGATATTTGTGTATTTATTACAATCTATATCAATTATTTTCTTGTTTGTTGATCAATCAATACCAATATATGTCAGAGGAGATGTTACATCATCAATTTGTTTAAATTATTTTATTTCACCCAACGTCTAATTCAAATTGATGGGATTATAACATCAAGAGATGTAGATTGACACTTCGCCAATTAACTTTTATCTCTGCCTTTTGGTGAACTTGTCCATGAACAACTTTAAACTTTTGATTGTCTCAATCCCAACTCTAGTTCAATGTAAATGTACAAGCTAATAAAAGCTCATGCAATATAAAGTGTTCCTCACATGATTGTGATTTGCTAAATAAGCATTATTTGAGGGTATTTCCGTTAAAATGCACAGCAAATTACTTAACTGAAGTAACTTATCAATCCAAAAAATTAGCTATTTCTTGATTAGCTTCGCGTAGGATGGGAAGTTAAACAACTGATTGCTAAAAGTTTGGAGGAAGCTAGACAGAAAAGTCCTAAATTTCGCTGCTAATTACTCTTATATTTGTTATACTACATAATTTGATCAATTTGGGGTAGATGTAAATCCAAACTCCAAAAAAGGACTAATGCTAGGGTTATGTGTCCCAAATGGGATTCCTGTTTAGAAATGTCAACTGAGAATTAACATGTTCTTCTGATCAAGTTTCAGAACCAAACATTATAATAATAATAAAATTAATAACTATAATAATCAGATTGAAGGAGGCAGTATTCAACAAAATTGGTGAGAAATTAGGAATATTAACAATGCCTATAAGACCATATGGATCAGATTCAGGAACATCAAATTAAGGGGTAAAAGAAGTAAGAATTAGGAGGAATGAAATGCACATAGAGTTGACAAACTTACTACAAAATTAATAACTCTTACCTGTTTCCTCCACCAGTAGAGTTAGAAGAATAGCATCTCAATTCCTTGTTGAGCAAATCATTCCCTCTGTTGAAAAATTGAAAACAGAACATCAAATTTCAGATAATCACACAACTTTAACAGAATCGCTAATTTAATTACGGAGTTAGTAATTTATCCAAACCTGATAATCAATCTTCTAAGCATATTCATAAGATTTCGAAACAGTTAAATCGTACTCCCCGCTGGATCTCCGAACTACTACTATCTACCTGTCTCGGTATTAACTGTGAGACTGTTACTCAAACACTACACAGTCTACGCTTAAACAATATCACTATACGTATATATAGCGCGCGCACACACAGATTACATATATATATATATATAGATAGAGAGAGAATTTTAGAGAGAGAAAAAGTTAAAGGGAGGAAATTAATGGACGAGGTCGGAAATGTGGACACGCATCTCCAGAGAAGAATAGCTGGAACGCAGAGAATTCACGCCACCACTGACGACTAGCTTCAGAAAATAATGGGTTATGTCGTTATGAACCAACCCCTCCTCCTATTTAATGTTCTTCTGTTCGTTACTACTACTACATTGGCCAAACGTAGCACAACGGATATGGAGGGTTAATTTTAAGACAGCAGATCCTCTTACCTTATTTTTATGTTTTTTTAATTTAAATTTTGACATAATTTTTTATTTAATACTAATTAATTTTAAAATTAATTAAAAATTTAAATATTAAAATTTAAATAAAAGACACAAAAAAACATGAAAAATAGAGAGGATATGCTCTCCAATTTTAACGGCGGCTCCATGAGCAGCTCTAGATGGGGGCAACACGACTTTTGGCCTTTGGGGTTTCATAACCACCCAAATAAACAACGGAAAAGATTGACTTGTATTACGAGTAGATAGATTAATTGATTATTTATATATCTTTAATTCAGAACAAAGAATTACAATTGCGACGTAAATTTATACATAAAATTAGATATAAATTTAAAATTTGATCACCATATTATATGTCTGATATTACTAATAGTTATCCATATAATTAACAAAAATAAAATTGATACTCCTTCCGTTTTTTAATATGGGATGTTTTAGCGTTTTTTAATTGTCCCTAATTATTTGACGTTTGTTAAAATTTAGGAGAATTGGTCACAATTTTTCTAAAATTACTCATTATTACTCTACTTAATTCTTTGATAAACTAAAGAATTGGATAAGTTGTTTTATGGGGATGTAGAGAGACCAATGAGTAAATGAGACTAATGAGTTTTTTATGAAAAAATTATGGGAAAATGTGTGAGAGAGAGTATGAGATAACTATGATAAGATACTCTCTCCGTCCCTAATTATTTGACGTTTAAGAGTTTTTTATTTGTCTCTAATTATTTGATGTTTGTTCAAATTTAGGAGAATTAATGACAATTTTTTCAAAATTACCCCTCATTACTCTGCCTATTTTTTTGATACTTTAAACTATTTCTCTTTTATTATCCTAACAAAACTCTTCTTATCCCAACAACAAATTTAAGGGTATTATAGACAATTGAGTACTATATTTAATGCTTTCCGATCATTATCTTAATTCTTGTGTCCACTTCTAAAACGTCAAATAATTAGGGACGGATGGAGTAATATTTAAGAGTATTATAGACAATTGATACTATATTTAATGCTTTCTAATTATTATCTTAATTCTTGTGCAACACTCTAAAACGTCATATATTAAAGGATGGAGGAAGTACATAATAAAAAATCAACAAAATCTATCAATTTCCTTTGCATATTACTACCATATGGTCTGATTGCCATTTGTCACTAACACATTTAACTGAAAATCTAAGAAACAAATATAATCTTTTCGATGAAAATGAAAGTGCAAATTAAAGATGAGATGAAGTACTTTTATTAGTCAAATTACAAATAACAAAAAGGACCCGAGACTAGAATCGGTCCGGATCAAGTGCATACCCTTTATCTTACTCACCCGTGCTCACCCTCTTTAGCGACGGATCCGGGGACGGTTCGGTCATATAACCGTTGTCTATACTTTTAGCGATGCTATATGTTGTCCGTCGCTAAAAGTATAGACGACGGTTGTATGACCGAAACTGTCGTCGGGTCCGTCGTTAAAGGAGGTGAGTACAGATGAGTAAGATAAGGGGTATGCACTTTATCCTTGTTCAGACTAGAATATAAAACTTTGGGACAGGACGGCCAGAGGGAATAGAAAACTTGGTACTTCCTTTAGTCTCTCATGAAAAATATACCCCAAATATATAAATCAATAAAAGAAGAAAATGGAAAAGAAAAAGAAAAAGGAATGAAAATGTCAACTCCCCCCATTTTTGTCTCATTACAATTTATCAAACTCTGTACCATTAGTATTAAAAAAAGGGAGGAGGGAGGGAGGGAGGGAGGGAGGGAGGGAGGGAATGAAGAAAAATATAGAAACAATGTACCCTTCTTTTTTCTTTTTCTTTTTAACTTCTTAATGGACAAATTATGACATACGTTAGATTTAAGATCGAATAATAGACTCAATGGCACAAAAATTAGATAAATAACAAAAAATAAGAACACATGATATACCATATTTATCAAATTATAGTTAATTTTATACGTCTGATGTATTTATTAATTTTGTCTCACGCACTCTACAATGATTTACTCACCAAACATTGTCATTATAGTAACTAGAAAACATTATGTTGGGAGAATGCATATTTAAAATTTGATGTTGAAAGTTAATAGTCATGATTACATGTAAAGTCCTTCAAAGGAACACATGTACAAGGACTTAGTGATAGATGAAATTTGTTAGGTTGATCTGGACTTTAATGTTTATCATTCTGTACATGAATGCATAGAAGAAAAGATCAAAGCTGTTAGGTTGATCTATATCTTGAAATGTAATAGATAAGCTTCAACTAAATCATAGTAAATCAAGATGATTAAGATATTGCAGTAGACAAGGCAATATCGTAGAGCATCAAGGATCGTAGTGTATCTACTTTGAAGGGCCTCTCCGAAATCGTAGAGTAGTCCTAACGCTTACCGAACCAAGTCAGAATACGTAGAGTGATCTCGGAAGCGTAGAGTCTGCAAGTCAAGCAAAGGCAGATCGTAGTGTACCAGTACTTAAGAGAAATCGTAGTGTTCTCAGATCTATCAGCACCGGACCAAGTACCAAGGTGGCATGACACCACGATCAGAATCATAGAGCTTCATCTGTCTGTGTTAGAAGCATCGAGCCTCGTCCAACTGTTTAAAGATAAATCATAACATATATTGAATGAGCTATAGACGTTGAAGACCTCGAGAGTCCCAATGACACAACAGTCATCCTTAGTATATAACAAAGAAATGTATTGAAGAAGCTAAGGAAAGTACTATGGGTCAGAAGAAAACACATTTTCAGATGTTAGGTGAGATAGCAGTCTGCTGTGTCAGTGGGCCAGTTTGTTAATCAGAAGTTATGCAGAAAGTCTCCATCAAAGCTCAAAAATATCAAATACATTTAATGCTTCAATAGATGTCTTCAACGGATACATTTCAAAGGCATCATATATACAAAACATCAACAGATGAAAGAATCAAGCAAGCACTGAACAAAAAGTTGAAGAACACTCAACGATCTAACTCTACGATCTGAAAAAGAAAAGCTTGCTCAGCTACTCAGTTCTTTCGAACACAAGCTTAACGGCAACTGAGTAGCTCCATTCAAAAACTCAACCATTATCTAGTAAAGGAAGAAGTTCCAAGTTAGAAGGACTTGAAGAGTTCTAAGTGAACTGAGAAGTACCAAGTCTGCTGGACTTGAAGAGTTCGATAGTGAACTAAGAAGTTCCAAGACTGCTGGTCTTGAAGGAATCTGTGAGATTCAGAAGTTGTGAAGATATCCTTAGTGGATTTTCTACTCGAGGAGTAGAAGAGTGGACTAGGAGCTTTAAATGCTCTGAACCACTTAAAATCATTGTATCCCTTATATTCTTGCCATAACTGTTATAACTATCATAACTGCTTTACTCCTATTTATTCATTATATCTTAAAGGGAAAACAAACAAATCTTAATTCCGCTGTGCTTAAATCATTATTGTAAGACCCCAATTTTTATAAATAAAGATGAATTTTTATAATTATTATTTTTGAATATTATGGAAGAAATTTGATATAATGTTATAGTTGTGGGTAATATTTATAAATTTTGCAAAGTACGCAAGTTGTTATAAAATATTCGTTTGGTCGGGAAATATTCTTTTTGTCGGGAAATATTCGTACGACGGCAAAATTATTGGTGGACCCCACAACAGAATTATTGTCGGATTGAGAAAACGACAAAAATATTTTATTAAAAATAACGGCGGAAGTTTTACCGTTGATACTGTTGAACTACTGGGTAGTAAAAGTACAGTAATACGCGTTGTTGCATAGTAGCACACGGTATTGATTATTGATATTTATGTGAGAAGTCGCTCAGTTTGATTCAATTATTGTCGATTAATAATATGAATTATTATAGCGATAATGACGTTTTGTTTTATTCGTATTATTAACGTAATAAAACGGAAACATCTTTTTATATAAAACAGAATACTTTATTAAAGTTATTTTATAAATAGAATATATTATATTTTATTTAAAAGATTTTTCTTTAAATATGGACCGTCAGATTAAAGTAAATTAATCTGTACCGTTCATGGATTAGTTACTATGCATTCCATTTTCCTATAAATAGAAGCTCATTCCTTCATTATTTTCTTACGAATTCACTGAACTCTAGAGAGAGAAACTATAGAGAGATAGAAGAAAAGCTTTCTGCTACTTAACTTTTCTTTTCCCATATCCAGTTTCTGTTACGGTAAGGGGTGTTATTCTTTCTTATTCATGAAGAGAACTGTTGTTATTCCATTTTTTATTATTCTGTTGGAATAACCTGTATACGCGGTCTACCCTATACTTGGTGACATTCTTCTATTATTCTGTTGGAACATCCTGTCTGTGTGTTTTACGCCGGACCTGGTTCCATTTACTATTCCGTCTTTATATTTCTGTCGGAATATCCTGTCTGTGTGTTTTACACCGGACCTGGTTCCGTCTTTATTATTATTCCGTTGGAACATCCTGTCTGTGTGTTTTACACCGGACCTGGTTCCGTCTTTATTATTCTGTTGGAACATCCTGTCGGTGTGAATTTCACCTGACCTGGTTCCATTATTATTATTCTGTTGGAATAACCTGTCTGTGCGGTCTATCGCATGCATGGTGATTTCTTTTGTTATTCCATTCTTTATTATACTCAGTTGGAAAAAAACTTTGACTTCTATACTCCATGAAATTAGTGGAATATCCTTGACATTTGCGCTTCATCCAGTATCCTTTCATGGAAATATTCTTCTGATCATTCTTGAATTTTACACCACAAAATAGTATCGTGTTGACAATTTGGACGATAATAATTCCTGGATAAAATAATTCTTGAACTTGTTTTATTGAATTCTTATATCATTGTCATCATCCTCTTATTTTTATTTTTGAAAGTCATCTGTGGCCTGTAGAGCATGGATGGACTTGGTATGATTATGACCAGGGATTATTCGGTGTAATCATGACCGTAATGTTACAAATGATGTGGTAAAAGTCTCATTTGCCGTAGTGCATTGATGAACAGTTGTTGGCATGATCATGACCATTGATGAATACACAAATATCCTTGGCCCGTAGTGCATAGAATTTGTGGTCGTGACCCTAATGAGTATCCTTGGCCGTAGTGCAGGGATGATGTGGATTATTTATTAAGCTGAGTCTCAGCGATAAAAGTGATTAAAAACTTTTTAAATCATAAAAGATAGTAGATTCTATTCTCTACTTGACTCTTTTAATGGATTGCTTGATCCGCTGCTGTTAAACTTGATGTTGTTATATTTTATCAGTTTAATACTGTTGAAGGCTAACGATAATTTATTCTGCATTATCTTAGTCATAATATTTCTTACTGGGCTAGTTGAGCTCACCCTTTCTTTCACTGTTCTCTTCAGGAAATGAGAACATAGCAGGGACGAGTCGGAGAACGGAGTAATGGTCCAGAGGATAGCATTAGTAGTCCTCACTATTCTGTGAAATAGTGTGACAATAATTGTATTGAGGACTCCTTTTGAGTTTGTATGATCTCTAGTAGACAATTATTGTATTCAAACTCACAGTTGTATTTTGTCGTATTATACACGACAGTGGTATTAGTAAGTTGTATTTGAATTCTGTACCATGTATCTGACGACTCAAGATGGGTGATGGATACCTAATTTTGGGGGCGTCACAGTTGGTATCAAAGCTTAGGGATATGATCCCTGGCTAAGATGTGAGATTAGAACTAGGAGGGGAGAGACGGGGAATTCCTTCGCTAGTATGACCTACTTAAATTTATTTTGTATTTAAATTAGTTGGTCAAAGTTTAGAGATATTATGTTACATGTCAATTAATCTTTGTTTTGTGCCAGTATCTGAAAATGACTTCCGAAAATGTTGAGAATAACAATGGAGCACAAGAGACCGTTGAGTCTCCACATATCAATAATCAGGAGAATGTGCATCAGGAAGGCGACAATCCTCATAACCAAATGATGAATGATGGATTGTTCAGAGGCTTTATGCAATTCATGCAACAGCAAGCGAGAACGGCTCCTGTTCAAAATGTAGGTGGAAACACTGGAAATTCTCGGGCGATCACCGCTAAACAGTTCAAGGAGCTGGGACCACCGGAGTTTAAGGGAGAGCCAAAACCACTTATTGCTGAAGCATGGATAAAGCAGATCACCAAAATATTTGACGTCTTGGGATGCTCCGAGGAGCAAAAGGTTCCCTTTGCCGCCTTTATGTTGCGCGGAGAGGCAGATTATTGGTGGGAATCGGTAAAACGTACTCAACCTGCCGTACTGAAGATGTCTTGGGAGAAGTTCCAAAAGCTGTTCAATGACAAATACTTTCCTGAAAGTATCCGTCACATGAAGGAGGAGGAGTTTATCAAATTGGAGCAAAATAATATGACCGTGTCGCAATACGAGGCAAAATTTACGGAGTTATCCCGGTTTGCGTCCCATTTGGTGGATAATGAAGAGAGAATGACACGATTATTTTTAAGAGGTTTGAAGCCGGAGATACGTCAACATCTTATTTCTCATAAACTGTGTTTGTATTCTGATGTTGTAAATAGGGCTCAGTTGGTAGAGCGCGATAACGAGTCAACGCAATCAAAAGAGAGCAGCCGGCAAAATGATAATACCAGTGAGAGCAGTCATCGAAGCGGTGACAACAAGCGTGGAGGAAATCATCAGGCCAGAAATGGTAACCACTTCGGTGGTAATCAGGGCCAAAACAATAAGAATGGACATTTCAAGAAGAGGAGATTCAACAATGATGGAAAGACGTCAGCATCAGCAACCGTTGTTAAGGAAGGAGAAAGACAACCTATCATATGCTTCAAATGCGGAGGGGAGGGACACATCAGTCCAAATTGCGTGATGCCGTCCAAAGCATGTTATAATTGTGGAAGAGAAGGCCACTTAGCCCGATTTTGTCGTTCACCGAAGACAAATTCAACTAGGATGGAGGCACCAAAGGCTGTCCCAGAAAAGTCAAAGCCGGTAGTGCAAGGGAGAGCGTTTGTTGTGACCTCCCAGAAAGCAAGGAACCCGCATGAGGTCATCACGAGTAAGCTTATCATAAACTCTAGCGAAGTCTACACTTTATTTCTCTACTCTACATGGCATAACATCTGATCTACATCAATACCTGAAATGGTTCAGAGTTCTGTCCAAAGATTATTCTCTTCTTCAAAAAGAGAAAGAGAAAGTTCAAGAGGAACTGGAAACGGCTCTTCTAAGTACCAACTGTAATACCTAGAAAAAAAAAGTTAAATAATAAAAAAATTATATTGTTTTAAAATATATTAATTGGACTTTGTCATTTATTGGGTCAAACTAGTTATTTAATTTATGCGGGCTTATAATTATTAATAATTGATGAATAAGTTAAATTGGTAAAATTGGGCTTTAAATTAAGTGGGTATAATTTATAATTGTGTAATTTTAAATTCCTAAATTTGGAGAGTTAATAAATATATTAATAAAATATATTTTAAGTGAATAAATACTAAAACCTAATCATATAAGCAAGCCTGATGCGAATTGGGAAAAAGAGAGAGAGAAGCTAACGGCTGCGCAGCAAAAAGAAGGAAGAGAATCTCAGATATTTTTTCTTTTGATCAGGTAAGTTAGTAGTTTAACAATACATATGTAGTAGTTTTGTATTATGATGAATACATTTAACTAGTTTAATTATTCAATTGATTCAAGGTAATACCCATTCATTTGAAAAGAATCGTATATTCAGTTAATTCTTTAAATTATTATATAAGTTGTATGAATTGGACTTTAAACTGCTATTATTTAATCACTATGCATATCCTATATAAATAATAATCATAGGCAATGAACTTGGAATGTTTATCGATCTCCTAGAATAAGGAATATTAGTATATATATATATATATAATATTTTAGTAGGTAATTAACTGTAATGTTAAACTAATAAATTGTATTAAGATTTTGTATATTAATTCAAACTAAATAATTTTGTCGTTAAATTTATAAATTTTATTTAATAATAAATCTAACAGTATTATTTTATTAATGAATGGATTTGTAATATAATTTTATTCTATTTTATTAGATCGAATTGAAGGAGATTAGCATAATCTTATTTAAATTTCGGGTATTACATTGCTTAATCCAAGTACGGATTCCGTACTTTTTCAGCGAGACTCTTTTGTTTTTAATTTGTTCATTTCATTATTCGTTTCGAAATTAAGTATTGCATCTCATAATTATTCCTTGAAAATTTATTTTGATAGTTCCGTTTGGTATCGATACTTAGAACTCGTGTTTGTACTCTTAATCTAGTGTATCATCTTTTGTATTTATGTTGATTCTCGTAGAAAGTACATGTTAATATTTTTGGAGACTTTGAGTTGATGATTCATTTCAATTTATGTACATATTAGAAACCCTTTTTGTTGATATTATGTTGCATGTGTTGTGACATGATATCCTTATTAGAATACCGTAGGGTATACCTGAGCTATAACCACCTGTGGGGGTACCACAGGCATGTCCTCTTAGCACTGAGGCATGACACCTTCCGTGGTTGTGTGATCAGTCCACGACGTCTCCGTTTTGTGCTCCGGTGGGAGTTAGCCATTTGGTGTTTTGTTGTGGGAGGCGTATGGATCAACCCTAGTTTTCTGTTCTGTTCTGTTCTGCGGAGTGGTGATGTTTGTGCCAAACACGCCTTCTTATTTTGCACGCATCTGGATTTCACAGTCCGATGTGTGATTGCCTATGTGGCATTATTTTGATTGCCTGTGTGGCATTATTTGACTTGCCTGTGTGGCAATGTATATTAATATTTATTTTGAGCTCGGTATGAAATAACACCCAGCCATTTGATTCAGCCTATCATTTTGTTATGTTAGTTTATTCGTACAGTTCAGTTCATTTAATTGTGTTAGTTATTTCGTTTCATTATTCTTTTATTCTATATTCGTACTAGGTATTTGGCTCATGCTGTGTTTTTCTTCCGGCAGGTAATCAGGGGGATCAAGGGCAAGTGTGATGAGAGCTCCCTTCATTCCAATGGTTTAGAAATATTCTGTTTAGACCTGTTATGTCAGTTTATTTAGTATTATAATAATTATTTTAGATTGTGGTTTAAGCCAGTGTGGCATTTATTATGGTTTGTCTTATGAGATTTAAGTATTATGAGATTATTCTTTTGTGGTTTAGAGCCTTGTGATATTCGTTAGTTCGGTTGTGTTGTGCGTAACCTCTCTTTCTATTTTGGAAAGGGGGTGTTACAGAGTTGGTATCAGAGCTTATGTTCTTTCTTGTAGAAAACCTATTTAGGTTTGACCTGTGAGTTATGGGTAGACTTCTGGGTTAGGTTTTGTTCTGTTTGATTTTTTGTTCAGCTATCATATCAACTATATTCAAATCTGCTTTGTTATCTATTCGTGATCACTTTCTTAGATGGCTCGTAGATCCGCTAGAGTTGCTGGGAGGCGAGGTAACAACAGGGGAAGAGGTGAGGTTTAGCCTAATGAGCAATCTAATAATCAGATAAATGCTCAATTGGCTACCTTGGTGAATCAGGCGGTGAATCAGGCGGTACCTCAGTTGGTTGCGCGGGTTGTACAGACAATCCAACAGCCGCCACCAGAAATTCCTGAGCAAGGGGATCCAGGAAATAATGGTCAGCATGCAAACGTTGAGGAATGGAATGCAGATGGTCATGATCAGCAGGTGGTTCCAATGTATGTTTGGTTGGAAAGGTTTCAGAAGCAGAAGCCACAGTCATTCAGTTCAGCTCCAACTCCAATTGATACAGCGAATTGGATTGCCCACTTAGAGAAGATTTTTGATGTGTTGGGTTTCTCGGATAATCAGAAAGTGTTACTTGCTGTTTACAAGCTGGAAGGGGATGCACAGAGGTGGTAGAAGGCGACAAAAGTAACAAAAGGTGATCGTTATGCCGAGGTAATTAGCTGGATAAAGTTTTATGAGGTCTTTTATCAGCAGTACTTCCCAGCTGCTGATAAAGAGGCCTATGCTAGAGACTATCTGTCTATTCGACAGAAAGATGATGAGTCCACACGGACTTCATGATGAGGTTCACCAGGTTGGCAGGATTTGCGGGAACCTCAGCAGCGACTGCAACGGAATAGGCGGAGAAGTTCAAGTGGAGGATTCATTATAGGTATCGGCAGCATCTCATTAACACCAAGTTTGCAGATGTGTCAGTAGTGGCCAATGCTACCAAGAATATTGAGATGGAGAGACAGGACTTTCGGTCTTCTAAACCGGAAGGGAGTCGAAAGAGGGACAGAGATGACCAGCAGGGTCAAACTTCTGGTCAGCAGGGGAAGAGTCAGGGTGGTCAGTGGAACAGGAACCGTGGTGGCCAGCTGGGGCAGTGGCGTGGCCAGAATCAAAATAGGGGTTATCAGCAGATGCCTCAGCAAGGTTAGAATTGTCAGCTTCAGCTACCTTGGCATGGTCAGAATCGTCAGCAGTGGCAGAATTGTCAGCAGGGACAAAATCAGGTTCGTTATCCGGGACCAGCTGGCGGGGGGTAACCCAAATCTCATTCCGATAGCTCCTTGTGCTACTTATGGGGCTAATCATCAGGGGAGGCAGTGCCACAAACTCACCGGTGTATGATTCTTATGTAGACAGATGGGTCATATTGCTAGGGATTGTATCGGTCCACACGAAAATGGTGGAGGTGGTGATAATGGTGGCAATGAAGGTCAGTGTCAGGGTGGTCGAGTGTTTGCTTTGACGTATAACCAGGTGACAGGTGCACTAGGTACTGTTTCTAGTACTCTTTTAGTTGGCAATCGTGAAGCATCTATTTTGTTTGATACGGGTTCTACTCATTCCATTGTTGTTCAGTCTTTTGTTCGGCACCGGGGTGTGCCATCTCAGTTCTTAGATTCTGTTATGTCTATTGCTACCCCGATGGGGACTTCTTTTATTATTTCTGATTTGTATCGAAGGTGTGAGATCAGTTTTGGGGATAATATTCGTAGGGCTAATCTTCTTCCGATGAATATGCACGATTTTGATGTCATTCTTGGGATGGACTGGTTGGATAAGCAGCAGGCCACTATCAATTGTCAGGGGAAGAAGGTTATATTTGGAGATATAAAGTCTCCAGAGTTCGTATTTTAGGGTTCACAGCCGAGTAGAGTGGTGAAGTTAATTTCAGCTTTAAATGATGAGAAGTTGGTAGCAAAGGGTTTTGAGGGGTATTTGGCATTTGTGAAGGATACCTCTAAGGGTGAGTCTCGTATTGAGGATGTTCCAATTGTTCATGATTTTTCTGATGTGTTTCCTGAGGAGTTGTCAGGATTTCCACCGCAGCTGGAAGTGGAGTTTGCTATTGAGCTTGTTCTTGGTACGAAGCCTATCTCTAAGGCGCCGTATCGGATGGCAACATTGGAGTTGCAGGAGTTGAAGGAGCAGTTGCAAGAATTGTTAGATCGTGGTGTGATTCGGCCGAGTGTTTCGCCATGAGGTGCTCCAGTCTTGTTTGTAAAGAAGAAGGATGGGTCTATGAGGCTGTGTATAGACTACAGAGAGTTGAACAAGATCACCATCAAGAATCGGTATCCATTGCCAAGGATTGATGACTTATTTGACCAACTTCAAGGGGAAAAATATTTTTCGAAGATAGATTTGAAGTCGGGCTATCATCAGTTGAGGGTGAGGGATGAGGATATCCCTAAGATAGCTTTTCGCACTCGATATGGGCATTACGAGTTTTTGGTGATGCCATTCGGGTTGACTAACGCTTCAGCGGTGTTTATGGATTTGATGAATCGGGTGTTCAGGGAGTACTTGGAACAATTTGTTATTGTCTTTATTGATGACATTTTGGTTTACTCCAAGTCTAAGGAAGAACATGAGGAGCATCTTCGCACAATGTTGGGGATTTTACAGAAAGAGAAATTGTATGATAAATTCTCTAAATGCGAGTTTTGGTTGGAGCAGGTTGCATTTTTTGGGCCATGTTGTTTCTGATGAAGGCATTAAGGTGGATCCTGCAAAGGTTGAGGCTATCACTAAATGGTTGAGACCTACTAAAGTGACAGATATTAAGAGTTTCTTGGGTTTGACAGGGTACTATAGGAGGTTTGTGGAAGGGTTTTCCTTGCTTGCCTTGCCATTGACCTAGTTGATGAGAAAGGGCAGGAATTTTTTGTGGAACGAGGAACGTGAGAAGAGTTTTGAGGAGTTAAAGAAACGACTTGTGTCAGCTCCTATACTTGCATTGTCGTCGGGGACAGGAGGTTATCAGATTTATAGCGATGCTTCTAAGAAAGGTTTTGGGTGTGTTTTGATGCAACACGGTAAGGTGATTGTTTATGCTTCTAGGCAGCTTAAACCTTACGAGGTGAATTACCCCACACATGATTTGGAGTTGGCAGCGGTGATCTTTGCCCTAAAGATTTGGAGGCATTATTTGTATAGAGAGACTTATGATATCTTCACCGATCATAAAAGTCTTAAATACATCTTCACTCAGAAAGAGCTCAACATGAGGCAGAGGCATTGATTGGAGCTTATAAAGGATTATGATGCTAGGATTCAGTATCACCCGGGGAAGGCAAATGTGGTTACAGATGCTCTTAGTCGAAAGAGTTCAGGGAGTGTAGCAGTCCTTATTACACAACCTCAGCTTATTTCGGATATGGAGCGGCTCGAGTTGGAGTTGTATGTACGAGGTTTAGATGGGCATTTGGCGAGTATGAGAATGGAGCCATCTCTTATCTCGCGGGTTAAAGAAGCTCAAAAAGAAGATGGGGAGTTATGGAGTATGACGTAGAATCTAGAGGAGGAAAAATAGCTCGAGTTTCGTATTGATGAACATGGTGTGATTTGGTTGGGTAAGCGATTGTGTGTACCGTCCGATCCGATCATTCAGGAGGCGGTGTTGGCTGTGGCTCATAGTTCGCCTTTTTTTATTCATCCAGGTTCTATGAAGATGTATAGGGATTTGAAGAAGAATTTTTGGTGGAATGGGATGAAATGAGACGTGGCTGAATATGTTGGGAAGTGCCTCGCTTGTCAACAAGTGAAGATAGAACATCAACGAGCTAGTGGGTTGTTGCAACAGTTAGACATTTCAGTGTGGAAGTGAGAGGATATCACGATGTATTTTGTGATTGGCTTGCCGAAGACTTTTAGGAAGAATGATGCCATTTGGGTAGTGGTGGATCGGTTGACTAAATCGACACATTTTTTGGCTATCCATGAGGGTTAATCGGTGGATAGGTTGGCACATATCTTTCAGTAGGAGAGTGTTAGACTTTATGGTACTCCGGTATCTATTGTTTCAGATCGAGACCCACGATTCACTTCACGGTTTTGGAAAGGGTTTCAACGAGCTTGGGGCACTCGGCTCAACTTAGTACTTCTTTTCATCCGCAAACTGATGGGCAATCCGAGCGGACTATTTAGACATTAGAGGACATGTTGAGGTTTTGTGCACTTGAGTTATCGGGTAATTGGGATGATTACTTGAGCCTAGTTGAGTTTGCTTACAACAACAGCTGGCATGCAAGTATTGGAATGGCTCCGTTAGAGGCATTGTATGGTAGAAAATGTCGGGAACCAACTTGTTGGGATGAGGTTGGCGAAAGGGCCATAGAAGGGCCCGAGTTAGTCCAAATCACTACGGAGAAGGTAGTAGTGGCTAAGGAGAAATTGAAGTCGGCTCGATCACGGTAGAAGTGTTATGCTGATAAGCATAGGAGGACTTTAGAGTTTGAACCTGGTGAGTATGTGTTTCTAAAAGTTTCTCCTTGGAAGGGAATTCGGCGATTTGGGTTGAAAGGGAAACTTACTCAGCGTTATATTGGACCATTTGAGATTCTAGAGAGGGTTGGTGGGGTTGCATATCGGTTAGCTTTGCCTCCACAGCTAGCTCATGTGCACAATGTGTTCCATGTGTCGGTGTTGAAAAGTTACGATTATCATCCATTGCACATGGTGCAATATCCATTCAATAAAATTCGAGAGGATCTTACTTGTGAGGAACAAGCCGAGGCGATTTTGGATCGTCAAGAGCGGATTATGAGAAGGAAGACAATTCCGTTTGTTAAGGTTCTGTGTAGGAACCATTCGGAGCGAGAAGCTACTTAGGAGATGGAGGAGTCTATTCGAGCGGAGTATCCACATCTCTTTGAAATTTAGATGCGTTCCATTCTTTTGATTCCGGGGACGGAATCCTTTTTAAGGGGTAGGTGACGTAATACCCGGAAAAAAAAAGGTTGAATAATAAAAATATTATTTTGTTTTAAAATATATTAATTGGACTTTGTCATTTATTGGGTCAAACTAGTTATTTAATTTATGTGGGCTTATAAATATTAATAATTGATGAATAAATTAAATTGGTAAAACCGGGCTTTAAACTAAGTGTGTATAATTTATAATTGTGTAATTTTAAATTCCTAAATTTGGAGAGTTAATAAATATATTAATAAAATATGTTTTAAGTGAATAAATACTAAAACCTAATCATATAAGCAAGCCTGATGCGAATTGGAAAAAAAAAAAGAGGGAGAAGCTAACGGCTGCGCAGTAAAAAAAAGGAAGAGAATCTCAGATTTTTTTTCTTTTGATCAGGTAAGTTAGTAGTTTAACAATACATATGTAGTAGTTTTGTATTATGATGAATACATTTAACTAGTTTAATTATTCAATTGATTCAAGGTAATACCCATTCATTTGAAAAGAATTGTAAATTCAGTTAATTCTTTAAATTATTATATAAGTTGTATGAATTGGACTTTAAACTGTTATTATTTAATCACTATGCATATCCTATATAAATAATAATCATAGGCAATGAACTTGGAATGTTTACCGATCTGCTAGAATAAGGAATATTAATATATATATATATATATATATATATATATATATATATATATATATATATATATATATATCTATCTATCTATCTAATAAAATACAAATAATTTTGAATTTCCCGCTCACTCAATAAATCATCTGGGCCGTCCAAAGTTTGAGATAAATCCCACCGTTCATACATCTATCTAACAAAATACATCTATCTATCTAATAATCTAATAATAATTTAATAAAATACAAATAACTTTAAATTTTCCGCTCACTCAATAAATTATTTTGGTCGTTCAAAGTTTGAGATAAATCATATTGTCCATACAGTGCCGGAGACACGGGACCCAGCTAGTATATAATATTTTAGTAGGTAATTAACTGTAATGTTAAACTAATAAATTGTATTGAGATTTTGTATATTAATTCAAACTAAATAATTTTGTCATTAAATTTATAGATTTTATTTAATAATAAATTTAACAGTATTATTTTATTAATGACTGGATTTGTAATATAAATTTATTCTATTTTATTAGATCGAATTGAAGGAGATTAGCATATTCTTTTTTAAATTTCGGGTATTACATTGCTTAATCCAGGTACAGATTCTGTACTTTTTCAGTGAGACTCTTTTGTTTTTAATTTGTTCATTTCGTTATTCATTTCGAAATTTAGTATTGCATCTTATAATTATTACTTGTCAATTTATTTTGATAGTTCCGTTTGGTATTGATACTTAGAACTCGTGTTTGTACTCTTGATCTAGTGTATCATCTTTTGTATTTATGTTGATTCTCATAGAAAGTACATGTTAATATTTTTGGAGACTTTGAGTTGATGATTCATTTCAGTTTATGTACATATTAGAAACCCTTTTTGTTGATATTATGTTGCATGTGTTGTGACATGATATCCTTGTTAGAATATCGTAGGGTATACCTGAGCTATAACCACGTGTGGGGGTACCACAGGCATGTCCTCTTGGCACCGAGGCATGACACCTTCCGTAGCGGTGTGATCAGTCCACGATGTCTCCGTTTTGTGCTCCGGTTGGAGTTGACCATTTGGTGTTTTGTTGTGGGAGGCGTATGGGTCGACCCTAGTTTTCTGTTCTGTTCTGTTCTGCGGAGTGGTGATGTTTGTGCCAAACACGCCTTCTGATTTTTCACGCATCTGGATTGCGCAGTCCGATGTGTGATTGCCTGTGTGGCATTATTTGGATTGCCTGTGTGGCATTATTTGACTTGCCTGTGTGGCAAGGTATATTACTATTTATTTTGAGCTCCGTATGAAATAACACCCAACCATTTGATTCAGCCTATCATTTTGTTGTGTTAATTTATTCGTACTGTTCAGTTCATTTAATTGTGTTAGTTATTTCGTTTCATCATTCTTTTGTTCTATATCTGTATTGGGCATTTGGCTCATGCTTTGTTTTTCTTTCGACATGTAATTAGGGGGATCAAGGGCAAGTGTGATGAGAGCTGCCTTCATTCCAATGGTTTAGAAATATTCTGTTTAGGCTTTTTGTGTCAATTTATTTAGTATTGTAATAATTATTTTAGATTGTGGTTTGAGCCAGTGTGACATTTATTATGGTTTGTCTTATGAGATTTAAGTATTATGAGATTATTCTTTTGTGGTTTAGAGCCTTGTGATATTTGTTAGTTCGGTTGTGTTGTGCGTAACCTCTCTTTCTATTTTGGAAAGGGGTGTTACACCAACTCTCTCTCCAAATTTGAAGCTGAGAATAAATTCTTAAAACATACCAATGAACTTAACGCACAAAGAGAGTCAAGTCTGACCTCTAAAATTGAGGAACTAGAAAGGAAAATCTCTACATGGAATAAATCTTTTTCTTCCATGGACTCCCTCATCTCCATTCAGAGAAGTGTATCTGACAGAATAGGTTTTGGTTTTGGGGAACCCACCTCAGAACCATATATGGAAAAGATAAAGGAAACTAACTCTAGTAATGTTTCAAGTAGAAGCATTACATTTGTTAAATCCTCACAGAAGGAAGAACTAGTCCAACCCTCCTCTTCAGATCCAACCTATATTCCAAGGAATAAAGGATCTCATGCTGGCCTAGGTTTCAAAAGAGAGAAGAGTAACTCAGTCTCTACTCTCTAACCTCGAAGGGTTGTAGAGTTGAGTAAAATTGACTCCACGAACCAACTGGGAACGAACAGTAGAGTTAAGCCTCACTCTTCAAGAATTATGAAACATAAGGATACGTGGAAAAAGGAAAATAAGTATAAAGGAAGGATTGCTGGAAAACCACATAAGTCCAAATGGAGGAAGAATCCACACACACACAAGCATGTACCATTTTAGATGCTTTGTATGTAATAAGACTGGTCATAAGGCTGCAATATGCTACCATGCATAATCCTATGCATGTGAAATCCAAAATTAAGCAAATTTGGGTTCCCAAGGGTACTAACAAAGTAGGACCCATGCAAGTATGGGTACCAAAATGAGAGTTCTATCTTACCACAGGAACCAAGCTCCACGATCACAACCTGGTATCTGGATAGTAGATGCTTAAGGCACATGACAGGGAACAAAGCGCTTCTATCTAACTTCGTAGAAAAGGAGGGTCCAGCAGTTATCTTTGGAGATAATGGCTCTGGAAAGACAAGAGGATATGGCTCATCTGGGAATGGAGTAGTGTCCTTCAGTAAAGTGGCCTATTTGGAAGGTTTATAACACAATCTTCTAAGCATAAGCCAACTCTGCGACAAGGTTCATCAAGTCATTTTCCTCAATAATCAATGTCTAGTCAGAGATCTGAGGACATCCTCTATAAAACTGACTGGAACAAGAGAAGGCAATGTCTATACTGTCAATCTTGATCAACTAAGCTTGGACGAGACGATATGCTTTCTGGCTAAAGCATCTGAAGAAATGAACTGGTTATGGCATAGAAGATTGTCTCATCTCAACTTCAAAAGCATGTCTAAATTGGCCTTTAAGGATCTAGTAGCAGGCTAACCCAAGTTTAGCTTTGTCAAAGAAAGGCCATGTAATGCCTGTCAGCTTGAAAAGCAGACTAGAAACTTATTTAAGAGCAAAATTGTTAACTCAATTGACAAACCTCTGCAGCTGCTTCACATGGATCTTTTTGGGCCAATTCCAACAACAAGCCTTGGAGGGAAGAGATACTCACTAGTCGTAGTAGATGACTACATCAGATTATCTTGGGTGTTCTTTCTAAACTCCAAAGATGAAACTAGCTCCCAACTAATCAAAATGTTCATACTAGTGATGAACGAGAAAGGGGAGAAAATCAAAGCTATAAGAAGTGATCATGGCAGAGAATTCGACTTCTCTGAGATGGACCAGTTCTGCACAGATAATGGCATCAGTCACAACTTCTCAGCTTAACGAACCCCTCAACAAAATGAAGTAGCTGAGAGAAAGAACAAAACTTTGATAGAGGCTGGAAGAACTCTACTAGCAGCAGCCCATCTGCCTGAATACTTCTGGACAGAAGCTGTCAACACTGCTTGCTACACTCAGAATAGATCTCTTGTAACTCTACGTTAAAGAAGACTCCCTACGAAATGTGGAGAGAAAGAAAGCCAAGTTTCAGCTACTTTCATGTGTTTGGCTATGCATGCTATATACTCAACAATGGAAAATAGTATTTGACAAAGTTCCAACCCAAGTCTGATGAAGGAATCTTTCTCAGATATGCCACAGACAGTAAAGCTTATAGAGTGTTCAACAAGAAGACACTAAGTGTTGAAGTCTCAATTCACATAATCTTTGATGAAACAGACTTGGACAAAACAAAGTCTCAAGACACTACGAACGATAATTTAGACACTACGAACGAGGTCGTTGAGCTCAACACTAAGATCGTAGTTCTAAAAAATGAAATCTTTGAGCAAGAAGAGGATATCGTAGAGAGAACTACACTAGAAAACGAACGTCCACATCAAGAAGCTGAAATTGATCTTGAAGGTCTTAGATAAGAAGGAATCAGAAAAGATGTTCCAACAAGAAATAGATGGTCAAGAGAACACTCTCAAGACTTAATCATTGGAGACCCAAATGCAAGAGTCGCCACCCAAAATGAGTGTTTCTATCTGAGCTTTCTATCACAAATAGAACCCAAGAAGATAGAAGATGCTATGGAAGACTCCAGTTGGATAGAAGCCATGCAGGAAGAACTAAATCAGTTTGAAAGAAGCAAACTATGGAGATTAGTTCCAAGACTAAAGAGAAATCCTGTCATTGGCACCAAGTGGGTCTTCAGAAATAAGATGGATGAAGATGGAGTAATTGAAAGTAGTATGCACACAAGACAATCATGTTTGATGATAAAGCTAACAATCTTATTCATTTATTAATAAAAAGTATTAATTAATTAAAGGCTTTTAATTATCTACATTATGCTGTTTTATAATATGTGATAAACCCATAGTTTTAAGCAATGCTTTTAGAATAGTGATGATGATCATTCTAATGAGATCTAAATTCTTAGAAAGCTAAAAACTAAAATAGTTCCCAATCGTTGGATTACTAAATTGGGGATTAGTGAATCCGGATAGATTGGTACATACGTTGCTTGCTCATTGGATGAGGATGATTGATCTCATGATCATTTGTGTGGAGACACTAAAGCAAGTATGTAGGTGCTTATTAGAGAATAAGTTCACTGAACGTGACTCGCTAAGGAATACCTAATGGAGTTTTACTTGTCTGTCAATAGGAATTCTTGTAGTGATAGTAGTACAAGTGATCCTTGGACTTGAGATCATCATAGTATCTTGTGTATGATGAGTTATACTTTGACTTGTTCCTTTAGACCCTTAGGGTATATCAAAGGTTATGCTTGGGTATAATAAGTTGTACATGGAGATAATGTATGATCAATAAGAATCTACCACTTCTAGTAAAAGAAGAGAAATATCCTATGTGATTCGATAAATGACAACCCAATAGTCATTAGCCAAGGCAAAATGAAATTAGAAAGGAGTTTCTAATTTGCATTATTTGGAGTTGTACATTTAAGAGTCGAAATACATATAATTTAATAAAATAAGACTTGAAAGTAATTCCATGTCTTATATTTAATTGGGATATTGTATGGTGGAAGGATTGATTTGTACGGTAACTAATTATTCAAATGTTTTTTTATAATTAATATTGAAATCTATATTATCTAGAAAGTCGTTGATCGCTAGGGAGGCTTATCCCTATTGTAGAATAAATATTATTTATTTAAATAAATTAATATTTTAATTTATTTAATTAAATAAAATTAGAATTATTCTAATTGATTTATTTACAACCGGTTT
Source organism: Panax japonicus (assembly GCA_020205505.1). Classification (NCBI taxonomy): domain Eukaryota; kingdom Viridiplantae; phylum Streptophyta; class Magnoliopsida; order Apiales; family Araliaceae; genus Panax; species Panax japonicus. The sequence goes on along the minus strand of JAINUV010001440.1, from coordinate 290,157 downwards.
AATATGGAGAACCTAAAGGGTCACACCATAAAAGGAAGAATAATTATTTAAGAAGTTAATGACATAATTGTAATAATAAGTTAAGTATATTTAATTTAATCTATTGTGATAGAATAAATTAAATAGCTTAATATTTATTATTTAATATTTTGGAAATTTTAATTATAAATTAATAAGAGGAGTCTTATTATTATTATTACTATTATTATTATTTAATTTCTAAAGGAGTTTAGGAATTAATTGATAAAAGTACTCTCATATATTCCTAATAAGATTAGGAGGTAAATTAATTATTTCTAATGAGATTAGGAGCCTAATTAATTAAAGGTGTTTAATTAATTAAAATAAAACTCAATTCCTTAATTGTTAAGGAGGGTTGCCTACATCTATAAATAAGAGGAGTCTTATTATGGGTGAGGGGGTTGTTGACGTTTTCATAGAATACGTAATTCCAATAGTTGGGAGAGTACACACTTTTCTATGAGAGATAAAAAAACTAGGGTTTTGCCAAATACCCATCTTCCTGAATCCTTCTTTTTCCTTGGTGGATCACCGCTAGAGGCCAAACACTTGGGTGGCTAACGTTGATCAAAGGAAGGAACCAAACCCGGTGGATTCAAGTTGAACGCAAAAAAGATTGGAGGTGAACTTGTACCTGAAGAAGCTCGAATCTTCAAGGGTATGATTCTTATTCTTTCTTTTTCGTTTAATTAATAATTGTGCATAAAGGGTGATCCGGGTATATGGTTTGTAAAATTTTAGAACTCTGATTTTCCATGTTTTCGCTTATTTTATGCAATTTGATTGCGTTCATGAATATTACAAACCTAACAGTGGTATCAGAGCCAAACCTTTATGCGAATTATTAATTGTTCAAGATTTTATTGTATAAAATTTATTTAAAAAAAATGCGAAAACATTTTTTTCTCTTTCGCTGCTGATTCGCGAGGTGGTTTATGAAAATTCGCGATTTTTTTGATATGACAGGTGGCATGATTTATTTTTCTCTAAAACGTGGACCATGAATTTCATATATATACTAGCAAGTTTATAATTGGTTGCCCACATTGTTTTTGTTAAATGAAGTTCTTACTTCAAGGCAAGGTGGTTATTCAAAAAGTGATTTGATTATCAAAATCAAGGTGGTTTGTGACGCCCCCAAAATAGTTATACATCACCCATCTTGAGTCGCCAAATACATGGCACAAAATTAAAATACAACTTAATTATGCAACAGTCGTGTAAAATACGACAATATATAATCTAAGAGTTTTAATAAGAATATTGTCATCTAGACAATATCCACACTCAATGGAGTCCTCATTACATTTATTGTCACACTATTTAACAGAATAGTGAGGACTACTAATGCTATCATCTGGACCGTCACTCTGTTCCCCAACTAGTCCCGGCTACGTTCTCATTTCCTGAAGAGAACAGTGAAAGAAAGGGTGAGCTCAACTAGCCCAGTAAGAAATATTATGACTAAGATAATGTAGAATAAATTATCATTAGTCTTCAACAATGTTAAACTGATAAAATATAATAGACATCAAGTTTAACTGCAGCGGAATAAGCAATCCATTAGAAGAGTCAAGTAGAGCATGATATCTACTATCTTCTATGATTTAAAATATTTTCATCAATTTTTATCGCTGAGACTCAGCTTAATAAATAAACCACATCATCGAGTCATCCCTGCACTACGGGCCAATGATATTCATTAAATCATCAATGGTCATGACTATATCAAATAATCCCTGGTTATAATCATACTAAAAACTGTCCATCAGAGAGCACTACGGGCTACTGAGGACTTTTACCGCATCATTTATAACATTACAGGTCATGATTATACCGAATAATCCCTTGTCATAATCATACCAAGTCCATCTATGCACGTAAGCCAAAGATGACTTTCATCACAATATAAGCATGAGGATGATGACAATGACATAATAATTCAATAAAACAAGTTCAAGAATAAATTTTAAAGATTTATAAGTTAATTTATCTTGAAATCAATTACGACCAAATTATCAACATGATACTTCTTTATGGAATAAATTCAAGAATGCTCAGAAGAATATTTTCATGAAAAGATACCAGATGAAGCTCAAATATCCAGGATATTCTACTAATTTCATGGAGTATAGAAGCCAAAACTTTATCCAAATGAGTATCATAGAATATATGAAACTGCAAATGGATTTTCACCCGCCATGCGGTAATTCACGTAGACAGATCATTTCCACAATTTAATAAGAAATGAATACGAATGATCATTCACCATGCATGTGATAATCCACACAGACAGGTTATTCCAACAGAATAATAAAGAATGGAACCAGGTCATACGTAATCCGCACAGACAGGATATTCCAACAGAATAATAAAGAATGAAATAACAAAGAATTCACCATGCATGCGATAGAACGCACAAACAGGTTATTCTAACAGAATTATAAAGAATAGAACCAGGTCTAGCGTAATCCGCACAGACAGGATATTCTAACAGAATAATAAAGAATGGAATAACAAATAATTCACCATGCATGCGTCAGACCGTACAGATAGGTTATTCCAACAGAATAATAAAGAATGGAACCAAGTCTAGCATAATCCGCACAGACAGGATATTCCAACATAATAATAAAGAATGGAATAACAAAGAATTCACCATACATGCGATAGACCGCACAGACAGGTTATTCCAACAGAATAATAAAGAATGGAACCAGGTCTAGCGTAATCCGAACAGACAGGATATTCCAACATAATAATAAAGAATAGAATAACAGAAGAATTTCACCATGTATGCGGTACTTTGCATAGACAGGTTATTCCAACATAATAATAAAGAAGAATTTCACCATGTATGCGGTACTTCGCATAGATAGGTTATTCCAACATAATAATAAAGAATGGAATAAAAGAAGCCCTCTTCATGAATACGAAAAAAATAATACCCCTTACCTTAGAAAGAAACTATATACTGAAGTAGAGAGGTAGCAGACTTCTCTTCTTCTTTCTCTCTATAATTTCTCTCTATAATAATTGTTTTATAGCTTTAGTGAATTAGTGAGAAATGAAGGAAGAATGAGCTTCTATTTATAGAAAAATATAGTTTCGATAATTGTACGTTTTGGGGCTTGAAATATTACAGTATAATACCTTCAACTTTTCTTTCATTTTTAATTTAGTCCTACAAGTATTATCAAACTTGCACCACCTCCCCTAATAGTAAATAATGTGAATCAATATTTCAATCATGTGAATCAATAGTTATAATCTTGTGAAAATACGAATTATAGTATAGTACCTCCATCTATACCTCCATTTTTAACTTAGTCATGCAAGTATTATCAATCTTAGAACAACTCTCCTAATAGTACAAGAATGTGAATCAATAGTACACACATGTGAACAAATAGTTATAATCATGTGAATTAATAGCAATTAATTGCTCATTTATCCGGTTAATTACCCGACTAGTTAGTATAACTTCCAGACATCAATTAATATCGAAATAAATGTCGATTTCCACTAACACTAATAATTCCAACACAATGGAACTATCAACTTCATCTTTAATCAACACGAACTTATTCATCATTAATATTATAACTCACAATATTTAACAACCAGGTCGTTCCCAAGAAAGAAGGAAATTTTCGATAAGGATTTCTCCTTATTGGCGCGCAATTAGATGACCAAACATCTCCTTGACAGAACTTCTAGACATTGTAAATATTGCAATTTAATAATATGAATAACTTTGTCGGCTCAGTTATTGATTTAATAATATACCATATTATACAGATGATACTGTGACAATAATCGAATCAGTAATATGAGAGATATGATGCAGCAATTATTGTAGCAATAATTGAGTATAACTGAGTGACTTCTCACGTAAGCATCAATAATCAATACCGTGTGCTACTATGCAACCACACGTATTACTATACTTTTATTACCGGGTAGTTCAACAGTTTTAACGGTAACACTTTCGCCGTTATTTTTATAAAAAGATAATTCTATCGTTTTCTAACTACGACAATACTTTCGTTGTGGGATCCACTAATGATTGTGCCATCGTACATATATTCCCTGTTAAAACGAATATTCCCCGACCAATCGAATATTACATAACCACTTGCTTACTTTGAAAAATTTGTAAATATTACCCACAACTATAACAATATATCAAATCCACACCATAATATTCAGAAATATATTTCGAAAAAATTATTCTTTATTCATAAAAGTTGGGGTCTTACATGGTTATTCAAGGTGGTTATTCTTCCTAGAAAGTTACCAAGCACATGATTCATATATATATATATATATATACGGGAAGCTTCAAGAGCATAATTCTTAAATAGTATAATGCCTTAAATAGCATAATTTTATCAAAACAATGTAGTTTTATAAATATGCGGTGGCATTTTTGTAAATACCATGCCACCGCGTATTTACAAAAATGCCACCGCGTCCCTCCAAAACTACGTCGTTTTGATAAAATTATGTTATTTAAGAATTATGCTCTTGAAGCTTTTCGTATATATATATATATATATATATATATATATATATTATTTTAATAATTTTATAATTAAAATAAAATTTTATTTTAATCTTAATATAAAAAGTTTATTTTAATTTTAAAATTGAATTTCATGCTAACTAATTAGAGTTAGAATTGGATTCCATGATAACTAATTAGAGTTGAAATTGGATTCCATGTTTCCTTAAATAAAGGAGTTTATTAAATATGAAATAAGATTTCATATTATTCAAAATAAAGGAGTTTATTTGTGAATAGGAAAGAGAATCCATATTTCCTTAAATAAAAGAGTTTATTTAGATATGAAATAAAATTGCATATTATTCAAAATAAAAGAGTTTATTTGTGAATAAGAAAATAATCTGTATTTTATTAAATAAAGGATTTTTTTACTTGGAATTGGATTCCATAATTAATTAAAATAAATGAGTTTATTTTGATTAAAGAATTTTGACTAAAATAAAATAGTTTATTTTATTCAAGATTGGATAAATTAAAATAAAAGAGGTTTATTTTGATTTAAATTTGGATTAAAATAAAGGAGTTTATTTTGATTCAAAATTAGATTTTATACTAACTAAATTTGCATATTAAATGATATCAATATATATATTGAATGTTTATTATTCATGAGATGAATGTTATTTATTGATGTATATGATGATGTGTATGATAATAAATAAGATTGATAATACACTATTGACTAATGTGATTGGATTTTATTTTAGTTGGATGCATGAATGTATGAGTTTTATTAAATGGGGTTTGCGTACCTCGTCTTATCTAATTTTTTCTTAATATAAATTCTATCTTCCTTCTATGTACTTCTCCTTGACTGTTGATCAAGGTTTCTATTTATTTTAAATAGTTTTGTAATAAGAATAGTTAGAATTAAATTTGAAGAATTGGAGATCAAGGAGCAAGGAGCAAGGAGCACTTGAAAACCCATTTGTAATGGAGCCCGAGTTTAAATATAATAGTTATATTTAAATTTAATTCTTGCACCCCTAGGGTTCGACCTTTTGGTTCACTTGGTGGCTCTAGTGAACCAAACTAGAATAAAAGTCTATAATCAATCCGGGTAGAATATAGTATTCTATATGTGCATGCTTATAATATATATATATATATATATATATATATCATGCAAACATGCTTCACACGTTCATTAATATGACGCGTATTATATATATATATATATATATATATATATATATATATATATATATATAGGGCTATATGTATATACACATCTGTGTATTACACAGTAGGCCTAGGACGACAGATTTTTTGGATTATAGCGACGGTAAACTGTCGCCATAGCCCAGAATAGCTATGACGACGGGTGAAACCGTCGTTATAGCTCAAAAAATCGTCGTTATAGCCTACTGTGTAATACATAGCTGTGTACACACATTTTTTCCATATATATATATATGTGTGTGTGTGTGTGTGTGTGTGCATGCACGCTAAACAAGATGAGACAAATTAATAACAAACCCCTCAAATATTTTATATTAAGTTGTAACGTTCAAAGATATTTGGAATATCGAATGTCGCCTTCTAGCATGATAGAAACAATAGAGCATTGAATATTTAATATAAGTTTGTTGTGCACACGCAAGGCAAGTATTAAATATTTAAGATGTTGGTTTTATTATATATGATGTTTGTAAGGAATTGAACATTACTGCTTTGTTGTGCACACACAAGGGCTGTAATTTTCTCTTCACTTATATGGAAATGTTGGGTGTGACTTAACTTAAATCATTTTAGTTCGGATGTGCACACACTTGACCATTATGATTTAAGAGGCAAAATATAAGGTGTTACATAGTTGATGTAATTGACAAGAGTTGTCTACCTATTTATTTATATATAGTTTGTTGTGCACACACAAGGCTATATATATTTGAAATGGGATCCTTGTCCTCACTAGCAAATCTTTAATTAGATTTTGCCGAACTATATAAGTGAGGGTAATATAGTTTGAAGAAAATAGTGGGAGATACCAATTTAAAACAAGGCCTAATCTATTTTGGTAATTAATAAAAGAATGTATGCTAAAATGTTGTTAATTACAAATTCATTTACAGAATTTTACAATGTCTAAATTACTATCGCTGTGAAGCATATTAGATGCTATTTAATCGGACCATATTAAATGGATTGGTTAAGGAATTTGAGAATAGTTCTCACAGCTGAAAAGCTATCTTATGTCCTTAATACGCCTATCTCTGCAATGGTTGCAGACAATGCCTCTGAGGAAGAAATTACTACTTTAGAAACTTACAAGATGATGCACAGTTGGCTCAATGTATCCTGCTCGCATCCATGAGTAACGAGCTTCAACGTCAGCATGAAACTATGGATACTCCTACTATACTCCTGCACGTCAAGTAGTTGATGGTGAGAAAAGTAGGACTAATAGATATCAGATATCTAAAGAACTCTTCTGATCTAGAATGACCAACGACACTACAATACAGACACATGTCCTAAACATGATCAATTTGATTGAACAATTAGGACAATGAGTTTTGTCATGGATGGAGAGTTGAACTTAGATTCGATCTTGCACTCACTCCCAGACTCCTTTAACAATTGTTGTGAATTTTTTATATGAACAAGCTAGATATCAGCCTCGCTGATTTGCTTAACATGTTGAAAAAATGTTGAGAGTCACTTTCCAACCAAGAAAGACCATGTCTCACTGGTAGGGGCCAAAGGATCTTCTGAAAAGAAGAACGATTTATAGAAGGTAAATAGAAAGGCAAAAACAAAGGATAATAAGAACAAAACTGATACAGATAGCAAAGCAGTTTGCTTCCACTGCAATAAGCCTGGACACTAGAAAGAAACTGCAAGAAGCATCTTACAGAGGCTAACCAAAAGAAGCTTAGTGAAGTTTCGGTTACAAATACAATTTTGTTCATGATTTAAAATAATTTTTTTTAAGTCAAGGTTCTACTTGGGTATTGGATACCGACTTTGGTTATCATAAATATAGATTTATGAAGGAACCAATCAGAAGTAGAAAGCTAAACAAAGGATAAGTAATCCTATGTCTGGTAAATGAAGCAAAGGTTGTTGCATTAGCCATAGGAACTTATATTTTAGCAATGCCTACGGGCAAATCTATTAAGTTAATAAGTTGTTATTGTATTCCAGTACTTGTTAGAAATATTATTTCAATTTTATTGTAGGAAAATGAAATCTTTAGTATTATATTTAAGAACAATTGTTGTTCTATTTTTAATAATAATGTTTTGTATAGAAGTGGAATATTACTTAATGGATTTTGTATAGTTGCCTTATGTGAAAATAATTTTGTAAATTGAACAAACTAGTATAAGAAAAAGGAGATGATCATTCAAAGAGTTGAATGTGAGTATTTGCTGAAATACAAGTGTGAATTATTTGAAAGGTTCAAAGAATTCAAAAGTGAAACAAATTGACAAAGTATTAAGATTCTTTGATTAGATCAAGGAATAAATACTTGTGCAATAAGTTTCTATATCATCTCAAATGGCTTTCTCACAATGGACGCCTCCTGATATGAAATAATTTATTGATGTATCTGAAAGGAAAAATCGTACCTTGTTGGAAATGGTGCTGTCCATAATAATTTTATCGACATTCTAGTATCCCTCTGGAGTCATGTCCTAGAAATGGCTGCATATCTACGAAAAGGTAACCTCAAAATCCGGCCCCAAGACTCCATAAAAGTTATGGACGGGGAGGATTCCCAATCTTAAGTGTGTTAAGATAAGGGGTTGTCCAACTTATGTGAAAAGGTTTCAAAAGGATAAGCTTGGAACAAGATTTAACAAGTACAGATTTGTGGGACATCCCAAAGTAAGTTTAGAGTATATATGTTCAATAATCCTACTTAGCAAAAGGTGTTTGTTGCGAAACACACTACCTTCTAAGATAAAGGTGTTTATCAATGAAGGAGCTAGAGGGAGGATAACATATCTTGAAGAGTTCAAGAAACACAAATCACTATAAGTCAAATAAGAGGAACCTGTAGATAGACCTATTGTACCACAACCGAATCGTAAATCTGAAATAGTACCGAAGATACCTGGGAGGTATGGATTCATCATAGATGATGATGATGATGAGGTACGTATCATAGAAGATGATGATCTAGTTACATACAATGAGGTAAGAGTTGTAGACACTCAGAGAAATAGATTGAAGCAAGCTTCTCAAATATGGAACATTCATTTTGATGAGACAATCAAAAGAGTTTGATTTTATCAAAAACAAGAATGAGCCTAATGTGTACAAAAGGGTCAGTGGGAGCGCCGTGACATTCCTGGTATTATATGTTGATATACTACGGATAAGGAATGACATACTAATGCTACAATCAGTAAGGACAAAATTGTCTAAACATTCCTCCATGAATGATTTGGGAAGAGTATCTTAATTGGGGATAAAATCTATATAGATAGATTCAAGAAGATGCTCGACTTAACCCAAGAAACGTATATTCATTTGATGCTAAAGTTTTTAGCATGAAAAACTACAAGAGATGTTTCATGTTGATGAGCCCTAGAGTTTATCTCTCTTAATAGTCCCCATAGACTCCTAAAAGAGAGATCACATGAGTGACAATCATGTATGAAATGAAATATACGATTGATGATGATCGATCATATTCTGGAGAAGATCATTGTGCAGTGAATTGAAAGATTTCAAACATCAAAGAGTTGTTAGTTTAGTGATAAAGACAAAGTATATAACTATAAATGAAGCTGCAAGTTGATTGTTTGGATGAAAAGTTTATTACAGAACTAGGAATTTTTCCTAAGTCTCATCTTGGATCTAAACATGTGTTGCAGTACTTTCATTTGATTAAGGAATCATTGAAAGATGGGAAATCACTATAAAGATAGTGGACTCTCAAGAACAACATTACATATCCATTAACTAAAGCTTATCCAACATCAGGATAATCTTCACTTAGAGAAGAATGGTATGAGATACCATGGCGATTGGCTTTAGTGCAAGTGGCAGATTAAAAGTAGTATACACACAAGCCAATCATGTTTGATGATAAAACATATACTTTGTAACAATCTTATTCATTTATTAATAAAAAGTATTAATTAATTAAAGGCTTTTAATTATCTACATGATGCTGTTTTATAATATGTGATAAACCCATAGTTTTAAGCAATGCTTTTAGAATAGTGATGATGATCATTCTAATGAGATCTAAATTCTTAGAAAGCTTAAAACTAAAATAGTTTCCAATCGTTGGATTACTGAATTGGGGATTAGTGGATCCGGATAGATTGGTACATACGTTGCTTGCTCATTGGATGAGGATGATTGATCTCATAATCATTTGTGTGGAGACACTAAAGCAAGTATATAGGTGCTTATTAGAGAATAAATTCACTGAACGTGGCTCGCTAAGGAATACCAAATGGAGTTTTAATTGCCTGTCAATAGGAATTCCTGTAGTGATAGTAGTACAAATGATCCTAGATCATCATAGTATCTTGTGTATGATGAGTTATACTTTGACTTATTCCTTAAGACCCTTAGGGTATATCAAAGGGTATGCTCGGATATAATAAGTTATACATGGATATAATGTATGATCAATAAAAAATCTACCACTTCTAGTAAAAGAAGAGAAATGTCCTATGTGATTCAATAAATGACAACCCATTAGCCCTTAGCCAAGGCAGAATGAAATTAGAAAGGAGTTTCTAATTTGCATTATTTGGAGTTGTGTATTTAAGAGTCGAAATACATATAATTAAATAAAATAAGACTTGACAGTAATTCCATGTCTTATATTTAATTGGGACATTGTATGGTAGAAGGATTAAATTGTACGGTAACTATTTACTCAAAGATTTTTTTTATGATTAATGTTGAAATCTATATTATCTAGAAAGTCGTTGATCGCTAGGGAGGCTTATCCCTATTGTAGAATAAATATTATTTATTTAAATAAATTAATATTTTAATTTATTTATTTAAATAAAATTAGAATTATTCTAATTGATTTATTCACAACCGGTTTAATATGGAGAACCTAAAGGGTCACACCATAAAAGGAAGAATAATTATTTAAGAAGTTAATGGCATAATTGTAATAATAAGTTAAGTATATTTAATTTAATCTATTGTGATAGAATAAATTAAATAGCTTAATATTTATTATTTAATATTTTAGAAATATTAAATATAAATTAATAAGAGGAGTCTTATTATTATTATTACTATTATTATTATTTAATTCCTAAAGGAGTTTGAAAATTAATTAATAAAAGTACTCTCATATATTCCTAATAAGATTAGAAGGTAAATTAATTAAAAGATTTTAATTAATTATTTCTAATGAGATTAGGAGCCTAATTAATTAAAGGTGTTTAATTAATTAAAATAAAACTCAATTCCTTAATTGTTAAGGAGGGTTGCCTACATCTATAAATAAGAGGAGTCTTATTATGGGTGAGGGAGTTGTTGACATTTTCATAGAATACGTAATTCCAATAGTTGGGAGAGTACACACTTTTCTATGAGAGATAGAAAAACTAGGGTTTTGCCAAATATACATCTTCTTGAATCCTTCTTTTTCCTTGGTGGATCACCTCTAGAGGTCAAACACTTGGGTGGCTAACGTTGATCAAAGGAAGGAACCAAACCCGGTGGATTCAAGTTGAACGCAAAAAAGATTGGAGGTGAGCTTGTACCTGAGGAAGCTCGTATCATCAAGGGTATGATTCTTATTCTTTCTTTTTCGTTTAATTAATAATTGTGCATAAAGGGTTATCCGGGTATATGGTTTGTAAAATGAGTTCACTAGAGGTAGAGTAGACACCACATTATTTCTTAGAAAGCATAAAGACAAAATCTTATTAGTTCAAATATATGTTGATGACATTATTTTTGGCTATACTGATGAAAAATTATATAAGAGATTTGCCAAGCTTATGCAGAGCAAGTTTGAAATGAGCATGATGGGTGAGCTGAACTTCTTCCTTAGACTGCAAGTAAAGCAGACTGATGAAGGAATCTTGCCAAGTACATTAAAGACTTAGTTAAAAAAGTATGGCATGAAATCAGCCTCTCCCATGAAAACACCAATTGCTCTAGTAACCAAGCTTGACAAAGATGAAAAAGGTAAAAGTATTGATATAACTCAATACAGAGGTATGATAGGCTCTCTTCTATATCTAACTGCCAGTAGACCAGACATAATGTTTGCAACATGTATATGTGTTAGATTTTAAGCTAATCTTAAGGAATCACACTTAACTTTCGTAAAAAGGATTTTCAGGTGCCTCAAAGGCACACCTCACTTGGGGCTTTTATATACCAAAGAGTCCTCTTTTGAACTGACAGAATATACAGATGCTGATTTTGCAAGCTGTAAAATAGATCGAAAAAAATACTAGTGGCACTTGTCAGCTGCTGGGAAACAGACTTGTGTCCTGGTTTAGCAAAAAGCAAAACTCAGTATCTACATCAACAACAAAAGGTGAATATATTGCTGCTGACTGCTGTTGTGCTCAAATCTTATGGATTAAAAATCAACTAGCAAATTATGGGTTTGATTTCAAATATATACTTGTTCATTGTGATAACACAAGTTCTATAGCAATAACACACAATCCTGTCATGCATTCTAGAACTAAGCATATAGAGATAAGATATCATTTTGTTAGGGATCATGTTCAAAATGGAACCATATCTTTACAATACATTCCTAGTGAAAATTAACTTGCTGATGTCTTTACAAAGCTTCTAGATGAATCTAGATTTAATAAATTAATAAGTGAGCTAGGCATGCTAAATCTACAACCATAAAATCTATGCTCTAGTCTGTGCTAACCATGTAGATATAAAGGCTATGTTCAAAATCATAGACAGGACCAAAGAAAGTCCATGATCAAAGAGTTGCAATGACATGAAAGACCACAATCGTAGAGTCTTTTCAACATGACAAATAAGCATCATGTGATGATAAAAGATCCAACAAATCGAAGAAATCTCTCCGTCAAGCGCCTCATGGACAAACCTAATCCTTAGTTCATTCTAAGATATTTAGCAGTGGACTCAACGATCATAATGACAACCTCAACGACCGTAGTGCTACCTCTATGATTGTAATCCTCCCAAAGATTACATTAGCTCAGGAGGAGCTAAGGGAAAATAAGTATTTTTCCAAACAAGTTAAAATCGTGGAGCCAAGCAGAACTCGACACATGCCCCACTACGCAGATCGAGTGGAGGGAAGTTACAAATATAGTTTAAAAAGGCCTTTTTGAAAACTCAGAAGTTCAAAAAGCTTATCTCACTCTCTCTTTACCAACAGAAACCCTATCTTTCAAAATCGCTAAATCATCCTTAGTACAAAGAAATCAATGGCGGCTTCAAATGTCATCTCTGGTTACCGACTTTATTTTGATTAGTTCAAGACAGCTGATCCCAAATTTCACAAAACATTATCTCTGATAAAGAAAGCTGGTTTTGAAGAAGCTCTGGGTACAAGCACATGGATCTACCCAAAGCTGATAAAAGAGTTCTACAGGAATGGAACGTTTGAGAACGATGTCATCACCACAAGGGTCAAGGACATGGAAATTAAACTCAAAGCTGAGGATATAAACCTAGCCCTAGGTTTCAAATCTAAAGTATTTCCATTCATTCAAGGCATCAAGTTTCATGAAGGATTAAAGAAGATGCACCACAAAAAGTTTCTGACTATCAGAGGGTACAAAAAGAAATAGTTCTTCCAAAGGTATGAATTTTTGGCTGACATTATTGGGAAATGCATATGTTGCAAGAGCTCTAGCCATGACTCTGTGAACGAAGTACAACTTAAGCTCATGACAGCAATCAGTTGTGGGATTCAACTCAACTATAGAGCCCTACTACACGACTGGATTAGGAAATGGATACTCAGTTCGAAGAAGTCAAAGAGCTCTGGAAAGATGCTCTACGGGAGATTTATAAGCATCATCCTATAGTCAGCATTGAGAGATAAGATTGGGGATGATGAAGGAGAATCCATCAATCCAAACGGAAGAATGACCCATCAGCTGTTTGAGAACTGGAAAAGAAATCCAACAGAAAATGTAAGGATGATATCTGAGTCCAGTGGAAGAACTGGTGATGCAAAGGAGTCCGAAATTCCAGGAAACATGTCAGTTGTAAAGGAGACTGAAAAAGAAGAAGAAATCAACAAGAAAGAACCCATCGCTTTAATTAGAAAAAGTAAGGGTAAAAGAAAAATGAAGTCTCAAATGGCAGAGGAGCCTCAAGGTTCAACTACTGATCTACCTCAAGAGTGTTCTGGTACTGAAAATTTGAGGAATTTGAAAAAGAAAGAACAATAGTCTGATGAAGAAGACAGAGCTACCATCTCTCAGCTGCTTAAGAAGAGAAAACACAGCTCACCCAGTCACAAGTTAAAGAAGCCATCTGTCTCCTCGATTGTAGATTCTTTACCAATTGTAGAGACCAGACTGGACACCACTCCCAAAGAAGATGCTTTAACAGCTTCTCAGGTTGATCAACCATTCAGAGCTGAAGCTGAAGAAAGTGTTGAGGCTGTGGCTCAGCCTAGGAAGTCAAAAAGAAAACTTGTTAAAAAATACATTCTTGTCAATGAAAAATCTTTAAAGGAGGAAGATAAAAGGATAACTGCAGAGAAGGGGCTATCTGAAGGAAGTCAGAAGAACACAACTCAAGTTAAGGGGAAGCTGCCTGAATTTCTCACTCTAGAGAATGCTCTAGCTGAGGGGGAGCTTTATGAAATGCAAATGAATGATCTAGCTGGGGGAGCATCATGAAGTCCTCATGTCAGAAGAAGTTGCTCCTGAGGAGGAACTGCCAAGAGATCATCAGGAATCTCCCTCAGTTCCTCAAGAAATTCTAGCTTCAAAAACTGCAGAAATGGAGAGAAGCGAAGCTATGGAGGGTGAGAGAGAAGAAAATCAAGGAAGTCTAGTGGAGGTAATTGTTGAAGTGGAATCTTCACAAGAAGACAGAGAAGAAGAAGAGGATGATGAGGTTAAGATTATAGTTGTAGGTTATGATGGCTATAGGAAAGCCAACTACAATCAATTATTCTCCGATCTACCTATGATGTCCTTTCACAGAGCCCAAATTCTCAACTGTTGGGATCACATGTTCTGGGCCTTTAAAGCCTATCTAGCAATTTTGGTGCTAGCTCATGGACTCCCAGGCAAACTCAACTTTGCCCGAAAGCTGATCACCAATAGCCCCTCTTCAGCATATGGGCATGAGGTATAAACTATTCTCATCTCTTTTAGAGTAAATCACTGTCCACCATCACTTTTCAATCAATTCTATGAATTACAAAGATGGTTGGAAGTGATACTTCATCAACTCAATCAATTTCCAGTTACAGAATCCCTATATTCTGTAACTGATGAATAAACTGTGCCAAACTTTTATGTTTATTCAATCTCCTATCATCCCTCCCTCTACGATTATTGAGCCACATCAAATCGTAGAGTCACCTGTATAAGTCATCGAGTCACCTGGTAAGATCGTAGACTCAATCCATTTTGAAGCTCAACCTCACACATGTAAGACCCCAAATTTTATGAAATAAAAGTATTCAATTTTTCTTATAATTATTATTCAGTAAATGGTTAAATTGATAAAATTTAAAGTTAAGGGTGATATATGTAAAATTTTCAAAATACGCAAGTGGTTATAAAATACTCATTTATGTCGGGGAATATTCGTTTGGTCGTGGAATATTCATGTTGTCGGGGAATATTCATACGACGGCGCAGCTATTTATGGGCCCCATAACAGAATAACTGTCGGATGAAAAAAATGACAAGTTTGAGTATTTATAAATAACGACGTAGTTTTTACCTTTAACACTGTTGGAATACCTGGTGGCTAAAATACAGTAATACGCGTGGTTGCACAGTAGCACACGGTATTGCACAGTAATTTTGAATTATTGATTCTTACGTAAGAAAGCACTACTCAATAATTGTTACAGCAATTACTGTTCAATATTTTATTTTATTGATTCAATAATTGCTGCGTTGATAGTATATATTATTGTTGTTTCACTAATTGTCATTGCACAATATTTTCCATTATCAGATCAATAATTCATATCATTTGAATAATATTATTAGATAGAATTATTGGCAATGTCTAGAAAGTTCTGTCAAGGAGAGGTTTGGTCACCTAATTACGCGCTAGTAAGGAAAAATTCTTATCAAAAAGCCCCCTCTTTCTTGGGAACCACCCGGTTGTCATAATGGTGATTCTGTAATATTAGTTATGAATAATTAATTATTGATTTATATGATAAGGAAATATTTATTTGATGCGGATATAAATGATGGATTTATTTATGTAGTTATAAATGAAGGAATTAATGTTGAGGTGTTTTATCAGTATTTTTGTCGGAATAGAGGTATTAAAAATCAAAGTAGTATTTTTACGATATATTGTGTGAGTTATAATTTTTAATTCGACCGTTCGATCGTTGTAATTTTTTGGAAATGTTATACATATATAAGTTGAGTATATGTTCACAAATTTTGAACCGTTAAAAATGAACGTATGATTTGTTATGAATTGTAAGAGGTGATTGATTCGAAAATTAGGTTTATAAATGATTTTGGTGGAAAATTCTAGAATTTAGTGGGCCCCACTTGTGGTTGGTGAAGAAATGTGCTGAAATTCTAATTCAAATGTGGTGGGTGGCAATAGTAGCAGGTAAAGTCATCAGGTAGCAGGTCAAGTCTGCTTCGGCGTGCTAACATTTTTCTATTAATTGAGGGCTAAGTTATAATTGAAAATCACACCAGAAACATAAGCTTTCTCTCTTTCTCTTTCTATATTATCAAGAGTATTTTGTGAGTATTTAGATACTTTGAGAGTTGTTATTCAGTGCAAGGTTCCTTCGGCTTTACATTCCGGTCAGAAGCACTGCTCTTTTGAGGTAAGGGATTTTTTAAGGGTTATTATGTTTTTCAGTTTTGTACTTTTTTCGGACCTTCAAAAATTCTAGAAAAATTTTAAATGATAATTTGATGTGTTTTCTAGATTATGTCCAAAAATGGCCATTTTTGGATGTATAGATTAGGAGTTATGAATTTTATGAGAAAAGACTATTTTAAAAGTAAACCCTTATCACTCGTTGTGGTTAACTCCAAAATTGGTGAAATTTTTATTGGGAGTACATCTATATAACATCAGTATATTCTGTAAATTTCAGAATTTTTGGACAAAAGTACAATTTATGATAAATGTCTAAATATTCGACAGTTTTGGCCATGTGAAAAATAGTAAATGAATTTTAAAAATTCCAAGAAAAATATATGTTCAATATGGTACTATATTCTGCTAAATCCCAGAAAAGAAATATTTTTGGAACTGATTTGGTATTTTTAATGAAAATAGACTAGTTATGAGTAAATGAATTAAATATGTTATGTGAAGTAACAAAATTGGAAAATAGGATTCTATGGCTTGGGAATCCTATATAAGGTATATGCAGATTTTTGAAGAGGGTTTTGGTTATTGGTGATGAAATTTTATGATTTTAACATTTTAGGATGATTAAATGCATTAATTGGCAAAGTGTAAACAATTAAAATAAATTGTTTATAAGTTTAAGAAATGATTAAAATATTGTGGTAATATTAATAATATTAGATTACGAGATTATTAAGTGATTTATAACATTTGGATTAAGGTGTTATGAAATCATTGATTTATGAATCTTACTCTTAAAATTAAATGCAGTTATTGATTATATTATTTTTATTATCATATATAACATTTTTAAAATCCTGGTGAAGAAATTTCTCTTTGACTTAAGTGTAAAGATGGGTAGATTATTGGTATGATTGTAACTATGGGTTCTCTTTGGCTAGTAGTACAAAGTTGAATCGTTGACTGGTATAATCATGACCATTGAATTTACAATTGAATATTTTTATCTTAAGTGCAAAGGTGAATTAATCAACATGATTATAATTATTAATTATATAAATTTTGAAATGATTATGTATCTCTTTGAGATATTAATATCTTTGGCCTATAGTACAAAGATGAATTGTTGTTGAATATCTTCGGCCTGTAGTGCAAAGATGACCTGTTATTGAATATCTTTGGCGTGTAGTGCAAAGATGACCTGTTGTTGAATATCTTTGGCCCGTAGTGCAAAGATGACCTGTTGTTAAATATCTTTGGCATGTAGTGCAAAGATGAACTGTTAATGAATATCTTTGGCCCGTAGTGGAAAGATGAACTTATTAGTATGATTATGAACATGAACTGTGATTTGGTATAACCATGATCTTTGATGTTTCAGGTAAAGACATGTGATGAAAATATCTTCGTCATGGATGAGAAGAGAAAATTAGAACTACAATTATGATTATGAGTTATTCATATGACTGTGAATAGGATCTGTTGATTAATGTTACAGGGTTAAAGCATTGTTTGTGGACTTTGAACATGAAGAAGATAATAGACTTTATGGTCTATTTGACTCTTCTAATGGATTTCTTGTTCCGCTGCAACTATGGTTGAAAAGTTTTATCATCTACCATATGTTCTAAATCTCTGATTTATTACTGATGAAGGCTATTGATAATTTAATTATCTTTAGTTATGATATTCTTTACTAGGCTAGTTGTGCTCACCCCTTTTGCTTCACAATTCCTTTCAAGTAATAAAAGTGTAGCTGGGTCTAGCGGGGATAACAAGGGAGTAGTGTGGTGGTCCGAGACTATCAAAGTTTCTCAACACATTATTAAACAGCATAACATACAATATATAATTGTATTGAGGACCTAAGATGTGTGTGTCGTATATTATACGTCACTTAATAATTTATTTTGGTGAACAACAATAGGATGAGGTGAACCCAACTTTGGAAGGGTGTTTTGCCACTATCATACAAGATGTCTAATGACATACAATCTCGTGTTATCATAAGAAGGGGTTGTACACATCCACTTGCTTAGTATATCTACGAGCACTACCTATTTGATCTTGGAGTTGGGTTGAAACATAATGTTCAATCGCAGACGGTGGAGATAGTTATATGTCAAGAGAAGACTTACCATTGGAAGGAACATGATAGTAATCTTCTTATTTTTCTTTGGGGTCTATTGGATCAACCAAGGATAATTCTCTGGACATATGATATCTATCATAACTTAGATTCATGGCCTCCTATGTACGAAGGTTACCTTGAGCACTTCCCAAAAATTTTAATTTCTAAAACAGTTCTAGATTGTACCTTTATGTAAGGTATCACTGTGAGGTGCTGTCCATAGTTAGGACATGAGTCACAGTTGGTATTAAAACTCACAGTATATGTGTTGTTGTATTTTGCACGACAATTGTAGTAATAAAGTTGTAGTTATTTTCTGTACCATGTATTTGGCGACTCAGAATGGGTTGGATGGATTGGACCTATTTTGGGGGCGTCACAACACACATGCCCCTCCACCAAACATATCATCTTCCTCAACCAACGACTATTTCAGTCTTGATCTTGTTGTTGAGTAAAATCTAGTTACACACAACACGCAAGTATACGTGGTCAACAAGTAATAAAGTGATAAGTTGAGTATCGTTCCCACAGAGAATTCTAATTAATAAATTCCAACTACTAATACTATACCAATTCAATTTTATTCAAACAATGATAAATTATGATTTTCTGAATTACTAACACAAAATTAAACACTTAAAGATATTGTCCTAAAATAAGCGAATTAATAAACTAATACTTGAGTGAATAACTTCCGATAAATAAAGATTAAGACTTCAATATCCCCAATTATGAATTATAAATCAATTATCCAATTATCCAAATTATTATGCCTACTGAATTGTTAACAGGAATTCTCTAATGCCAAAAGTCCTTTTCCAAGTGATCAATTGCCTTCTATTTAATCCAGGTTAATCTTGCTATATTCCTATGCAAAATAAGTGAATTAAACTCCTTTAATCCCAATTCCTTATGTGTTACATGCGGTGAACAGATATTTCCATTCAATTCACAAACCTAATTATTCACCATGCAAATAACTAAGTCACATGTTATCATGCCCAGTTCTAACCCTAGAGTTCCTCTTCCAATTCCTTCAAGAGTAACAAAGTAATTACTGATTAGATAATTAAGCAATAAGCACAAGACAATATAAACAACTCACTTTAACATAAATAATTGGAATATAATGAATAACTAATTCATAGCCATAAAAAGTTCAATTGAAATCTTAAGGAAAAAAGTTAGTTCATAATTAATGAATTAAAACCAAGAATCCACAACTGAATAGACATTAAAAGATAAAAGTAAGATGAGAGAAGAGAATAGAATCTGTTGTCAGCAAATCTGATGCTCCCCTCTTGCTCTTGCTCTTGATCTTCAATGGTCTCCAAGTTGCTTCAATCTCCAAAACTAATAAGAACTAGGGTTATGTTCTAATCTAATGGAGTGTATCTCTAATCTAAGCTATGTAATCCCCAAGCTAAGCTATGTAATCTCCAAGCTAAGCTATGTAATCTCCTCTTATTTTATGCCTTACATCATGTATTTATAGGTTACAAGTCTAATTTTTAGCTTAGGAACAAACCCAATCCTATTTCGAGTCAAAAAGGTGTCAAAATTCGCCCAAAACGCGTCCAGGCCGGCACCAGGCCCTTCCCCAGCGCCCCGGCGCTGGGCACGGCGCTGGGATTTTGCCCCCCAGCGCCCCGGCGCTGGAAATGAACTACAAATGGGCGCCCCGGCGCTGGTACAAATTCTAACATTTTCTGCTCCGACGTCCTTTGGGAAAACGGCCATAACTTCTTCGTCCGAACTCCGATTTAGATGATTCAAGTTGTTCTGGAAAGAGTAGAAGTAGATATACAACTTTCATTCTTGAAGTTTTTCGAAATAATGTCCGGAGCTATAGTCAAATTGGCTCTGAAGTGACTGCTATGTAAATGGCAAGCCGAAAACGCGAATCTAGCCACCCCGAACGTCGATCCATGCAACTTTTGTCCCAAATCCTTCAAAACAATATAAAACATGCTTGAATAGACACAAACACATAAAAACATCCTAAAAGACTTGAGAACAATAATAAATTAAGCCCGAATGTATCCAATTCATGTGTATAAAACTCACTCATCACTTGCTCTCTACCAAATGCAAGGTCAACATTCAAGAGCCTCTCCTCCAAATAATCTGCAACTCCTTCAACTTATATCTGATCTCCCCACCAAAATGGAGTTGTCAGAAACAACTAAGAAAATAACCAGGGACATACATGAAGATCTTGAAGTTCACTCCAAACTTGTTCATATGAGGCTGACTCAATTGATTGATGTTGTCAATACTCTCCCAAACACCCTAAGTTCTGAACTAACAAAAAAGCTTAGGGAGATAATAAAAGAGATGATCCAGAGTATCATTGAAAGGGATAAAATCCACTTTTTACCTGCCAAGAAGCATGGGGAGGCTGTTTTTATTTTACAAAATACCCAAGAGTCCCAAAATCAACTTATGATGGAAAATCTCACGAGTCTAAAGACCCAAATGAAAGAATTCCAAGCATTCTGCATGGGTCAAACGAAACAAACAGAAACTGTCTTAGACATTCTGCAAAGAAGAGAAGCTCGTACTGACTCTTTGATCGAGGATAATCGTACAGATATAGTTCAAACCCAGACTCTACTCAACAAACTTGTACAAGGCATGACTCGCCTATCTGAAGATATTCGAACCCTTGATGCTGACATAAAGGGAGAGAATAAAGGTGAAGGAGACAAAGGAAGAGGCAAAGGCAAAATTACTGCTTTCTCAAGAAGTTCTATTACAAGTCAGTCCCGCCATCAGACTCCACGACCTGAACATCAGCAAATTTTTATGGCACAAGCAAAAAGGAGTCAACGGCCTTCTCTCAGCTCACAAGAGGTGACCACCACAAGCCTAAGAATGCCAATTGGAGATCCTGCATTCATGAATAGGCACGATCATCATGAAAGACTAAGTCAAAGAGAGCTAGAAGATATAGCATAGAGAGAAGAAAGCGAGCAAGAGAAGAAGAGCTCAAGAGCATGCAAATCCTCCAAGGAACAAAAGGCAGAAGAAATAGAGATAAGTTGAAACTCATTTCTAATTGATGTAACTAAGCTAAATTGTAATATCTGTCTTTACAAACATCAATAAATTCATGCTTATTCTCTATAGGTTTCAGCTGCTCACTGAAACACTAAGTCATATTTACTTTCTAGCAACTGCATCTAGAAATTAATAATCATGATAAAAATCTACTTGGATATGTCAACATCAAATAGGGGGAGATTGTTGGGAGATTTCATATTTAAAATTTGATGTTGAAAGTTAATATTCATGATTATATGTAAAGTCCTTCAAAGGAACACATGTACAAGGACTTAGTGATAGATCAAATTTGTTAGGTTGATCTGGACTTTAATGTTTATCATTCTGTAAATGAATATATAGAAGAAAATATCAAAGCTGTTAGGTTGATATATATCTTGAAATGTAATAGATAAGCTTCAACTAAATCGTAATAAGGTGGTGTTTGATTACATCTTAATACATATGAACAATTCACCTCTTAATGCATCTTAATAACTCACATCTTTATATTAAGAGGTCCTCTAAATAATTAAGATACAAATATGAGTCTAAACTATTCAGAGGACCTCTTAATATAAAGATTTGGGTTGTTAATATGTATTAAGAGGTAAACTGTTAAGATACATTAAGATGCAATCAAACACCACCTAAATCAAGATGATTAAGAGATTGCAGAAGCCAATGCAGAATTGTAAAGCATCAAGGATTGTAGTGTATCTTCTTTGAAGGGCCTCTCCGAAATCGTAGAGTAGTCCCAACGCTTACTGAACCAAGTCAAAATATGTAGAGTGCTCTCGGAAGCATAGAGTTTGCAAGTCAAGCAAGTGAAGATCGTAGTGTACCAGTACTTAAGAGAAATCTTTGTGTTCTCATCTATCAGCACCAGACCAAGTACTAAGGTGGCATGATACCACGATCAGAATCGTAGAGCTTCATCCGTTTGTGTCAGAAGCTTTGAGCCTCGTCCAACTATTTAAAGATAAATCACAATAAATATGAAATGAGCTATAGACGTTGAAGACCTTGGGAGTCCCAATGACACAGCAGTCATCTTTAGTATATAACAAAGAAACGTATTAAAGAAGCTAAGAAAAGTGCTATGGGTCAGCAGAAAATACATTTTCAGGTGTTAGGTGAGATAGTAGTCTGCTGTGTCAATGGGCTAGTCTGCTAATCAGAAGTTATGCAAAAAGTCTCCATCAAAGCTCAGAAATATCAAATGCATTTAATGCTTTAACGGATGTCTTCAACGGATACATTTTAAAGGAATCATATATACAAAATATCAGCAGATGAAAGAATCAAGAAAGCACTGAACAAAAAGCTGAAGAACACTCAACGATCTAACTCTACAATCTGAAAAAGGAAAGCTTGCTCAGCTACTCAGTTCTTTCGAACACAAGCTTAACGGCAACTGAGTAGCACCATTTAAAAACTCAACCATTATCTAGTAAAGGAAGAAGTTCCAAGTCAGAAGGACTTGAAGAGTTCTAAGTGAACTGAGAAGTACCAAGTCTGCTGGACTTGAAGAGTTCGATAGTGAACTAAGAAGTTCCAAGACTGCTGGTCTTGAAGGAATCTGTGAGATTCGGAAGTTGTAAAGGTATCCTTAGTGGATTTCCTACTCGAGGAGTAGAAGAGTGGACTAGGAGCTTTGAATGCTCTGAACCACTTAAAATCACTATGTCCCTTATATTCTTGACATAACTGTTATAACTGTTATAACTGCTTTACTCATATTTATTCATTATATCTTGAAGGGAAAACAAACAAATCTTAATTTCGATGTGCTTAAATCATTATCATAACTAACAAGTATTTTGAAAAGAAAGAATTTAAAATATCTATTCAATCCCCCTCTAGATAACTATTGTGCTTCTGGGAACTAACACATTAATTATTATAACATGAACTCAAGTTCATGCGACCCAAAAGGGTCAAAACATTAGACAAACTCAAGACAAAACAGCTAATAAATTCTCGTGCCCAAATACATATGACATTTGGCTTCCAAAAGCGTTACCCCCTACAACCCATGTTCACTCACTCACTGAAAAACGAGACTATGGACTACTCTATCATAACGATCATTAATCGAATGTGTTAAAATATAAGTCGATCTCAACAACAACAAGTAACTAAATTCAATTATAATTAGCATAACATATATTTACATGCATTTAATATATATTCAATGGGCTTAGGCGTGATTACGCAAATGATGAACACCGTCATAGGGCTGTAAATGATCCGATTCGAATTTTGTCGAACTCAAATCGAACTCGAATACAATAAGTCGAATTTGAACATGTTTGAGTAATATGACCGAACCAACATGTGTGAATTCGGATCGTTAGTTGTTTGCAGACATAGTCAAACATCATCATGTTCGCGGATATTATCAACGAACTAAAGCAAAAATTAAACCAAATATTGTAAAATACTCAAACATCTCACGAATTACTTGCGAACCACTCGAATTGAACTTGAACTGAACTCGAACTACAAACACAATTGAACTAAACCACATGGTTCACGAATATGTTTGATCGAGTAATCGAACATGATACCATGTGCGAACTTGACTCGATAAGACAATTCAATCAAACTTAAACCGAACCGAACCGAACCTATTCCCAAACAGATTCGTTCGTAGGCCTACCGACCACTGCATGTCATTTCTCCATTCCATGAAATTATTTCTTCTTAGATTTTTTTTCTTTGTTGCTGGTAGAATATGTCGTGATCAATCGTCCTTAGAGTGAGGACTAAATAAATCATGCAATATCCTATAAATTATGAACACCATAATTTATGAACTTTGTTATATTTCATCTGTTTTAAAATTAGAGTTATAATTTGACTTTTTAGGTCAACACAAGTTAAATTGATATGAATTTATTAATTTTAATTGATACAATTATTATAATTGTACCATATATAATAAAATTTATTGTATTCTAAAATTTTATGAGTCATACAAATTTTGAAATTTAATATATCGTTGTTTGACTTCAAAAGTCAAATTGTATATTTAATTTTGAAATGAATGATGTATATATTAAATTAGTATTCAAACAGTTAAGCACAGCGTTGACACAATATGAATACGATCGATTTTTTATTATTGTTTTTATTAATGACTAATTAATTATACGTTGGTCTGTATATGAAATATTATTTTAAATTCATAATAAATCATGTTTTGAAAAAATAATTATGTCTTAAAAATCATGTCACCAATTTTACTATTACTTGAAGAACTACTTTAAAGTTGATTCAATGCAAATTACAAAATAATAGTTCAACTTATACAAAACTCGATGAACATACAGTAGAACCTCTATAAATTAATACTTAATAAGTTAATAATCTCTTTAAAATAATATTTTTTTTCTCCAGTCCCGACTTGGGCTAATGGAATAAATTAATAATTTTGATAAAATAATAAAATAATAATTTTTAAAAAGACTCTTAATTATATAAATATATGGTCTCATCAAAATTATAAATTAATAATTCTTTTAAATTACAAATATCACTACAAGAAAAAATCTTATTTCTGAAGGACTATTCCGTTGGAACTAAGCCTATTCAGTCGAAAATATATTATTTTCGACGAAAATATCCGTCAGAAATTCGGTCGTATATATACTTGTCGAAAATAAGATCTGTCGAGAATTCTGTCAGATATTTATTATCTTCGACGAAATTATCTCCGACGGATTTTCGTCGAACATTACCTATCTTCGACAGAATATATAGGACGAAACTTTCCGTCAAATATAATAGACCCTATGTCCGACAGACTTATTCCCTCGGAATTATCCTATTTCTGACTGAAAACTAAAATAATCTGATATTTATTAAAATTGACTAATTATTAACGTCGACGGAATTTGCGTCGGAGATAGAGTGTTTACGACGGATACGTTCCGTTGAAGATAACATATTTACGACTGAAATTAGAATATTTCGACATTTATTAAAAATTGGTTATTTGTTACCTCCGAGGGAAGTTCCGTCGAGAATACCCTATTCCGTCGGAATTAACTATTTTTTTAAAATATAGATTTTAAAAGTTTAATTTCCAGGTGTTTAAACCCATTAATGTACCTGTAACCTGTCACAACCCAATACACAGTAATATAAACCTGTATCTCACATTCAAATATGCAACGTAGCACTAAAACGTAATCTTCAACTCATTATCATTCACATTCACATTCAAATATCCACCAAAACGTATTATAAGCTAACCAATTACAAATATAATCTAATGTTCCATAAATGTTAAACAATATATTGTCACTCCTTCCGGATGTTGCCATCTGTTATGATGGAACAGTGAGGAATGTCTGCAGTAATTCAATTACCTTTATTATTCGAGTATAGGACACAAACAAGAACTACGACCCTTTTTTTAATTGTTGTCGAGGAACCGGTTGGAGTACTATTAGCTGCAACTGCTATGTCGATACCTGCATACAAGAAAGAGTACATATATGTAGGGAGAGTATGATTGCATTTATTATAAATTGTGGCAAACTAAGCAAATGCTACTTAGTTTATTTTGCCAATGATAAACTAAGTAAGTGGTACTTAGTTTATGAGAATTATTATTTGGGATCTATAGAGACTACTGTTCGACATTCACTCATACCTACTTAGTTTATTTTGCCAATGATGATAAACTAAGTAAGTGGTACTTAGTTTATGAAAATTATTATTTGGAATCAATAGAGACTATTGTTCGACATTCACTCCTACTTAGTTTATTTTGCCAATGATAAACTAAGTAAGTGGTACTTAGTTTATGAGAATTGTTATTTGAAATCTATAAAGACTAATGTTCGACATTCACTCCTACTTAGTTTATTATTATATTTTCTTTTATTTTAATTTGTAGTATATTATAGTATAGTATATAATTAGTTTATTTATTTATTTAATTTAATTTATTAAATTAAATCATTTTATTTTATTTTATTTATTTTATTAAATTGAATTAAATTTATTATTATTATTTATTTATTTTATATTGCATTATATTATATAATTTCAAATTTATTTTAATTTAATTTAATTTAAATTATTTAAATTAAATTAAATTAAATTAAATTAAATTGAAATTATTTGATTATATTATATTTTATTCTTTATTGAATTGAATTTTATTTGTATTATATTATATATTTGTAAATATTTTTTATTAAATTTAATTTATCCGTCAAATTAAATCAAATTTGTTTGATTTTATTTTATTTATTATTTTATTTAATTTTAATTTATTTGTATTATATTATATTATCTAATTTTTAAATTTTATTTTATTTAATAAACTAAATTCAGTTAAATTAATTTTATTTTAGTAGTAAGAAACTAAGTAAATGCTACTTAGTTTATATTTTAATATTGGAAAACTAATTACTAATATTATCAAAATAATTCTGACAAAATCTTGCAAATGCATACATTTGACAGAATTTCTGTCACAAATTCAGTCAGAAATTGTAACTATATCAAAATTAAAAACAGTCCTAAAATCAGTTAAATTCAAGATTGAAAACTAATTAAATTACATAAACAATGCAAACAATATATACTGCATAATTATCCATTCTCAATCAAAATATATACTAAATTTTAGCCTCAAATCCAAATTTTAGTCAAATATATAACAATTTTTTAACCCTATACCAATTTTCAGCCTCAAATCCAATAGCCAAAGCCAAATTGATGCACATATAGTAACCAATTAAGGAATTTACCAATTTTCAGACTCAAATCAATATATACATGCAATATAAAAATTAATTAATCTACTGATTTTGTACATCATCAAAATGAAACAATATTTGAACTCATATCTTTTGGAGCTAATAAACTATCCGGCGTGTGGTGGTGGTGGTGGTCGGCGACTGGAATCAGAAATGGGTGGTAGATGGAGGTGGCTCTTGGTGGTGGTTGTGGTGGTCGGCGGCTGGAGGAAGAAGACAGAGAACTAAGATGGTTGTGGTGGTGGTCGGCGACTAAAGGTGGTAGTGGGTGGCAACTAGAGATAGTGTTAGGTGGCGCTTGGTGGTGGGGTACAAAGAACTGATCGCAAGAAGGGGGGGCGCGGCTGGTCGGCGGTGGAGGTGTTGGTGGGTGGCAGGTGGGCTCCGGAGATGAGAGTGAGAGAGGAGAGACTGAGATGAGAGAGTGAGAGAGTGAGAGAGTGAGAGAGGAGAGATATAAAAGTGAGAATACGGGGAGACGCCTGAGTCAGGTGAATAGGCTTTTTAAGATATTTCTGACGGAATATCCGTCGGACCTACATCCCTCGGAATTACGTTATCCTCGACACAAAGTCCCTCGAAAATAACCATAATTTCTTCGAACTTAAGTTTCGCGCTGGCGGGAATTTTGGCGCCATATGAGGTCTTATATTTCCGACGAACTTTCCTCGAAAATAAACTATTTTTGACGAAATTATCTTCGACAGATTATTTCGTCAAAAATATATTATTATCGACTGAATACAGACCGTCGAACTTAGTTCCGTTGCGATTAGCCGATTTTCTTGTAGTGTATATCTAGGGTGATCTTGTAAAATATGATTCTATTCTCATTTGTTTTGTCTTGAAATTCAAATCTAATTGAATTTCATCCTTAATTTCTCTCATTGCATCCAAAAGTTCAGGTGTTGCATTCTCAAGTTATAATAAAAACTTGTGAAGAGTTGTTAACGATATGAGTGCTTTCTTTCGTGTTATTCGCTCTAAAGGTATTGTATCATCCTCAGCTTCATTTATTGTACCTTGACTAACTTTCAAAAGAAATTTTTCATCAAACCACTGTTGTAAATCTTTCTGAGTACATGTAGTGTGATCTCTCTTATACTCAAATAATTTCTTGCGTATTTGATCTGTCGTGGTGGATTTATGGACACCTTTTAGATGAGAAGCCATTGATGAATATGATTTGAATAATTTTTATTGATGTTTAAATAGTAGTTCTCTTTATCATCATACATGAAATATATTAAATTCTAGTACAATGAACTTATATATACAAATTAATTAAACTTAATGTGAATATAATTTTTTTTTGAAATAAAATGTGAATGTAATTTGAAAAGTGGATACAATGAACATTATTTAATTATTAAAAATAATTAATATCACCTACAATGAATTCTATTATTACATTAATTTAATAAGTATGATACATTGCATCAAAAAAAGTATGATATAAACATCAATAAAAATGCAATAATTTTCATGTAATTAAATCTATGTTCACCGAATAGAAAAAAACTCTTTAAATTAATAAATTATTAATTTATCTAATAAATAATAACTCTCTAAATTAATAAAATTTTCCAGTCCTAACAGTATTAGTTTATAAAGGTTTTTCTATATCTCACACATTTTTCCGATTTTATTTCTTAATCATATTTTAACAATAAAGTTATGTTTGTTTGCAAAAATTATATGTGAGATATGATTATTAATCCTAAATGTGTTGTTTGTTTTCAAATTTAGACTTCTGACTATTATTTTAAGGATTATAAAATGATTTAATAGTTTTGGAATTATAATTACAATATCGGGATTATAATCCTAAGATTAATAGTCTTGAGATTATAATTCTTGCAAATAAATATAGACTTAGTGTAATGTACTTTTTTCGTTTCAAGATAAAAGTCTCGATTAACTTTTTTGTATATATTAAGAAAAATGATAGAATAACAAAATTGTCCACATTTAATTTTTTATTTAATTGTATAGTTTTCTGCACATAACAAGTGATAGTTTATAAATATGTATAGAAAATTGAAATATGACAATTACTCTCTCCGTCACTTAATATAAGTCGTTTTAGAGTTGTGCATAAGTATTAAGAAAATACTCCATCTATTCCTAAATAAGTGTCGTTTAAGATTTTTGCACATGGATTAAGCAAGCTATTAATGAGTAAAAAATTATTGTTATGACTAAAATATCCTTATTTAATAAATATTCTCTCTCCCCTCTCACACTCTTCATTAGCCTACGGTATGCCTGGAAAAATATGGTTATGGGTTGGTTTTTGTTTTCAAAATACGGTTATGGTTCTATTTAACAACTAAAGCCATATTAATCATTTTTAATATGGATAATGTGGGTTGAAACCATATGATTATGGTTAAAAATTATATTAACTATTTTAATATTATTATGGGTTATGGGTTCCATGAAGGCCTGATTTGATACTAATATTATGTGATTATGTACATACCACTTACCCTCACCCCACCCCATCCCAACAAAAAATAATAATATTATGTGATTATGTATACACCCCACCCCACCCCACCCTACTCCACCCACCCACCCACCCACCCACCCACCCAACACTTCCTCCCAAAAAAAATAATATTAAGCGATTGTGTATACCCCACCCACCCCTACCCACCCACCCCACCCTATCCACCCACCCCCACCTTCTACCCCCCCACCTCCACCCCCACCCCCACCCCCACCCAACACTCCCTCTCAAAAAAATAATATGGGGTGGTGTACACATTTTTTTTTGGGTGGGATGGGGTGGGTGTGGGGGTGGGGGTGGGGGTGGGGGTAAGGGTTGTATACATATTCACATAATATTATTATTTTTGGTTTGGTTGGGTTGGGGTGGGGTGGGGTGGGGTGAGAGGGGGCAAGGGGTATTATTATAATCACATAATAGTATTTTTTTAGTGGGGGGTGGGGTGGGGTGGATGGGTGGGGGTAGGTGGGGCAGAGTGGGGTGGAGTGGGGTGGGGTGGGGTGGGGTGGGGTGGGGTGGGGGGGTGGGTGATTGTACTTCTTGAATATGTAAATATGTGTGGAAATAATTTTTGATTTAAATTTGGAATAAAATATGGGTCGAAAAATGATTAACCGGATTGGAACTATATTTCTTTTTAAAAATATGATTCTAAACTTTACCCAGCCCAAAAGTTAAAAAAACTATTTATTGTATGCATTAATTAAACATTTATTGGAAAACAGGAATAATGGTAAATTTGGAACAAAAAATATTAGTTATGCTTGGTTTCCTTGAGCGTCAAATATTTTGGAATAAATCAAATGGTGTAAAAATGTCAGTTATAATAGAATGGAGGGAGTAATTGTATAACATTAAATATAATATTATTTGTCTATATTGTCCTTGTATTAAAAAAAGTGTATTATTTATTAAGCAAAAAATAGTGTGAGAACCAAAGTTATATTTAATATTTAGGGTAATATTGGAAACTAAATAATTAATTCTTAATTAAAATTCTGAAACAACTTATAATAAAGGACAAAAACACTTCTCTAAATTACTTATATTAAGGGACGAAGTAATACTTAAAAGTATTATAGGTAAATTATTGTAAAAAATAATAGATTATTTAAGATAAATAGACAATTAATTTGAAATTAATTAAAATAATAATAAAAAAATTTATCTTGAGAGGGAGAGAATATTATTTTTGTATTATACTTATTTATATGCAAATGAAATACTAATTCTCGTACTCATGAATTAATGCCGCAAAGTCCCTAAAGTTGTTGGCTCTTCGTGTGAACAATTATATATCCAACACTGTATACCCCACCCACTCAACAAAAAACAACCCAAAGGTCCACTTGATTAATTCTAAGAATAAAGTGACTTATTTTTAGCTTTAGAACCGTTAAATTAAACAGGCCTAAAAGGCTGATCACTAGTATCAGCATTACTAGGGGAGTGATTAGTGATTGGTATGTACCCGGCATAATCATGAGTCAATGGATATTTGTCACTACTAGGATTGATTTACTATCCCTAATACAGTTAATTAAATATTGTGGATAACAAATTAAAGCCTTCAAACCAAGCTTAATTTAATTTAGGTACCCGGACGAACTGTAAATTCGGAGATCGAATCCCATTAATTGAAAGTGTCAAGTCCGAAAGAATTATGGGATCACAAAAATGCAAGCGCAAATCTGTATAAAAAACTTGATTCGAAATGAGAAGATTAATCCACCTACGATCAAAAAACTCTACATTATAAAAAAAAAGAAAAAAAAAAGGGTTAAGGAGCATTATCAGGGTATTAATTAATAAAGCATCCCAAGTGAAAAAAGTGAACATGTGATTATTAGAATAACAAGGTAGATGTCATTTTATTCAAACTCTGGAAAACTATATATAACTTAGTTTTTAATATTATTCTAAATATTAAATATAATTTTAGTTTTTTTATTATATTTTATTCAATAAATAACATCTTTTTTCAATATAAAGACAATATATGCAATTGATATTATATTTAATGCTACAATTATTTTCTTAATATTTGTGTTCAACTCTAAAACCACTAATATTAAAGAACGAATGGAGTAATATGCATGGTTTCTAGTTTGTTGTTTGTTTCTAAACCTCTCCAACGTCTATACATTTTTCCTTTCAAAATTAGATTTACAATATATATCTTAATCCGATCCAAAATATTTACCCATTGTTTCACAAAATAATTTTATTTTCAAATTTAAGAATATATTTTTCTTTCATATTTATCTCTACTTAGTTACAATGGATACTTAGTTTAATAATAATGACATGGTAATGAACTTGCATATGTAATACTTATATTATCTTCAATAAATATTAAAAAAAAACACTTTTTGAGCCTCTTTTCGTAAAACAGATAAAATATAATTTTATACTACAAAATGATATGAAATTACTTTTATTTTAGGTGACTCGATATAATCATACTATTGTTGGATATATATATATATATATATATATATATATATATATATATATATATATATATATATATATATATATATATATAAATGAAATAAAACCAATAAGTGTGACCTTTGATTCATACCTTCTCAAAGAGATGCATCTTTTCAAAGGAATGTACCTTTTCAAAAAGATGTATCTTATCAAAGGGATGTAACATTTCAAAGAGATGTAAGCTTTTAAAGGGATGTGTTAACGCCAAGATCTTCTGCCACGTTCCAATCACGTAAGACGTCCTGATCCTGCACAATAAACACGATCAACACCAAAAGCTTGACGGCTTCGACTGTCGGGGGATAGCTCAGGCGTGAGAGTCAGTACAGGCGATCACACGGGTTAACAATGGAGGATAAAATATCTAGTGTATTGAGAGAGAGATAAAATTATCAGTTACCTTTACCTAGAAGATCCCCTTGCTATGATATACTCTCAGACCCAGTTTACCGTGCCACCCACTACCGTCAAACACAGTTCCCCAATCCTGCTGGCTTTAGCCGACTGCATGCAGTTTACCCACCACATTTGGTCACTGTTTGACACCGCCGGCCGACTATCATTCCAATCCACATTAATGTTTTATAGAAATAATAGTCAACTGTCATGATATTTCATCATTACCGGTCAAAGATAGAGATATTTAATATCTAATGGATTAGTCCACTGACCCGACCCAATACTCTAAGGATTTATTAAATATAATACAATAAATGGGCCCAATGACTAACCAAATAATCCGACCCAAAACACCTTGGCCCAATATGTGAAATATTATGGCCCAACATTGCCCCTTAGTTTTTTATTAAACAAGATGTTTAATAAAAAAACTACAAATAATCCATGATATAAAGAGATAGGACATAATTATTAAAGGTCCAAAATAGAATTCACTAAGGCCCAAATGATAAAGAGTTAAAATGATAAAGTAAATTAAAATTGGAAGCCTAATCGAAAGGTCTAACCTGGTTAATACTTGAGGCTTGAATTGGACGCTACCCTTTAAAATTCATCATCATGACTGTCAATTGAATGTGTTGCCCTCGTATACTGTGTAATCGTCAGTATAAAAAGTAAACTTCACCAAATTTGACAGTTCTACCTGCCAATTTGAAATTCAGATGCTTGAGTTCTCTTCTTCTCTCTCGAACTTTTCTTCCATTCTCTGCAAAATCTCAACAATGGTAACCCTAAATGCGAATCAGAGTTCCCTTCTTCGTGTAACTCCAATCACATCTGTTCCACCTAGCCCTAGCCCTACTAAAGAAGCCTCAAGCCTAACCCCAAGGTTGCCACCCCCAGTAAGAAGGTCCCGCCTCCAAAACATCTTCTTACTCCTTCCGTGTTCTTCAGGAATAAAGAACACTATCCCCATGCTAATAATCCATCAACGGTCACTGAGATTGAGTTGAAGAAGATTCGGACTCGCTGCCATATTCCAGATACCCATCTGGTGAGAGCTTCTAGGTCCGATGAGCGAATGTACCAACAGCCGAAAGGATGGATAGCCGTTCCAGTGACTATTCTAGATAAGGGGGTTCGATTCCCTCTCCACATTTTCTTGGTAACCCTGCTAGGGTTTATTGGTATTAGGTTCGTCCAATTGGTGCCAAACTCATACATTCACATTTTTGCCTTCATTGCATTCTGCCATGAATTAGGTGTCGAGCCTACTCTCGACTTCTTCTTTATTGTCTACAAGATCAGTCAAACCCGAGAAAAGGGGTTTAAGGTCCTGGGTAAACAATCTCCGAAGGCAGGAGAGAAGTTTGAAAGACGATCCCTGGTCTCCACCCCCTCCAGCAACAAAGGATGACATAAGGGATAGTTCTTCATCAAGGGGCCAGAAATTGCTTCTCTGCCAAATTGGTCTATTCAAGATAAAGTTTCTGCTGACTCCGGAGATATCCTTAAAGAGCGTAAAGCTGAAATGATAGAACTCTTCGATAATTTCCCGAACAGGCGTAGTTGTATGACCACAAATGTAAGTATCGACTCGACTTACACATATTTAAAAATTTATAGGATGTAGATTCTGATATATAACTGTTTACTCTCTGCAGTAACTTTGATTAAGCCATCATCTTCGGAGGTGAAAGATTTGGAGGATTTTCTAGCTGGAAAGTCTGCAGAAGCTGCTGAAACTCCATTGATAGAAGCTACACCCGAAGACAATCCAACCATTGAAACACCCATTGCTGAAACTCACAGAGATGAACCAGAAGCTGATGACATTCTTCCACCCGAAGAATCCCTTCAACCTCGCCAGAAAAAGAGGGCCATCCGAAAACCCCGATCAGTTCCCATATCAACAAATCCTGAACTCATCTCAGAACCTGAGCCAACCACCAATCCAGCACCCACTCGAGGAAGTCTACTTGATCTGCCAGTAGATGATAGGAAAAGGCTTCTTCGAGTCAAGAAACTAAAAACCAAGATCACTCCCCTGACCACCGATGAACTCAGGGTGCCTTCAACTTTAGTTGATCTGCCCCCTGTAATCCCCGTGGAAATAAAGGTTTCTGATGACGAAGAGCAAATCGAATCTGCCCCAGCACTATCCTGGAAGAGAAAGCAACCATCTGATAACCATCCGAGTTCATCAATTCTCCCTTCACCACTTCGCAATCCCACTCCAGCCCGATCTCCATCTCCCGAGAACATATACACAGACCCTTTACCATCTCCTGAATGACCAAACCTATCTCCTGCACGATCAAAGCCATCACCCTCAAGGCCTTCAGATTATGAATTTCAGAATGATGCCATGGCGTCGCCGACCCTATGGCCTCGGTTTAATGCCAATTTACCCTTCCAACTATTCGACACTTTTGTACGGGAAACTGACGATCACCGATTCGACAATAGTTCGATAGGGGATCTTGTTGATGAAGGCATGAGCTATCTGGCGAAGGTAAGTGACTATTTTCTTTAACTTGTATGTTTCTCTTCTTGCTTAAATATTTGAAACTGATGGAATATTGTTGAACATGTACAAGCCAAAGCTGTTTTTGGGCAGTTACATCCCAAACACATAGAAGCTGAGGCTGCAGAGGAAGCCGCAAGAAAAGAGTGCCATTCTGACTTCGACGTTGGCCCTAGAAATAAGTCAATATGGAGAGGTTCTCCATACCAATGAGGGCCTTCGAAGGGAATTGGCTCAAACCAAAGAATATCTGAAGGCATCCAACGACGAGCTGAAGTCAACCAAAGAAGAGCTGAAGGCGACTAAGGTCAGTCAACAAGATCTGATCAATATGAATGTCGACCTAGTTGAGAAGAATGAGATCCTGAAGGCTAATAATGAAGAGATTGCCATAGCCAATCAAAGCCTGGCCATTCAAATCGATGAGGTTCAGACGAAGGCTCGAGATGCTAAGGAAGTACAATTGGCCAGACGTCATAAACTTTAGAACAAACTGAAAGCCCTGAAGGAACAAGGTCCTCCCTTAATTGATGACCTCCGTAAGCAAATTCAAGAAGAATACCGGAAGTCTGACGAATTGAATGCTTAAATCCTGAAGGTATATTCTGAAGGTTACGAAGTCTGCAGAGGTCGGGACAAGGAAAAGTTAATTGCAGCCCAGCTAGATCCGGCCCTGCTCGACTCTTCCGATGGTGAAGACAATCCCTGAAGATATTTTTGATTTCTTCTAGTTTTAGGATTTTTGTGTAAAAATTTCTGCCTTTTTATGTAATCAGTTTAATTGTTAATGAAATTTCATCTTTCTTTTTCATGACTTCTATTTAATTCGTTTCTTGTCAATAATTCAGCATCAATGAACTTGAAAACTGTATAAGATTCTATGGAACTTAACTTAAATTGTGAACCAGGTAAGACATATAACATTTGAGTTAAAAAATGACATAAACCGAACTCAATGAACCGAACTCAACACTTGAACAAAATAAAGTAATGCATACTTATCATTACCGAAGTGTGAGACAAATCATGTATAAGGTGAATTCGGCTGATCCTCCTAGCACCATCGGGATCTTGTTTACCACTCGGGATAAGACAAGTATATAAGGATATTTGTTTACCACTCGAGGTAGAACAAATTTATAAGGACCATGAAATTTGTTTACCACACGAGGTAAAACAAATTCATAAGGACACACCTAAAAAAAGGGCTACCATCGAATGGTCAGTGAGTCTGACCGAACCTCCTTACTTCGGTGCATTGGTTTACCACTCGCAGTAAATCAATATTAAAAGGACTATAGAATTTGTTTACCACGCAGGGTATAACAAACCCATGAGGATACTCCTGCCGATAAGGCTACCATCGAATGGTCAGCGAGTCCGACCGAACCTCCTTACACCGATGAAGTTTGCCTACCACGAAGGGCCTGAAAAATTCATAAGGACCACATGCCAAAAAGGCTACCATTGAATGGTCAGCTAGTCCACCCTGTCCTCCTTACACCATTATGAATTTAGGACCAATAGAGAGAAGATCAGTTGTGAAAAAGTGAATCTTTTATTAATGATGATCCAACATTTACAGACTTCCGGTAAACTGACTCGATCTCTACCAAAAATACTTCTGAAGCCTGCCAGCATGCCAAGTGTTCTTGATCTCAGATCCGTCCAATGCCTTCAACCTATAAGTTCCTGGCTTTGGTACCTCAACAACTTCATACGGTCCTTCCCAATTTGGCATCAGCTTTCCCAAGTTCTGAGGCGTAGATGCTTCAACTTCTCTGAGGAAGAATTCCCCTACTTCAAATCTATGAAGCTTTACCCCTTTATTATAATGCTTAGCCACTCTTCGCTGATAGGCTGCCAATCTGATCAAAGTTGTTTCTCTAACTTCTTCCAGCAGATCCATGTTGATCTTCAGCCCTTCATCATTGTAGATATCTTTAAACTGACTGACCCGAAGATTTAGAGATCCAATCTCAACTGGGAATAAGGCATCAGTACCATAGGTCAGTCTGAAAGGTGAATCCCCTGTTGTAGTCCTCAGCGTAGTACGGTAAGCCCATAACACACTGAGCAGTTCTTCTGGCCATCTTCCTTTAGCTTCGTCCAGTCTACGCTTGATCCCATTTAGTAGCGTTCTGTTGGTTACTTCGACCTGCCCGTTCGAATGTGGATGAGTCACCGAAGTCTTTCTGTGCTGAACCCCCAACTCCTTCAAAAATTCTTTAAACTTCGATCCCACGAACTCGCGTTCGTTGTCCGATATCACCACCTTAGGAATTCCAAAACGAAACACTACTGACTCCTTCATGAACTTTAAGCATTCTTGTTCCGTTATCAACCTAAGTGACTTTTCTTCTACCCATTTGGTCATATAATCGATGGCAACTATAACAAAACTGACCCGACCTTTAGCTTTCGGCAATGGACCCAGTATATCTACCCCCTAGACAGCAAAGGGTATATGAGATAAGATTGAGTATAGCTATTCTGGTGGCTAATATGGGATCGGACTGTTGAGCTGACACTTTTCACACTTCTTCACATATTCCGTAGCTTCCTTGAAGATAGTAGGCCGGTAGTACCCCTGCCAAAATATTTTGTAGGCTAATAACTTAGCAGCCATATGGTCACCATAGATACCCTCGTGAACCTCCCGAAAAGCATATTCAGCCGTAGATGGAACTAGAAACTTCAACAATGGTGACGACAAAGCCCTTCGATAAAGGTCCCCATCAATGAGAACAAAATTGGAGCTCTTATACTTGATCTTCTTGGCCAACATCTGATTTGAAGGAAGGACGCCATCTGCCAAATACTCTATATAGGGAGTCATCCAATAATTAGAATGTTCAATGCATATCATGGCTTCATGCTGAATACTCGGCTGCTGCAGAACCTCCAAATAAACTGACCCATCAAAATTGTTGGCATCTGTAGTAGCCAACTTCGACAAGGCATCGTCGATAGAATTTTCATTACGTTCAATACCCTGAAACTCATAGGAGATAAAATACTGAAGTCGGTCTTTCAATTCTACCAAATACTTGATCATTCTCGCTCCTCGAGCTTCATAATCCCCTGAGACTTGCTTGACGACCAGCTGAGAGTCACTATAAATGATTAACTTCTGAACCTCCAGGCTCTTCACTAATTGGACTCCTGCCAATATTGCTTCGTACTCTGCCTCATTGTTCGTTGCTCTGAACTCAAATTTGATGGTCTGCTGCACTTTGAAACCCTCTGGACTTGTCAAAATAATCCCTGCTCTACTGACGTCCAAAGTAGAAGACCCATCTGTATATAGTGTCCACGAGTTCTGACTGTGCTGAAAAACTGCAACTGCTTGATTAGACACTTCAGCTTTTGGCAACTCGGCATCTACTTTAGAGAACGAACATTCCACCATGAAATTAGCCAAAGCTTGACCTTTGATAGCAGTTCGGGGATGATACTCAATAAAAAATTGAAACAACTCCATTGTCCATGCTGCTAATCTCCCCGAAACTTCTGGTTTGCTCATCACCTTCTTCAACGGTTGATCCGTGTAAACGACCAGGAGCCGGCCTTGAAAGTATTGCCTGAGCTTTCGACTAGAAATTATCAAAACAAAGGCAAATTTCTTAATATTCGGTACCTGGTCTCAGCATCTCTCAAGACATGACTGACATAATAAACTGGATGTTACTTCCCACCGACCTCCCAAACCAACACTGCTCCTACTACCAACGAGCTAGCTGCCAAGTATAAATATAAAGTTTCAGCAGGAGCAGATTTTACCAATAAAGGTGCAAAAGACAAACACGTCTTTATGCCTTGAAATACGTCTTTACACTCCGAAGTCCATTGGAACGTCTTTGCATTCTTCAGTCCCTTTAACGTGTCAAAGAACGACAAGCGTCTCTCTACCGATTTGGACATGAATCTTCTCAAAGCTGCGATCCTTCCGGTCAGACGTTGAACATCTTTGAATGACTGAGGAGTCTTCATGTTTAGTATAGCCTGGATCTCTCTGGATTGGCTTCGATACCTCTTTGACTGACCAGATAACCCAAGAATTTCCCTGTACCGAGGCCAAAGGTGCACTTAGTAGGATTGAGCCTCAACTTATGATGACAGACCGACTAAAAGCATTCCTCTAGATCATCCAGGTGCTTCTGAACAATCATGCTTTTCACTATCATGTCATCCACATATACTTCCATGTTCCTTCCTAACTGCTTCTGGAAAATGAAGTTCATCATTCTCTAGTAAGTGGCTCCAGCATTTATCAAGCCAAATGTCATCTTCTTGTAGGCATACACCGAACGGTGTGTGATGAATGTTGTCTTCAAAATATATTCTTTGCACATAGAGATCTGATGATAACTTGAAAAAGCATCCATAAAGCTTAGTAATGCATACTCCGAAGTCGTATCAATGAGCTAATCAATGTGGGGCAGAGGATAGAAGTCCTTCGGATAAGCTTTGTTCAGGTCCGTATAGTCATTGCACACTCGCCATTTCCCATTATATTTCTGGACTAGCACCACATTATCCATCCACTCCGGATAGTCTATTTCGAAGATGAAGTCTGCAACTATCAACTTAGCAATCTCTTCATCGATAATCCTTTGTCGCTCAGGGGAAAAGATCCGCCTCTTCTGCCGAACTGGCTTCTTTGATGGATCCACATCTAACAAGTGCTCGGTAATCTTTCGACTGATTCCAGGCATATCTTGTGGCTCCCATGCAAAGATGTCTGCATAACATCGTAGAAGCTCCATAAGGTTCGTCCGGAGAGGTTCCGGTAGACCCGAACCTATCTTCACCAGTTTATCCTTCTTTCCAAGAACCAGCTCAATATCCTCTATCTCTCCTGCGGGCATAACCAATGGCTCCGAACTGCTTTTAGTAAAAGGCTTGATCTTAATCGCCATGGTATGTTTCTTCTTGCTGACCCCTACTCTCGAGGCAATCACAGCATTCCCATAACATTGTCTGGCCAGATCCAAGTCTCTGGCCACCTCTCCAACTCCATGTGCCGTTGGGAACTTGATCTTGAAATGAGGAATGAAAGTTACAGCTTGCAGAGCTGTCAGTGTAGGTCTACCCAGTATGGCGTTGTAAGCCGAATCCACATTTACAACATAAAATTTACATGTTATTTCTACTTGCCGAGGAGCTGTGCCGAAGATCACTGGTAGCTCAATGGTGCCTGTAACTTTGACTGGATCATTGCTAAAACCGTATAGGGGGGCCTCCTGCCTAACCTCCATCTTTCACCCATCAAGATGCAACTTCTGATATACATGGGCATACAGAATATCAACAGAAGACCCGTTGTCAATCATCATCCGCTTCATATCCACCGAACCCACTTATGAAGTGATCACCAGTTCTCCTTCATGAGGTTCGATGGGCTCCGAAGGATAATCTGCATCAGAAAAGGATATAACTGTCCTTGGGAATGGTCAGTCAATCCTCGGGAGAACACCCGTCACGAACATGACCGAATCCAGATACCCCCTCCTCTTCTTCCCCACCAATCTACCTGCTGTCCCACCAGTAATTACATCAATGACATGCATTGGTGGTTGATTTGGAACATGTTACACAGGTGGAACCGGTTGAACCAATTGAACAGTATGATCACCACTCTACTGTTCTTGCTGTTGATCCCTTCCGGCCACGTACTGAACCAACATACCACTCTGAACTTTCCTCTCGAAGAAGTCCTTCAGACTACTACATTCATTTATATCGTGACTAGTAGCTTAATGATAGCCACAGAACTTCCCAGCATTGCCTTGTCCAGGTTTAAGATTGTCACGAGGTGGTTCAAAATATGGCTAGTTCCTTATCTGATCCAATATAACCGACCTATCTGCATTCAGTTTGGTGTATACCCTGTTCACCTTCTAGGCAGGAGCAGGTGGACGATTACTTCCTTGTCACCAATTATTGTTATACTTCTTCGAACTGCTCTCAGTCTGATCATTATTCCCCCTACTCTTCTTCTGATCGCCTTCGGTCTTAGTCTCTGTCTCCTTCAATCTATCCGAAGAAGGATGCTTCAGGCTATTCATAGCCTCCTCTACCATAATATAGCCTTCAACTTTATCAAAATCTTCAGCCAAGCTCTTCGGATGATGAAACATCAGCTTCTTCACCAGCTTCTTTGACTTCACCAGATCCAACCCATTCTGAAATAACCCGATAGCTTGAAGATCATTGAGGTCT
Organism: Panax japonicus; assembly: GCA_020205505.1. Taxonomy (NCBI): domain Eukaryota; kingdom Viridiplantae; phylum Streptophyta; class Magnoliopsida; order Apiales; family Araliaceae; genus Panax; species Panax japonicus. The sequence continues at coordinate 248,487 of JAINUV010001440.1, read as the reverse complement.
GCCACTTGGCCAACTGCTTCCTTGAATCTCTTCACATACTGACCCAAGGATTCATTGGTGAACTGTCGAACCAATGCCAAAGAACCTGTGGGCTTCCCTCTCCTTCGGTTACTCCCAAAACGGGTATGAAACTTTTCACATAACCCCGACCATGATGAGATCGAATCTGCAGGCAAATTCCCCATCTATTACCTTGCATCCTTCCTCAACGTTGTAACAAATGTATGACACTTGGAAGCATCGGTGAAATCATAATAATCCATCAACCGGTCGAACGCCTGGCTATGGTCATAAGGGTCTCCAGACCCATCGTAACTCTCCATGTGAGGCAACTTCATGGTGGTGTCTGCTTTCTCCTTAAGAATATCCGAGGAAAAAGGAGACGCTTTTTTTCCCAGAGTGTCTTTCACCTGTTGAACCTCGGCCAATTGCTTCTGAAGCTCCTTTAACTTCTTCATCAAAAAATCTACACCTTCTGGCTTTGAGGAGACTTCTTTCTCTGGCGATTCTTTCTTCTTCTAAATAGACCGACCTCCTCTATCGGAAGCCACTGCCTTTGATGGACTTTTGGACTTACTTCGGTGTGTGGCCCTGTCATCACGGTGAGAGTATTCACGACGATGCTCCCTTCTTCTATTCTTTGGTACATACTCCCTTGACTTACTTCTTTGTCTATCACCGTCTCGACCCGGAGAACCAATAACTATAAGTGCCTTCTTTGATACTATAGGAGTTCTGCTCCTCGATCTCCTTCGATCATGAGAACGGCCTCGAGATACATGTACAGAATGCTCTGGCTCCTTCCCATCTCGCTGTTGTACATCCTTAGGCCTACTACACCTCTCGGACTGAACATAAGTGGATTCATCTTTCAGATCGGCCATCCGAAGCATCTGCACAACTATATCTTCTATTTGCTTCAGAAGAAACTCTAAAGCTTTATCGGCTTTGTGACACCCCCAAAATAGGTCCATTCCATCCAACCCATTCTGAGTCGCCAAATACATGGTACAGAAATAACTACAACTTTATTATTACAACATATAAACTGCGAGTTTAAATACAGATATTGCCGTCTAGACAACATCCACACGCAAATAAATCCCCATCATAATTATTGATACATTATTTTGCAAAAATGTTGAGGACTACTAAATAACTCTCTCTAGAACCTTCATTCCATACCCCGACTAGTACTCGCTACATTCTCGCCTCCTGAGAAGAAAAATAGAACAAAAAGGAAAAGGGTGAGCTCAACTAGCCCAGTAAAGAATATTATGACTAAGATAATGTACAACAAATTATCCTTAGTCTTCAACAGGGAAAAATCTGATAAAATACAATAGACAACCAGTTTTAAATCAACAACTGCAGCGGAAACAACAATTCATTAGAAGAGTTAAGTAGAGAATGCAAACTACTATCTTCTATATATGAATTTAAAAGTTCATCGTTGATATTTTATCCCTGTAACATCAATCAATATATATCTGGAATCAAATATTCATCTTTCCACTACAGGCCAAAGATATTCATCAGTTAGTCATGTTTATCTAAACACCTGTTCATCTTTGCACTACAGGCCAAAGATATTAATCAGTCGGTCATGTTCATCTCAACACCTGTTCATCTTTGCACTACGGGCCAAAGATATTCATCAAGAAATCATTCATCTTTGCACTACAGGCCAAAGATATTAAGTAATATCATCATTTAGGACTGAGGATGATGAAAAATATTTTTAAAGAAACGAATCCAGTGAAACAAAATGACAAGGATTAAGGATTAAGGATTCGTACTTTATTTTATCCATGTCCAAAAATACCTCAAAAATAATCATAATGGTGTAAAATTCAAGAATGATCAAAACATGGATACAATCAAAGCTAGTATCCAGAATAGATATTTTGGACAAAAAGAAGAAATTTCATTTTTCGGTGAATAGTACCGTATTCGTGAATAGTGTCGTATATGTGAATAGTAACTCCGACACCAAAAGATAGAAATTTCACAAAAAATATCATCATACTTCATAAATAGTACTCGTGAATAGTAACTCGTGAATAGTAACTCATGAATAATAACTCGTGAATAGTAACTCATGAATAGTAACTCATGAATATTAACTCGTGAATAGTAACTCATGAATAGTAACCCGACATGAAAAAGTTCCAAATTTGATAAAAAGTACCAACCAATATTTCAGCATAATGATATTGAAGAAATAATATCATTTGAGGAGAAAATAATATCTTTTACCTCGAAAGACAATACTTCTGGTTGAAACACCGGATATAGGCTATGACTTGAACTTGCACCGTATAACAATACTCAAAGTATACTCAAAATACTCACAAGAATACGCTCGATATTATAGAGAGAGAAAATTTCAGTTTCTGGTGTGATTTTCAATTCTAACCTAACACCTATTTATAGGAAATTGCTAAGAACACCAAAGCAGAAAATTTAATATAATAATAATATATATTTTCCAAAACCTCATACGTACACTTGCCAACTAAATTCAGCTCCTAATCATATGTTAAATGAGTTTCAAAAATGAAAAAAACGTTTTTGAAATTAAAAATATTTTAAACTTCCAAAAATCAATTATTTCGGAGCTTCGGAACTTCAATAATTCATAATAAATAGCCCTTTTGCCAGAAAATTCGAATCTCGGGATTTTTTATAGGAAATTCAATTCTCTACAACTTAACAGAAGAAAGTTTTTCCAAATTCCAAACAAAAATTGACCAAAATCCATAAACGGACGATTTTACAGACTATAATCAAATTTCAGTCAATAATTGTGTCCACCAACACACAAAATATGTGTTAAACATTTAATGCCACAAAAATACTCTTCCTCCTCATATACTCATATATCCCACATTCATCGTAAAAATATAATCATTAATATATTATTAAAATAATATATTTAAATGAATTATTTTATCAGAAAAAGATAAAATATTAATTTTCAACAATTGTCACATTAAAAATTTTCTCCATCTATATCCACATAAAATCAATATTTTCTTCATCATATAAATCAATAATTAATTATTCAAAAATAATATTACAGAATCACAATATTGACAACCAGACAGTTCCTACGAAATAGGGGGTTTTCCAATAAGAATTTCTCCTTACTGGCGCGCAATTAGGTGACCAAACCTCTCCTTAGACAGAACTTTCTAGACATTGCCAATAATGTTATCAAATAATATTATTCAGATAATATGAATTATTACTTCGATAATGAAAAATACTGTGTAATGACAATTATTGAAACAACAGTAATATAAAATATCAATGCAACAATTATTGAGTCAATAAAATAAAATACTGAATAGTAATTACTGTAACAATTATTGAGTAGTGTCTTCTTACATAAGAATCAATAATTGGTGCAATACCGTGTGCTACTGTGCAACAACACGTATTACTGTGTTTTAACCACCGGGTATTCCAACAGTATTAACGGTAACAACTACGCCGGTTTTTTTAAACAACTTATATTTGTCGTTTTCTTCATCCAATCGTTTTCCGTTATGGGGCCCACAAAAGACTGCGCCGTCGTACGAATATTCCCCGACAACAAGAATATTCCATGACCAAACGAATATTCCCCGACAACAATGAATATTTTATAACCACCTGCTTATTTAAAATATTTGCGCATTTTACCCATAACTAACCACATTAATCAAATCAACCCTTACTATTTTAAAATAATAAATAAAGGAAATTCCTTTTTATTTAAAAATTTTCGGGGTCTTACAACTTCCCCTCCTTATGAAATTTCGTCCTCGAAATTGACGTACATAACTGGTGTTTCAAAAAGGTAAAAATACCTCGCTTTAATTTCCGCTTCCAACTCCAAGGTCATTTCCTCTATACCATGATTCCTCCACAAAACATTAACTTGTGGTATGACCTTCGTGCGTAGGACATGCTCCTTTCCTATCCAATATCTTGACAGGTACCTCCTCGTACGTTAAGTCTTCGGCTATCTTGTCCGTTTCTAACTCAATGATGTGGTTCGGGTCGTCCACATATTTACGTAACATCGATACATGAAAAACGTTATGAACACGCGTCATACTTGGCGGTAAAACGAGTCTATAGGCCACAGTTCCTATTCGATTGAGAATTTCAAATGGATTAATAAATCGAAGGTTTGAGCTTTCCTCACCTCACCAATTCTCGCTTTTGAAATAACAACTTCTTGCACCTCCTTCTTCAAATTCATCAGCTCCAGTGTGTAGCTTGAACAACTTTAACTTTATCGATTAAAGTCGATTATACTCGTATATCATCACGTGGATACCTAGAGTTTTCATCTCTATCTCTATTATTTGTAAATTATACGAAATTAGTCTTTGACAATATCGTACTCGTACTTGTATACGATCTTCTACTCAACACGTCAGCTACCACGTTCGCTTTTCCAGGATGGCATGGTCAGAACATGTGCCGAAATGAGTCTCCTCTTGAGTTCTTCGAAGCTCTTCCCACATTCTTTGCTCCATTTGAATTTTGTATCTCTACGAGTCAACTACGTTAATGGAATAGCGATTCGAGAATATCCTTCAACGAATCTCCGATAATAACCAACTAAGCCTAGAAAGCTACGTATTTGGATTACTGACTTAGGTTGCTCTCAACTGTGACTCATATCCCAACCTTGGATAGCACGTTACAATGACACCTATCAGTTTACTATCGCATGAATATTGTGTCCCCTACGAAGAGTCTGGCTTCTGTGTATTCCACAAAGGAAGTCACAAGATAAAGGCTTGGGTACCAAATTCTAAAGTTGGGTTTTTAACTCCTGAAGTTCAATAGGAGCCATTCGATATGAGATTTTAGAAATGGGTTTTGTACCGGATTCAAAGTCGATACAAAATTTAATATCACGGTCTGGGAATAGGCCAAGAAATTCTTTAAGAAATACATCGGGAAATTTACTAACAACAGAAATATCATTCAAATCTGACGTATTTTTATTCAAGTCCATAACATGACTAAGAAAGCTTGACATTCGTTTTTTAATAAACAAATGGCTTTATAATATAATATGAAAGAGTTTGACTTCAATGGTTTGGTTGCTTGAATTCAAATAACAGGTTGCTTAGGAATATGAAAACTAACAACCTTACGAAAGCAATCAATTCTGGCATGATGAGTAGTTAACCAATCAATCCCCAAAATCACATCAAAAGCAAGTATCTTTAAAGAGATAAGATCAACAGGTAATGTGATGGTGCCAACCTGAATCAAGCAAGATTTCTAAACAACGGATGTAATGAAAGTTTCTCCTAACGGAGTCTCCACAGATAGGTCAAAATCTAATTTCTCCGGAGTCAAGTTCAAACGTTGAACGCAAGCAAGAGAGATAAAAGAATGGGTAGAACCGGCACCTAGTAAGGTATAAACTTAGCAAGAATTATAATTAACTAACCCGTGCTAACTTCGTTCGGGTTCCTCGCATTTTGACCAATCACGACAAACGCTCTTCCAGGAACCGTTGACTTTGACTTTTCTGGGACAGCCTTTTGAATCATCGTCCCCGCTGGAATTGGTTTTGCTACCGTACAATCTCGAGCGATATGTCCTTCCTTTCCATAATTATAGCATACCTTGAACTGTTGTGGGCAGTTTGGGCTGATATGTCCCTCTTTCCCGCATTTGTAACATACAATCGATGGTCTTTCTCCTCCCTTGGAACCAGTTGCTGCTGGCACTGTCGTATTCACATGGTCGTTGTTAAATCTCCTCTTTTTAAAATCTCCTCCCGACTTGCTTCTTCTATTTTCATGGCCACGATTACCACCAGAGTGGTTACCGCCTTTGTCCATATTCTTCTTTCTCCGCTGGTTATCGTTATTCTGATGACTTCTATCTTCGGTATGATCCTGGTTTTGGTCCCTCGGTTGAACGTACTCGTTATCTCGCTCTAACAACTGAGCCCTGTTGACAACATTTGAATAGATATAAAATTAATGAGAAATGAGATACTGACGTATGTCGGGTTTCAAACCTCTCAGAAACATCCGCGTCATACGTTCCTCATTCTCCACCAAATGAGGTGCAAACCTGGATAACTCCGCGAACTTCGCCTCGTACTGGAACACCGTCATGTTATTCTGCTCCAGTCTAATAAACTCCACTTCCTTCATATGACGAATACTTTCAGGAAAGTATTTTTCATTGAAAAGTTTCTGAAACGTTTCCCAAGACATGCTGAGTGCAGTTAGATGGGTACACTTCACAGATTCCCACCAGTAATCTGTCTCACCACGGAACATAATAGTGGCGAATGGAACCTTCTGTTCCTCCGTGCATCCCAAGACATCGAATATCTTGGTAATTTGCTTGACCCATGTTTTCGCCATGATCGGATCGGGCTTTCCCTTAAATTCTGGTGGTCCCAACTCTTTGAACTGCTTGGCTGTGACCACCCGTGAATTGCTATCATTTCCTCCTGTATTTTGAACACGAGTCTCCCTCGTCTGGTTTTGTATGAACTCCAAAAAGCTTCTAAACATCCCGTCGTTTATCATCTGCTCAGTGGCGTTATTCACAGGAGGAACATTGCCAACCTGTTGCACATTCTCCTCGTTGGTGAGTACAGGCGTCTCTACGGTCTCATTTACTGCACTGTTAACATTCTCAGTCGACATTCTCAAATACTGTCATAAAACAAGGGTTAATTAAGGAAATCAATATATCACATAATATCCCTATATACTAACCAACTAACAAATAAGCTTAGGTAGGACACACTAGCGAAGGATTTACTCGTCTCTCCCCTCCTAGTTCTATTCCCCGATCTCCGCCATAGATCATATCCCTAAGCTCTGATACCAACTGTGACGCCCCCAAAATAGGTCCATTCCATTCAACCCATTCTGAGTCGCCAAATACATGATACAGAAATAACTACAACTTTATTATTACAACATATAAACTGCGAGTTTAAATACAGATATTGTTGTCTAGATAACATCCACACGCAAATAAATCCCCATCATAATTATTGATACATTATTTTACAAAAATGTTGTGGACTACTAAATAACTCTCTCTAGAACCTTCATTCCATACCCAGACTAGTACTCGCTACATTCTCGCCTCCTGAGAAGAAAAATGGAACAAAAAGGAAAAGGGTGAGCTCAACTAGCCCAGTAAAGAATATTATAACTAAGATAATGTACAACAAATTATCCTTAGTCTTCAACAGGAAAAAATCTGATAGAATACAATAGACAACCAGTTTTAAATCAACAACTGCAGCGGAAACAACAATTCATTAGAAGAGTTAAGTAGAGAATGCAAATTACTATCGTCTATATATGAATTTAAAAGTTCATCGTTGATATTTTATCCCTGTAACATCATTCAATATATATCTGGAATCAAATATTCATCTTTGCACTACAGGCCAAAGATATTCATCAGTTAGTCATGTTTATCTAAACACCTGTTTATCTTTGCACTACAGGCCAAAGATATTAATCAGTCGGTCATGTTCATCTCAACACCTGCTCATCTTTGCACTACGGGCCAAAGATATTCATCAAGAAATCATTCATCTTTGCACTACAGGCCAAAGATATTCAGTAATATCATCATTTAGGACTGAGGATGATGAAAAATATTTTTAAAGAAACGAATCCAGTGAAACAAAATGACAAGGATTAAGGATTCGTACTTTATTTTATCCATGTCCAAAAATACCTCAAAAATAATCATAATGGTGTAAAATTCAAGAATGATCAAAACATGGAAACAATCAAAGCTAGTATCCAGAATAGATATTTTGGACAAAAAGAAGAAATTTTCTTTTTCGGTGAATAGTACCGTATTTGTGAATAGTGTCGTATACGTGAATAGTAACTCCGACACCAAAAGATAGAAATTTCACAAAAAAATATCATCATACTTCATGAATAGTACTCGTGAATAGTAACTCATGAATAGTAACTCGTGAATAGTAACCCCGACATGAAAAAGTTCCAAATTTGATAAAAAGTTCCAACTAATATTTCAGAATAATGATATTGAAGAAATAATATCATTTGAGAAGAAAATAACATCATTTACCTCGAAATACAGTACTTCTGGTTGAAACACCAGATATAGGCTATGACTTGAACTTGCACCGTATAACAATACTCAAAGTATACTCAAAATACTCACAAGAATATGCTCGATATTATAGAGAGAGAAAACATTAGTTTCTGGTGTGATTTTCAATTCTAACCTAAGCACCTATTTATAGAAAATTGCTTAAAACATCAAAGTAGAAAATTTAATATAATAATAATATATATTTTCCAAAACCTCATACATACACTTGCCAACTGAATTCAGCTCCTAATCACATGTTAAATGAGTTTCAAAAATGAAAAAAACGTTTTTGTAATTAAAAATATTTTAAACTTCCAAAAATCAATTATTTTGGAGCTTCGGAACTTCAATAATTCATAATAAATAGCCCTTTTGCCAGAAAATTCGAATCTCGCGTGTTTTTATAGGAAATTCAATTCTATACAACTTTACAGAAGAAAGTTTTCCAAATTCCAAACAGAAATTGACCGAAATCCATAAACGGACGATTTTACAGACTATAATCAAATTTCAGTCAATAATTGTGTCCACCAACACACAAAATATGTGTTAAACATTTAATGCCACAAAAATACTCTTCCTCCTCATATACTCATATATCCCACATTCATCGTAAAAATATCATCATTAATATAATATTAAAATAATATATTTAAATGAATTATTTTATCAAAAAAAGATAAAATATTAATTTTCAACAATTGTCACATTAAAAATTTTCTCCATCTATATCCACATAAAATCAATATTTTTCTCATCATATAAATCATTAATTAATTATTCACAAATAATATTACAGAATCACAATATTGACAACCAGGCAGTTCCCAGGAAAGAGGGGGCTTTCCAATAAGAATTTCTCCTTACTGGCGCGCAATTAGGTGACCAAACCTCTCCTTAGACAGAACTTTCTAGACATTGCCAATAATGTTATCAAATAATATTATTCAGATAATATGAATTATTACTTCAATAATGGAAAATACTATGTAATGATAATTATTGAAACAACAGTAATATAAAATATCAATGCACCAATTATTGCGTCAATAAAATAAAATACTGAATAGTAATTACTGTAACAATTATTGAGTAGTGTCTTCTTACATAAGAATCAATAATTGGTGCAATACCGTGTGCTACTGTGCAACAACGCGTATAACTGTGTTTTAACCACCGGGTATTCCAACAGTATTAACGGTAACAACTACGCCGTTTTTTAAACAACTTATATTTGTCGTTTTCTTCATCCAATCGCTTTCCGTTATGGGGCCCACAAAAGACTGCGTCGTCGTACGAATATTCCCCGACAACAAGAATATTCCACGACCAAACGAATATTCCCCGACAACAATGAATATTTTATAACCACCTGCTTATTTAAAATATTTGCGCATTTTACCCATAACTAACCACATTAATCAAATCAACCCTTACTATTTTAAAATAATAAATAAAGGAAATTCCTTTTTATTTAAAAATTTTTGGGGTCTTACAACCTCCCCTCCTTATGAAATTTCGTCCTCGAAATTGACGTACATAACTGGTGTTTCAAAAAGGTAAAAATACCTCTCTTTCATTTCCGCTTCCAACTCCAAGGTCATTTCCTCTATACCATGATTCCTCCACAAAACTTTAACTTGTGGTATGACCTTCGTGCGTAGGACATGCTCCTTTCCTATCCAATATCTTGACAGGTACCTCTTCGTACGTTAAGTCTTCGGCTATCTTGTCCGTTTCTAACTTAATGATGTGGTTCGGGTCATCCACATATTTACGTAACATCGATACATGAAAAACGTTATGAACATGCGTCATACTTGGCGGTAAAACGAGTCTATAGGCTACAGTTCCTATTCGATCGAGAATTTCAAATGGATTAATAAATCGAAGGTTTGAGCTTTCCTCACCTCACCAATTCTCGCTTTTGAAATAACAACTTCTTTCACCTCCTTCTTCAAATTCATCAGCTCCAGTGTGTAGCTTGAACAACTTTAACTTTATCGATTAAAGTCGATTATACTCGTATATCATCACGTGGATACTTAGAGTTTTCATCTCCATCTCTATTATTTATAAATTATACGAAATTAGTCTTTGACAATATCGTACTCGTACTTGTATACGATCTTCTACTCAACACGTCAGCTACCACGTTCGCTTTTCCAGGATGGCATGGTCAGAACATGTGCCAAAACGAGTCTCCTCTTGAGTTCTTCGAAGCTCTTCCCACATTCCTTGCTCCATTTGAATTTTGTATCTCTACGAGTCAGCAGCGTTAATGGAATAGTGATTCGAGAATATCCTTCAACGAATCTCCGATAATAACCAACTAAGCCTAGAAAGCTACGTATTTGGATTACTGACTTAGGTTGCTCTCAACTGTGACTCATATCCCAACCTTGGATAGCACGTTACAATGACACCTATCAGTTTACTATCGCATGAATATTGTGTCCCCTACGAAGAGTCTGGCTTCTGTGTATTCCACAAAAGAAGTCATAAGATAAAGGCTCGGGTACCAAATTCTACAGTTGGGTTTTTAACTCCTGAAGTTCAATAGGAGCCATTCGATATGAGATTTTAGAAATGGGTTTTGTACCGGATTCAAAGTCGATACAAAATTTAATATCACGGTCTGGGAGTAGGCCAAGAAATTCTTCCGGAAATTTACTAACAACAGAAATATCATTCAAATCTGACGTATTTTTGTTCAAGTCCATAACATGACTAAGAAAGCTTGACATTCGTTTTTTAATAAACAAATGGCTTTATAATATAATATGAAAGAGTTTGACTTCAATGGTTTGGTTGCTTGAATTCAAATAACAGGTTGCTTAGGAATATGAAAACTAACAACCTTACGAAAGAAATCAATTTTGGCATGATGAGTAGTTAACCAATCAATCCCAAAAATCACATTAAAAGCAAGTATCTTTAAAGAGATAAGATCAACAGGTAATGTGATGGTGCCAACCTGAATCAAGCAAGATTTGTAAACAACGGATGTAATGAAAGTTTCTCCTAATGGAGTTTCCACAGATAGGTCAAAATCTAATTTCTCCGGAGTCAAGTTCAAACGTTGAACGCAAGCAAGAGAGATAAAAGAATGGGTAGAACCGGTACCTAGTAAGGTATAAACTTCGTAAGAATTATAATTAACTAATCTGTGCTAAATTCGTTTGGGTTCCTCGCATTTTGACCGATCACGACAAACGCTCTTCCAGGAACCGTTGACTTTGACTTTTCTGGGACAGCCTTTTGAATCACCGTCCCCGCTGGAATTGGTTTCGCTACCGTCCAATCTCGAGCGATATGTCCTTCCTTTCCATAATTATAGCATACCTTGAACTGTTGTGGGCAGTTTGGGCTGATATGTCCCTCTTTCCCGCATTTGTAACATACGACCGATGGTCTTTCTCCTCCCTTGGAACCAGTTGCTGCTGGCACTGTCGTCTTCACATGGTCGTTGTTAAATCTCCTCTTTTTAAAATCTCCTCCCGACTCGCTTCTTCTATTTTAATGGCCACGATTACCACCAGAGTGGTTACCGCCTTTGTCCATATTCTTCTTTCTCCGCTGGTTATCTTTATTCTGATGACTGCTATCTTCGGTATGATCCTGGTTATGGTCCCTCGGTTGAACGTACTCGTTATCTCGCTCTAACAACTGAGCCCTGTTGACAACATTTGAATAGATAGAAAATTTATGAGAAATGAGATACTGACGTATGCCGGGTTTCAAACCTCTCAGAAACATCCGCGTCGTACGTTCCTCATTCTCCACCAAATGAGGTGCAAACCTGGATAACTCCGCGAACTTCTCCTCGTACTGGAACACCGTCATGTTATTCTGCTCTAGTCTAATAAACTCCACTTCCTTCATATGACGAATACTTTCAGGAATGTATTTTTCATTGAAAAGTTTCTGAAACGTTTCCCAAGACATGCTGAGTGCAGCTAGATGGGTACGCTTCACAGATTTCCACCAGTAATCTGCCTCACCACGGAACATAAAGGTGGCAAATGGAACCTTATGTTCCTACGTGCATCCCAAGACATCGAATATCTTGGTAATTTGCTTGACCCATGTTTCCGCCATGATCGGATCGAGCTTTCCCTTAAATTCTGGTGGTCCCAACTCTTTGAACTGCTTGGCTGTGACCACCTGTGAATTGCTATCATTTCTTCTTGTATTTTGAACACGAGTCTCCCTCGTCTGGTTTTGCATGAACTGCAAAAAGCTTCTAAACATCCCGACATTTATCATCTGCTCAGTGGCGTTGTTCACAGGAGGAACATTGCCAGCCTGTTGCACATTCTCCTCGTTGGTGAGTACAGGCATCTCTACTGTCTCATTTACTCCACCGTTAACATTCTCAGTCGACATTCTCAAATACTGTCATAAAACAAGGGTTAATTAAGGAAATCAATATATCACATAATATCCCTATATACTAACCAACTAACAAATAAGCTTAGGTAGGACACACTAGCGAAGGATTTACTCGTCTCTCCCCTCCTAGTTCTATTCCCCGATCTCCGCCAGAGATCATATCCCTAAGCTCTGATACCAACTGTGACGCCCCCAAAATAGGTCCATTACATCCAACCCATTCTGAGTCACCAAATACATGGTACAGAAATAACTACAACTTTATTATTACAACATATAAACTGTGAGTTTAAATACAGATATTGCCGTCTAGATAACATCCACACGCAAATAAATCCCCATCATAATTATTGATACATTATTTTACAAAAATGTTGAGAACTACTAAATAACTCTCTCTAGAACCTTCATTCCATACCCCGACTAGTACTCGCTACATTCTCGCCTCTTGAGAAGAAAAATGGAACAAAAAGGAAAAGGGTGAGCTCAACTAGCCCAGTAAAGAATATTATGACTAAGATAATGTACAACAAATTATCCTTAGTCTTCAATAGGGAAAAATCTGATAGAATACAATAGACAACCAGTTTTAAATCAACAACTGCAGCGGAAACAACAATTCATTAGAAGAGTTAAGTAGAGAATGCAAACTACTATCTTCTATATATGAATTTAAAAGTTCATCGTTGATATTTTATCCCTGTAACATCAATCAATATATATCTGGAATCAAATATTCATCTTTGCCTTACAGGCCAACGATATTCATCAGTTGGTCATGTTTATCTAAACACCTGTTCATCTTTGCACTACAGGCCAAAGATATTAATCAGTCGGTCATGTTCATCTCAACACCTGTTCATCTTTGCACTACGGGCCAAAGTTATTCATCAAGAAATCATTCATCTTTGCACTATAGGCCAAAGATATTAAGTAATATCATCATTTAGGACTGAGGACGATGAAAAATATTTTTAAAGAAACGAATCCAGTGAAACAAAATGACAAGGATTAAGGATTAAGGATTCGTACTTTATTTTATCCATGTCCAAAAATACCTCAAAAATAATCATAATGGTGTAAAATTCAAGAATGATCAAAACATGGATACAATCAAAGCTAGTATCCAGAATAGATATTTTGGACAAAAAGAAGAAATTTCATTTTTCGCTGAATAGTACCGTATTCGTGAATAGTGTCGTATACGTGAATAGTAACTCCGACACCAAAAGATAGAAATTTCACAAAAAAATATCATAATACTTCGTGAATAGTAACTCGTGAATAGTAACTCATGAATAGTAACCCCGACATGAAAAAGTTCTAAATTTGATAAAAAGTTCCAACCAATATTTCAGCATAATGATATTGAAGAAATAATATCATTTGAGAAGAAAATAACATCATTTACCTCGAAATACAGTACTTCTGGTTGAAACACCGGATATAGGCTATGACTTGAACTTGCACCGTATAACAATACTCAAAGTATACTCAAAATACTCACAAGAATACGCTCGATATTATAGAGAGAGAAAACTTCAGTTTCTGGTGTGATTTTCAATTCTAACCTAAGCACCTATTTATAGGAAATTGCTTAGAACACCAAAGCAGAAAATTTAATATAATAATAATATATATTTTCCAAAACCTCATACGTACACTTGCCAACTGAATTCAGCTCCTAATCACATGTTAAATGAGTTTCAAAAATGAAAAAAATGTTTTTGTAATTAAAAATATTTTAAACTTCGAAAAATCAATTATTTCGGAGCTTCGGAACTTCAATAATTCATAATAAATAGCCCTTTTGCCAGAAAATTCGAATCTCGCATGTTTTTATATGAAATTCAATTCTCTACAACTTTGCAGAAGAAAGTTTTTCCAAATTCCAAACAGTAATTGACCGAAATCCATAAACAGACGATTTTACAGACTATAATCAAATTTCAGTCAATAATTGTGTCCACTAACACACAAAATATGTGTTAAACATTTAATGCCACAAAAATACTCTTCCTCCTCATATACTCATATATCCCACATTCATCGTAAAAATATCATCATTAATATATTATTAAAATAATATATTTAAATGAATTATTTTATCAGAAAAAGATAAAATATTAATTTTCAATAATTGTCACATTAAAAATTTTCTCCATCTATATCCACATAAAATCAATATTTTCCTCATCATATAAATCAATAATTAATTATTCACAAATAATATTACAGAATCACAATATTGACAACCAGACAGTTCCCAGAAAAGTGGGGGCTTTCCAATAAGAATTTCTCCTTACTGGCGCGCAATTAGGTGACCAAACCTCTCCTTAGACAGAACTTTCTAGACATTGCCAATAATGTTATCAAATAATATTATTCAGATAATATGAATTATTACTTCGATAATTGAAAATACTGTGTAATGACAATTATTGAAACAACAGTAATATAAAATATCAATGCAACAATTATTGAGTCAATAAAATAAAATACTGAATAGTAATTACTGTAACAATTATTGAGTAGTGCCTTCTTACATAAGAATCAATAATTGGTGCAATACCGTGTGCTACTGTGCAACAACGCGTATTACTGTGTTTTAACCACCGGGTATTCCAACAGTATTAACGGTAACAACTACGCCGTTTTTTTAAACAACTTATATTTGTCGTTGTCTTTATCCAATCGCTTTCCGTTATGGGGCCCACAAAAGACTGTGTCGTCGTACGAATATTCTCCGACAACAAGAATATTCCATGACCAAACGAATATTCCCCGACAACAATGAATATTTTATAACCATCTGCTTATTTAAAATATTTGCGCATTTTACCCATAACTAACCACGTTAATCAAATCAACCCTTACTATTTTAAAATAATAAATAAAGGAAATTCCTTTTTATTTAAAAATTTTTGGGGTCTTACAGGCTTCGTCTGCCATCTTTGCCAACTTGGCAGCTCTATCATCCCGACCACTTCGGTGATGAGTTTTCGGTGGTGAACCCTCTACCCGCCTTCGGCCATGATCTCTATCCTTCTCAGCGGTAAAGACCAACCTTCGTCTGGCTTCACCATGAGCTCTCGAACGAGAACCCCCTGAATCGTTCTTGGAAGCAGTGCTCTCATGAGCACTCTTTGAAGGACCCAGACGATCCTTAACAGAAATATGTTGGACAAATGAGCTCACAGCCCTCGGCTGTCCTTCCGGTGTATCAACTCTACTCCTCACCATCTTTTCCGATGTAGAACAAATGAAAGTTTGTGATTGAAATCTACAAGACACTAGAACACAGCCCTCCTTCTAGTGCCAATGTTAACGCCAATATCTTCTGCCACGTCCCAATCACGTAAGACGTCCTAATCCTGCACAATAACACGATCAACACCAAAAGCTTGACGGCTTCGACCGTCAAGGGATAGCTCAGGCGTGAGTGTCAGTACAGGCGATCACAAGGCTTAACAATGGAGGATAACATATCTAGTGTATTGAGAGAGAGATAAAATTATCAGTTACCTTTACCTAGAAGATCCCCTTGCTATGATATACTCTCAAGACCCGGTTTACCGTGCCACCCCACTACCGTCATACATAGTTCCCCAATCCTGATGGCTTTAACCGACTGCATGCAGTTTACCCACCACATTTGGTCATTTTTTGACACCGCCGGCCGACTATCATCCCATCCACATTAATGTTTTGTAGAAATAACAGTCAACTGTCATGCTATTTCATCATTACCGGTCAAAGATAGAGATATTTAATATCTAATGAGTTAGTCCACTGACCCAACCCAATACTATAAGGATTTATTAAAGATAATACAATAAATGGGCCCAATGACTAACCAAATAATCCGGCCCAAAACACCTTGGCCCAATATGTGAAATATTATGGCCCAACAGGATGTAACCTTTCAAATGGATGTATCCTTTCAAAAGGATGTAACCTTTTAAAAGGATGTATATCTTCAAAGGGGTATTTGAAAACCTATAAATAGGTTCCAAATCTACCCAAAACAATCACTTCATCTTCACCTTTAATATCCTTCATAAGTTGTTAAAAATTACATTCATTCTTCATTCATTAAAAAATTATATAGAGTATTTAAATTTTGTTGGTTCGTGGAACTCTTCCATTGAAGTGCTTCTTGTGAGAGTTGAAGACTATTTTATCCTGGGAAGTAGACGTCCATAGTTTCATCCGTAAGCACCGATAGCAAGGACAAAATCTGCTTTAAGGAGAGACTATCCAACAGTTGACTTGGTTTTAAAAGTTTGTCAATTACATCTAGTAAGTCATTTTTTATAAAAGTGTTTATCTTCTAATTCTGTTTATTTAATTAGTATGTAATAATAATACTCTAGGAATAACTATCTTAAAGCAGAGGTCGTGTTCTTCCTTAATATTTATTTTATACTAATTTATAAAACAGAACTTCCTGAGTACTTATTTTATACCTTAAAGAGAGGGGACCATTAAAACTGTGTACAACTGTGCATGGTCATAATTTTAAAACTTTAAAACTTAATTTTGTAGTATACACTATATATTTGTCATGCATGAACCATACATGTATGTATATGTAATTTTGTTTGTCACCGTGTGTGTGAGTTGAACGAGTAGGCATTCATGTCCTTTTCTTTTATTTTTGATTTTGTAGTCTAGTCATATAATTTAAAAGATAGCCCGATCGACTCAATAGATTTAATTATGTTCCAATACAAATCCAAGTCCAGATCTGGTAATTGGAGTATGATATGTTCATATATATATATATATATATATATTATAAGCCGGTACAGCTTGTACCGGCTGGATAAAAGGGGTTGCTTCCCAACAACCGGTTGCTGTGGATGGAGACCCTATATATATATACTAGTAATTGCCCGTGCCTGAAGGCACGACGTAACGAAAAATTAGATTAAAATTCAAAAAATACTTTATTACCTAAAGACTCTTTGCAACTTAAAATCAGACATAATAATTATCATAATTTACCACATTACCACAATAATTAATTTTCCTTTAAAAATAGATATCTAGAAAAAATTAAACTTGTCTACAAAACTTACAATTATCAATAAAAATTATCATAATTCACCACACCACCACAATAATAATAATAATAATTATTATTATTATTGTTATTGTTATTGTTGTCGTTGTTGTTATTATTATTATTACTATTATTATTATTATAATTATAATTATTAATATTAATATTAATATTAATATTAATTTTATTATAATTATTATTACTTTATTACTACTACTATTATTATTATTATTATTATAATATTATTATTTTGAATTAAAATTAGAATGAATCTGAACCGTACTTGTGCTTTCCCACTTAAATCAATTAGAATGAATCAGAATCTTTATTATATAGATTATATTATTATTATTATTATTATTATTTCTATTACTATTACTGTTACTATTATAATAATAATAATTATTATTATTACTATTATTAGTACTATTATAATTATTATTAGTACTATTATTATTATTATATTTATTTTTAGTACTATTATTATTTGTTTGTGTGTGTGTGTGAAGAAGAGAGGAAAGAGATAGATTTTGTGTGTGAACATGAGAGAGAGTATGGTGTATGAGTGAATTTGATTTGAGCGGGAAGAAATATGAGCCTTTAAATTAAGTTGAAAAAATTAAGTTAGAATGAATCTGAACCGTCTTTGTGTTTTGTCAAATGAAAGATTCAAAATGGGTTCTGTTTTATTATATAGATTATTATTTATTTGTGTGTGTAAAGAAGAGAAGAGAAAGAAATATTTTGTGTGTGAACATGAGAAAGAGTATGATGTATGAGAGAATTTGATTTGGGCGGGAAGAAATATGAGCCTTTAAATTAAGTTGGAAGAATTAAGTTAGAATGAATCTGAACCGTTTTTATGCTTTGTCAAATGAAAGATTCAAAATGGGTTCTGTTTTATTATATAGATTATTATTATTATTATTATTATTATTATTATTATTATTATTATTATTATTATTATTATTACTACTACTACTATTATTATTATTATTATCATTATTGTTATTTGATTTGGGTAGAAATTTTTAGTGTGAGATGAAATGTGAGCCTTTAGATTAAGTTTGAAGAATTGAGATGAAATCTGAACCGTTCTTGTGGTTTATCAAATGAAATATTCAAAATGGTTTCTATTTTATTATATAGATATTATAATTATTTTTATTATTATAATAATAATAATTATTATTATTATAATATTTATTATTATTACTATAATTATTATTATAATAATAATAATAATTATTATTATTATTATTATTATTATTTATTTGTGTGTGAAGAAGAGAGGAGAGAGAAAGATTTTGTGTGTGAACATGAGAGAGAGTATGGTGTATGAGTGAATTTGATTTGGGCGGGAAGAAATATGAGTCTTTAGATTAAGTTGAAAGAATTAAGTTAAAATGAATCTAAACCGTTCTTGTGCTTTGTCAAATGAAAGATTCAAATTAGGTTCTGTTTTATTATATAGATATTATAATTATTTTTATTATTATAATAATAATAATTATTATTATTATAATATTTATTATTATTACTATAATTATTATTATAATAATAATAATAATAATAATAATAATAATAATTATTATTATTATTTATTTGTGTGTGAAGAAGAGAGGAGAGAGAAAGATTTTGTGTGTGAACATGAGAGAGAGTATGGTGTATGAGTGAATTTGATTTGGGCGGGAAGAAATATGTGCCTTTAGATTAAGTTGAAAGAATTAAGTTAAAATGAATCTAAACCGTTCTTGTGCTTTGTCAAATGAAAGATTCAAATTAGGTTCTGTTTTATTATATATATATATATATATATATATATATATATATATATATATATATATATATATATATATAAGGCCGATACAGCTTGTACCGGCTGGATAAAAGGGGTTGCTTCCTAACAACAGGTTGCTGTGGATGGACACCCATATATATATATGTATGTAAAAGATCTTTACATATGAAATGTTGGTAAAATACATGTTTTCTTTTCTTTTCTGTCCTGAACTATAACGAACAGCTATTGATTGTTCACCTAATCATTTTTGCCACTCTAGATATTGGGGCAATGTAGTAATGCCTGTTTTTTTATTCGTGGCTTTCGTTATGTCTGCGGTTGTTTTTTATGTCCTTTTGGTTGATAAAAACTTTTGTTATTGATTGTTATCTGACGAAAAATGGCGTTCTTAATTTAGATAAAACTGAAGAGAAAAAAAACAAAAAAAAACGAACATGGACGGAATGAAAACCAGAGTTCAGAAACAAAAGTGCCATGGTACATGAACATTTTTTTTTTATATAACATAAAAGCTATTATTAGGTTTATCAGTTTATGTTTTTGATCAAATAGGCTAATTACCAGTTTCTAATTATGTATGTTGAGTCTTTCCCAACCCCCTCCTTTTTTGAGTGTAAGTGCTATATGTATCTATGACTTTTAATGAATGAATAAATGCAGTGTAAGGAGTTGTAAGATTCTTGGTTATGAAATTTACTTCTTGGGTATCTTTCAATTTTTTTTTTTGGAATTTTCCTAATCATTTCCCGGTTTCCATGAACTTCATTCAATCTCCGTGTTGATCCTTAATTTGGACCATTTGGAATCCAATTCTTTCAGTTTTCCTTTTTGACTGGATAAAGTTTAATTTGTGGTCTTCTATTTAATAATTAAGTTTGCTTTGCTTTTTGATCTCATATATATATATATATATATATATATATATATATATATATATATATATATATATATATATATTATACTGATATATATTAACGTGAAGAATAATGCTAGAGACACAAACTATTTTACAAATATTTTACAAACTGCTGATGTGGCATACTCTACATCAGCATATTGTGTGGGACCGAAGACTATATTAAACAATTTGTTGATCAATAGGCTGACGTGGAGTATGTCACATCAGCAGTTTGTAAAATGTTTGTAAAATAGTTTGTGTCTCTAGCACCACTCTAACGTGAAAGAGGGATAGGATCTGTGAAATTGAAAATTTATAAAGACCACTAAATTGAATGTTTATAGCTACGAAATACAGTAGATCAAGGCATACCTTCTTTGCAATAATAATTATTCAAGTTTTACTCTACTGCTTGTAATATGACGTGCTTTATGGTTCGACGGTAAGATGTAATTCATACAAATCATATGGCATCTCATAGACTCATAGTTGATACATTTGAAAGCTGAAGATGGCATCTGCTGATGTCAAAGTAAATACTTTATTATGTTTTTTCTTATTGAATTTGTATTTCCTTCAAAACATCTTTTAGGTTATAAAATCAGAATCATAGACTCATAGTTGATACATTTGGAAGCTGAAGATGGCATCTTCTGATGTTAAAGTACTTAATTTGTCATCATCCATACATGAAAAGTAAAATGAATTGGTGGCCAAAAGAAGATAATAATTACGTGAGAAGTAAATTACCCAATATTTTTTGAAAAGTCTTTTGCCTGTCATTTGTTGTACAATTATGTTTGTAGGTTATTGTTATATGTGTATAACTTTATATATATCTAAAATGGAAAAACAATTACCTCTAATATTCTTGATATTCGTAATAGTAATTGATACACAAATATCTAAAATGGGAAAACAATTACATCATTGATGGTACCATCTCCATTTATCCAAGGCAATATTGGCCTACATAAATTAGAATCGCCAAGATGGAGTTCAAATGTGTCACCCTCCTGATGCCTTCCCGAAGAGACTCTGGCTTGATGACAACTCTCAATCTCATCAACATTTTGTATATTACTAGAGGATTGAACGTCTTTAGGAAGGTTTAGAATTGTAACTCTGTGCACATCTTCAGCATGCATGCTTATATACTTCTGTACATTTTCCCATCCATCTTCATGATCATTGGGATGAAGGGTCAACTGGTCCTCATCAGTTATGCGTTTAGAGTTAGTTGACTGATCCTCCTTAATATTTTGACGAAGTCCAGTCAATGAGGTCAAATAATACTCAACAACATGGACAGTCATATGCATTGACCTGTACTAGAAGAACTGGTACCTTAGACCTTGCTTCATCAACTCAATTAAGCATGCCAGTTCAGATAAATTTGAACCAATACAAGATCTCAGGCCAAGGACATGAGAATGAAGTAATCTTTAATCAAACTATTGACCTAAGAAACGAAGTTATGAACCACCATGAAAATTGGTAGTTCCAATTTCATTGGCCTAAATTATTGCCACCAATCATTATTCATTATGATAGTCGATCAGCGATTGGTAGGGCACAAAATAATAATTATAACGGTAAGTCTAGACATATACGTCGATGACATGAAACTGTTAAACTCTCAAATGGTATAATATCTATTGACTATGTGAAGTCAAAGTATAATATTGGGGATCCACTAACGAAAGGTATACCTGGAGAGCAAGTGAGAAGTTCATCAAGGGGGATGGGTTTAAAGCCTATAAAATCCTAATGAGTCTCCATAATGGAAACCCAACCTAAGTGATTGGAGATCCCAAGAAATAGGTTCAAAGGGACAACCTAATTATGTGTGATCTAGTAAGCACTGAGAAGATAAATACTTCTTCCCATTCCTATGATGATACAGTGCACAAACTATAGAGTGAAAGAGGATAAACTTTGTTTTTAATAATTTCTATAGCTTGAATATAAAAAGGTCAAGTGGGGTATTAGCAAGACACTCTTTATAGAAATTACCTATGTGAGTGAGAAGGGGGCCACTTCTATGAGAATGACGAAGGCTAAATTCTCTAGCACACTCATGAAACCAGGAGGTGTCCAAGGCCAAAATGGACACAATAATGAGAACCAATAAAATAAATTGAAACATACTGTGTGAATTCTATTGTCTCGGTTTACACTAAAAGGTTGAACAGTTCAAGACATCATGTTCACTTATTAGCCAGTAAATCCGATAGTCTTTCACTAGGAAAGGTTCAAGGCCACAAGCTACCTTCACCGATTCAGTATTTTTTGTTCATTAATACTCTCTCTAAGTCTGTCTGCATATTCATTTGCATTAAGTTAACCAAATTTCATTCATGTGGGGGATTGTTGGATATATATCTTATAAAAGGGATGTAACCTTTCAAAGAGATGTAACCTTTTAAAGGGATGAAACCTTTCAAATAGATGTATCCTTTCAAAAGGATGTAACCTTTTAAAAGGATGTATATCTTCAAAGGGGTATTTGAAAACCTATAAATAGATTTCAAATCTACCCAAAACAATCACTTCATCTTCACCTTTAATATCCTTCACAAGTTCTTAAAAATTACATTCATTCTTCATTCATTAAAAAATTATAGAGAGTATTTAAATTTTGTTGGTTTGTGGAACTCTTCCATTGAAATGCTTCTTGTGAGCGTTGAAGACCATTTTATCCTGAGAAGTAGACATCCATAGTTTCATCCGTAAGCACTGATAGCGGGGACGAAATTTGCTTTAAGGAGAGACTATCCAACAGTTGACTTGGTTTTAAAAGTTTGTCAATTACATCTAGTAAGTCATTTTTATAAAATTGTTTATCTTCTAATTCTGTTTATTTAATTAGTATATAATAATAACACTCTAGGAATAACAATCTTAAAGCATAGGTCGTGTTCTTCCTTAATATTTATTTTATACTAATTTATAAAATAGAACTTCCTGAGTACTTTATTATTCTTCTATGCGAAGTACCGCATACATGGTGAAATTCTTCTGTTATTCCCTTCTTTATTATTCTGTTGGAGTAATCTGTCTGTGCGGTCTATCACATGCCTGGTGAATTCTGTTGTTATTCCATTCTTTATTATTATGTTGGAATATCCTATCTGTGCGGATTATGCATGACCTGGTTCCATTCTTTATTATTCTGTTAGAATATCCCGTCTGTGCGAATTATGCATGACCTGGTTCCATTCTTTATTATTCTGTTGGAATATCCTGTCTATGCGGATTACGCATGACCTGATTCCATTCTTTATTATTCTGTTGGGAATAACCTGTCTGTGCAGTCTATTGCATGCATGGTGAATTCTTTTGTTATTCAATTCTTTATTATTCTGTTGGAATAACCTGTCTATGTGGATTACCGCATGCATGGTGAATGACCCCTTATATTCATTTCTTATTAAATTGTGGAAATGACCTGTCTACGTGGATTACCGCATGGTGGACGAAAATCCATTTGTAGTTTCGTAATTTTTTTGACCCTCAAAAAATCTAAAAAAATTTGAAATGATATTTTGTTGAGTTTTCTGGATTGTGTCCAAAAATGACGATTTTTGGATGTATAGATTAGGAGTTATGAATTTTATGGGAAAAGACTATTTTAAAAGTAAACCCTTATAACTCCTTGTGGTTAATTTCAAAATTGGTGAAATTTTTATTGGGAGTACATGTATATAAGAGGAGTATACCCTGTAAATTTCGGAATTTTTGGACAAAAGTACAATTTATGATAAATGTCTAAATATTAGATAGTTTTGGCCATATAAAAATAGTAAATAAATTTTAAAAATTCTGAGAAAAATATATGTTCAATATGGGACTATATTATGCTAAATCCCAAAAAATAAATATTTTTGGAACTGATTTGGTATTTTTTATGAAAATGAACTAGTTATGAGTAAATGAATTAAATATGTTATGTGAAGTAACAAAATTGGAAAATAGAATTTTATGGCTTGGGAATCCTATATAGGGTATATACAGATTTTTGATGAGGGATTTTATCATTGGTGATGAAATCTTATGAGTATGGCATTTTTGAATGATTAAATGCATTATTTGGTAAAGTGTAAACAATTTAAATAAATTATTTATAAGTTTAAGAAGTGATTAAAATATTGTTATAATATTAATAATATTAGATTATGAGTTTATTAAGTGATTGATAATATTTGGATAAATTTAAAGTCTTTAATATTTATCCTTGTTTTCGTTTGATTGATGCTTATATCATTGTCATCATCCTCATGCTTATATTGTGATGAAAGTCATCTTTGGCTTACGTGCAAAGATGGACTGTTGATTATTGATTTTACAATTGTATATCTTTGGCTTACGTGCAAAGATGGACTGTTGATTATTAGTTTTGCAGTTGTATATCTTTGGCTTACATGCAAGGATTGACTGTTGATTATTGGTTTTATAGTTGTATCTCTTTGGCTTACGTGCAAAGATGAACTATTGATTGATGAATATCTTTGGCTTATATGCATAGATGAACTGTTTATTGGTATGATTATGACAATGGATCATTTGGTATAATCATGACCCGTAATGTTATAGATGATGTGGTAAAAGTCCTCATTGACCTGTAGTGCATTGATGGACAGTTATTGGTATGATTATAACCATGGATTATTCGGTATAATCATGACCATTGATGATTACATGAATATCCTTGGCTGTAGTACAGGGATGATTTGATGATGTGAATTATTTATTGAGCTGAGTCTCAACAATAAAATATTGATTATACACTTTTAATTCGTAAAAGATAGTAGATATCATGCTCTACTTGACTCTTCTAAAATACAATTGTATGTATTTGGCCTGTAGTGGAAAGATGAATTGTTAATGAATATCTTTGGCCGTAGTGCAAAGATGAATTTATTAGTATGATTATGAGCATGAATTTTGATTTGGTATAACCATGATTTTTGATGTTTTCATGTGAAGATAGGTGATGAAAATTATCTTCGTCCTGGGTGCGAAGAGGAAGTTAGAATCACAATTATGATTATGAGTTATTCATATGATTGTGGACAGGAATTGTTGATTGATGTTACAGGGATAAAACATTATTGATGGACTTTTAACATGGAGAAGATAATAGATCTGATGGTCTATTTGACTCTTCTAATGGATTGCTCATTCCGCTGCAACTATGGTTGAAAAGTTTTATCAACTACCATATGTTCTAAATCTCTGATTTATTACTGATGAAGGCTATTGATGATGTAAATTATCTTTAATCATGATATTCGTTATTGGGAGTTGTGCTCACCCTTTTGCTTCACAATTCCTTTCAGGTAATAAGAGTGTAGCTGAGTCGAGCGGGGGTAACAGGAGAATAGAACGATGGTCTATAGCTGTTGAGGTTCTCCCTAAATAGTATGGAAATAATTTTATTGAGAACTTTAGATAAGTGTGTCGTATTGTATACGTCATTTGATATTTAATTTTGGTGAACCGAATAGGGTGGGGTGAACCGAATAGGGTGAGGTGAACCCAACTTTAGAAGGGTGTTTTGCCACTATCATACAAGATATCTAATGACATACAACCTCGTGTTATCATAAGACAGGGTTGTGCACATCCACTTGCTGAGTATATCTACGAGCACTACCTATATAATCTTGGAGTTTGTTTGAAATATGATTCTCAATTGGAGACGATGGAGATAATTATAAGTCAAGAGAAGACTCACAATTGGAAAGAAGATGATAACAATCTTCTTGTTTTTCTTTGGGGACTATTAGGTCAACCAAGGATAATTCTATGGACATATGATAACTATCATAACCTAGACGCATGGCCTCCCATGTACGAAGATTTCCTTGAGTATTTTCCAAAGATTTTAATTTCTAAAATAGTTATTGATTGTACTTTTATGTAAAGTACCATTGTAAGGTTGTGGTCAAGGCACCATGAGAGTTACATACATTTGTATTAAAACTCACAGTTTAACTGTGGTCGTATCCTGCAAGACAGTTCAACAGTTGTATAAAAAAAGTTTGTAAATAATTTTTATAGTGTGATATCTGGCGATTCAGAATGGGTCGTGTGGACCTATTTTGGGGGCGTCACAAATGGTATCAGAGCTTAGGGATATGGTCACTGGCGGAGATATGAGTCTAGAACTAGGAGGGGAGAGACGAGTAATATACTTCGCTAGTGTGTGACTTACCTAAGATGAAATTGTTTACTTGATAAGTTGACAAATTGTGATATGTCAATTAAACTTTGTTTTGAAGATATATTCTAGAATGATATCTGAAATACAGGAGATAAGCAATGGAAAAATTATGATACAGAGGAAATATCCTGGAAGGTACAATCCGAAAAGAAAGCAAGGTATTCTCATCTCTTCGAACTACCAGGTACGTAAATTTTGAGGGCGAAATTTCATAAGGAGGGGAGATTGTGAGACCCCAAATTTTATGAAATGAAAGTATTCAATTTTCTTATAATTATTCTATTTAGTAAATGGTTAAATTGATAAAAGATTAAAGTTAAGGGTGATATGTGAAAATTTTTCAAAGTATGCAAGTTGTTATAAAATATTCGTTTGGTCGGGGAATATTCTTTGTAGACACTCGAAATTTTCTACACACCTGTTACTGACATTGCAGGAGGGCAGATTCGTCATTCGAAGATAACCCTGGAAGACAGCTTACATCCATTCCGGATACTACCGGAAGTCAATCCCAACCCTGGTGCATACCCCGAGAACATCATTTTCAACCTCGGAAAACACACCAGAAGGATCATTTCCAACCTCAGAGATAACCTCGAGTTTCTTCCTTGGCGATAACCCCAAGGAGGGCTATTGCAGTTCCGGTGATAACTCCAAAAATACTTATTTCAAATGTATGCGATCAGCTTCAATCTCAGACCTCCTGCTGAGGCACTCATACCTCAGACCCGGAGCTAACAACGGGTAGACAGGCACACTCACAAGATTACCTTGCGGTATTCAAACACTTGCAGCAGTCCAATCTCAGATGTAACCCTGACCAACGTCTGCTTTCAACTCAAATCGGCGATAACCCCGTCGAAGAGTTAAACGTCATCTTGCCACATCAACACATGCGCGTTGTCTCAACAATTCATACATACATACATACATACAACGATTTCCCACAAGAACCAAGGAGTTACAATCCCGAGTGACTATTACGCGTGGCAGTACCTTGGATAGAATTTGAAGCTTAAAGACCATGGGCATGGACCCCTCTTCGTGACTTCGTACAACCTCTAATCCATATCATTGTGTAACTCTCAACACAAGCGGTCCGAAGAAGGTCACATATACCTCATTTGAATGCTCGAATTGAAGTTCTGCAAGTTCGAGCAGACAATACAGTGCACGTACTTCAAGACGATGGGACCAGAGAGGCGCAGATGCACCACGACCAGCTGAAGGTATAATCGCGGCTACCGCAGGTGTACCTGTGGCCATCAGTCTATAAATATAGACCTTGGGGTCAGCCATTTAAGAGAGGAAGGAGAGAGAAAAGGCGAGAAAGCCCTGTCCAATTTATTCTGTATACACCCATATTGAGTGTTTCCTCAGTTTAAACACTTGTTAGCTCACATATAGCTATACTTTTATCCGACGGGAGCTGAGTGTTTATCCATATAGATTCATAGAAGTCTACTTTGGCAGCCCATTGTAAGCCTTCTTACATTCTATAAAGCCTTCTTTCCATATTAGCACACACTATTATACACATTGAGAGTCGTGTTGTGTGCGTTTGTCCGAACTTCGGTCCGTGGTTTTCATTTCTATCTATATATATATACTTATATATATGTATATATTTTATATATGAACTAACATTATCGAGTTATGCCTCGATTGAACCTAGACTTATGTCTGGAGAATTTATTTGCTTTTATATATATATACTTATATATATAATTGCTGTCAGATATATCTGATGAGCCTGAATTTTATATCTGGAGCATTTACCTGCTTATATATATATACATTCCGTCCTTCCTGGAGTTTATTTCGTGGCAGTTGATCGCTTTTACAGCTTTATTTATATTCCGTCCTGCCTGGAGTTTACTTCATGGCAGTTGATCGCTTTTACAGTTTTATTTATATTTTATCCCACCTGGAGTTTACTTCGTGGTGGTTGATCATGTCCATATATATATATATATATATATATATATATATATATATATATATATATATATATATATATATATATATTTACTGCTTTTATATATTTACATTTCTGATCCCCCATGGAGTTGCTTCATGGTGGTTGATCAAGTCTGTATATATATATATATATATATATATATATATATGTATATATATATATTTACAGCTTTTATATATATAACTGCTTACTGCTTTCCATACAAACTGCAGTATCATGTGAGCCTAGGAATCATGTGATCACAGATTCAATTTGCTGAATCTAGATTTGGTTCCCATGATGGACCTTTTTAGCTATGAGCAGCTTGTACATTATTTTACAGTGTCTGAATTTCCTTGGATGACTGTCATGCCCATGAGGAGTTCGGCACTGCTGTATATTATTTTCTCAAAGATGCTTTGTAAGACCCCAGTTTTTATAAATAAAGATGAATTTTTATAATTATTATTTTTGAATATTATGGAATAAATTTGATATAATGTTATAGTTGTGGGTAATATTTATAAATTTTGCAAAGTACGCAAGTTGTTATAAAATATTCGTTTGGTCGGGGAATATTCTTTTTGTCGGGGAATATTCGTACGACGGCAAAATCATTGGTGGACCCCACAACGAAAGTATTGTCGTAGTTAGAAAATGACAAAATTATCTTTCTATAAAACAACAGCGGAGGTGTTACCGTTAAAACTGTTGAACTACTCGGTAGTAAAAGTACAGTGATTCGCGTTGCTGCATAGTAGCACACGGTTTTGATTATTGATGCTTACGTGAGAAGTCACTCAGCTATACTCAATTATTGCTACAGTAATTGCTGCATCATATCTCTTATATTATTGATTCAATTATTGTCACAGTATCATCTGTATAATATGTTATATTATTTAAACAATAATTGAGACGACAAGTTATAAATGATTAATAATTGTTGAAAGATTAAATATGTATTGATTAAAAATAAAATGATTTCTGGTAATTTTTATTCAATCCTTGATGTATATAAAGAGTCTATTATTAGACGTTTGTGGTAAGTTTAATTATTTATGGGGGGCCATATGCCATCATCTAAGAGTCTCTTTCATAAATAGTAATTACCTTTGTAAATAGTAATTACCTTTGTAAATAGTAATTACCTTCGTAAATAGTAATTACCTTCATAAATAGTAATTACCTTCGTCAATAGTAATTACCTTCGTCAATAGTAATTACCTTCGTAAATAGTAAATACTTTCGTAAATAGTAATAAATCTTCTATAAATAGAGGCCTAGGGCTTCATTATTTTTCACGAATTCGTTCAAGCTATAGAGAGAGAAAGTATAGAGAGAATAAGAGAGAAAGAAGAATAGTATTTGGTTACTACACTACTACAGTATTCAATCTCCTAATAAGGTAAGGGGTGTTATTCTTTCTTCTTGAAGAGAACTTATGTTATTCCATTCTTTGTTATTCTGTTGGAATAACCTGTAAAAGTGGCATACCCTATACATGACCTGTATATGCGGTATACCCTATACTTGGTGAAATCCTTATGTTATTCCATTCATTATTATTCTGTTGGAATAACCTATATACGCGGAATACCCTATACTTGGTGACATCCATTTACTATTCTGTCTTTATATTTCTTTCGGAATATCCTGTCTGTGCTATACGCCGGACCTGGTTCCATTTACTATTCCGTCTTTACATTTCTGTCGGAATATCCTGTCTGTGCTATACGCCGGACCTGGTTCCATCATTTACTATTCCGTATTTATTATTCTGTTGGAACATCCTGTCGGTGTGAATTTCACCTGACCTGGTTCCGTTATTATTATTCTGCTGGAATAACCTGTTTGTGCGGTCTCTATCGTATGCATGGTGATATATTTTGTTATTATATTCGGTATTACTCAGTTGATTAAAATTCTGACTTCTATACTCCATGAAATTAGTGGAATATCCTTGATATCTGCGCTTCATCCACTATCCTTTCATGGAAATATTCTTCTGATCATTCTTGAATTTTACTCTACAAAACAGTATCATTTTGACAATTTGGAAGTTAATAATTTCTGGATAAAATAATTTTTGAACTTGTTTTATTGAATTCTTATATCATTGTCATCATCCTCATGTTTATATTTTGTTGAAAGTCATCTGTGGCCTGTAGTGCATAGATGGACTTGGTATGATTATGATCAGGGATTATTCGGTGTAATCTTGAACGTAATATTACAAATGATGTAAAAATTAAAAATCCTCATTGGCCCGTAGTGCATTGATGGACAGTTGTTGGCATGATCATGACCATTAATGAATACACAAATATTCTTGGCCCGTAGTGCATGAATAATTGTGGTCGTGATACTAAAGAATATCCTTGGCCATAGTGCAAGGGTGATTCGATGATGTGGAATATTTATTAAGCTGAGTCTCAGCTATAGCAGTGATGAAAAACCTTTTAAATCATAAAAGATAGTAGATTTTATTTTTTACTTGACTCTTTTAATGGATTGCTGATTCTGCTGCAGTTAAACTTGATGTTTATTATATTTTATCAGTTTAACACTGTTGAAGGCTAATGATAATTTATTCTGTATTATCTTAGTCATAATATTTCTTACTGGGCTAGTTGAGCTCACCCTTTCTTTCACTGTTCTCTTCAGGAAATGAGAATATAGCTGGGACGAGTCGGGGAACGGAGTGATGGACCAGAGAATAGTATTAGTAGTCCTCACTATTCTGTTAAATAGTGTGACAATAATTGTATTGAGAACTCCTTTTGAGTTTGTATGATCTCTAGTAGACAATAATTGTATTCAAACTCACAGTTATATTTTGTCGTATTGTACACGACAGTGGTATTAGTATGTTGTATTTGAATTCTGTACCATGTATCTGGCGACTCAAGATGGGTGATGTATACCTAATTTTGGGGGCGTCACAG
The DNA here is from genome assembly GCA_020205505.1 of Panax japonicus. Lineage (NCBI taxonomy): Eukaryota > Viridiplantae > Streptophyta > Magnoliopsida > Apiales > Araliaceae > Panax > Panax japonicus. Next base: position 217,046 of record JAINUV010001440.1, on the reverse strand, counting down.
TTGGTATCAGAGCTTAGGGATATGATCCCTGGCTAAGATGTGAGAATAATACTAGAAGGGGAGAGACGGGGAATTCCTTCGCTACTATGACCTACCTAAGTTTATGTGCTATTTTATTGGTTGGTCATAATATAGGGATAATATGTTACATGTCAATTAACCTTTTGTTTCGTGGCAGTATCTGAAAATGACATCTGAGAATGTTGAGAATAACAATGGAGCACAGGCGATCGTTGATTCACCACATATCAATAATCAGGATAATGTGCATCAAGAAGGCGACAATCCTCATGCAAACAACAACACTGACCAAATGATGAATGATCAAATGTTCAGAGGTTTTATGCAATTCATACAACAACAGGCGAGAGCGACTCCTGTCCAAAACGTAGATGGAAACACCGGAAACTCTCGGGCGGTCACCGCTAAACAGTTCAAGGAGCTGGGATCACCGGAGTTTAAGGGAGAGCCAAAACCACTTATGGCGGAAACATGGATAAAGCAGATCACCAAGATATTTGATGTCTTGGGATGCTCCGAGGAGCAAAAGGTTCCCTTTGCCGCCTTTATGTTGCGCGGAGAGGCAGATTACTGGTGGGAATCGGTAAAACGTACTCAACCTGTTGTACTGAAGATATCTTGGGAAAAGTTCTAGGAGATGTTCAATGACAAATACTTTCCCGAAAGTATTCGCCACATGAAGGAGGTGGAGTTTATTAAGTTGGAACAAAATAATATGACCGTGTCGCAATACGAGGCAAAATTTGCAGAGTTATCACGGTTTGCGTCCCACTTGGTGGATAATGAAGAGAGAATGGCGCGAATGTTTTTAAGAGATTTGAAGCCGGAGATACGTCAACATCTTATTTCTCATAAACTGTGTTTGTATTCAGATGTTGTAAATAGGGCTCAGTTAGTGGAGCGCGATAACGAGTCAACTCAACTAAAAGAGAGCAGCCGACAAAATTATAATACCAGCGAGAGTGGTCATCGAAGCGGTGACAACAAGCGTGGAGGGAATCAGCAGGCCTGAAATGGTTACCACTTCGGTGGTAATCACGGCCAAAACAATAAGAATGGACATTTCAAGAAGAGGAGATTCAACAATGATGGAAAGACGTCAGCACCAACACCCGTTGTTAAGGAAGGAGAAAGACCACCTATCATATGCTTCAAATGCAGAAGGGAGGGACACATCAGTCCAAATTGCGCGATGCCGTCCAAAGCATGTTATAATTGTGGAAGAGAAGGTCACTTAGCCCGATTTTGTCGTTTACCAAAGACAAATTCAGCTAGGATGGAGGCACCAAAGGCTGTCCCAGAAAGGTCAAAGCCGATAGTGCAAGGGAGAGCGTTTGTTGTGACCTCCCAGAAAGCAAGGAACCCGAATGAGGTCATCACGGGTAAGCTTATCATAAACTCTAACAAAGTATATACTTTATTTGATACCGGTTCTACCCATTCTTTTATTTCTCCTACTTGCGCTCATCGATTAAATTTGACTCCAGAGAAATTAGACTTTGACTTATCTATGGAAACTCCGTTGGGAGAAACCTTCATTACATCCACTGTTTATAAGTCTTGTTTGGTTCAAATCGGTACCCTCGCATTACCTGTAGATCTTATTTCATTGAAAATACTTGCATTTGACGTGATTCTAGGGATTGATTGGTTAACTACTCATCATGCAAAAATTGATTGTTTCCATAAGGTTGTTAGCTTTCATATTCCTAATCAACCTATTATGCGAATTCAAGCGACCAAACCATTAAAATCAACCACGGTCATCTCAAGCCATAAAGCTATTCGTTTATTGAAAAACGGATGTCAAGCTTTCTTAGCTCATGTCACATATTTAAACAAAAATACGTCAGTTTTGAACGATATTTATATTGTTAATGAATTTCCTGACGTATTCCCCGAAGAACTTCCTGGCCTACCCCCAGAGCGTGAGATTGAATTTTGTATCGACCTTGAACCCGGTACAAAACCCATTTCTAAAGCCCCATATTGAATGGCTCCTATTGAACTTCAGGAGTTAAAAACCCAACTGCAGGAATTGTTAGACATTGGCTTTATTCGTCCTAGTACTTCTCCTTGGGGTGCTCCTGTTCTATTCGTGAAGAAGAAAGATGGGAGTATGCGACTTTGTATTGATTATCGGGAGTTGAATCATGTCACCATCAAAAATAGGTATTCATTGCCACGTATTGATGACTTGTTTGACCAGTTGCAAGGAGCCAAATTCTTTTCAAAGATTGATCTTCGTTCCGGGTATCACCAATTGAAGATTAGAACCGATGACATTCCAAAGACAACTTTCAGAACTCGGTACGGGCATTATGAATTCCTAGTCATGTCCTTTGGATTACCTAATGCTCCTGCTGCCTTCATGGATATGATGAACCGAGTATTCAAGGAATATTTGGATCACTTTGTGGTCGTCTTTATTGATGACATCCTTATTTATTCCAAAAGCCGTGAAGATCATGATCAACACTTGAGGCTGACACTCCAAAAGCTTCGTGAATATAAGCTTTATGCCAAGTTGAAGAAATGCGAGTTCTGGCTTGAGGAAGTAGCATTCCTTGGGCACGTGGTATCAAATCATGGAATATCTGTTGACCCAGCAAAGATTAAAGCTATTCAAAGCTGGGAGCAACCTAAATCAGTGACCGAAGTACGTAGCTTTCTCGGTTTAGCTGGTTATTATCGGAGATTCGTGGAAGGATTTTCTCGAATCGCTACTCCATTGACTCAGCTGACTCGGAAAGATACAAAGTTCGATTGGAGCAAAAAATGTGAGAAGAGTTTTCAAGAACTCAAGAGGAGACTCATTTCAGCACCTGTTCTGACAATACCATCTGGCTCGGAGGGTTTTGTCATCTACAGTGATGCTTCGGGCAAAGGGCTGGGATGTGTTCTTATGCAACATGGAAAAGTCATAGCATATGCCTCACGACAACTCAAAGAATATGAGAAGAATTATCCTACTCATGATCTAGAGTTGGCAGCTGTTGTCTTTGTACTTAAAATTTGGAGGCATTACTTGTATGGGGAGAAAGTGGAGATCTTTAAAGATCATAAAAGCCTCAAATATTTCTTCACTCAAAAGGAACTTAACATACGACAATGACGTTGGCTTGAACTGTTGAAAGATTATGATCATACCATCCAATACCATCCTGGAAAAGCAAACGTGGTAGCTGACGCATTGAGTAGAAGATCACATGCAAGTACGAGTGCGATATTGTCAATGCAAGGGCCCATTTTGTGTGACTTGCAAAGGATGGAGATAGAGTTAAAGACTCCAGGGACGCATGTGATGATGGCGAATATACGAGTAGAACCGACTTTAATCGATAAAGTTAAAGTTGCTCAAGCTACAGACCTGGAGCTAATGCGTATGAGGAGGAAAGTGCAAGAGGGTGCTATGCCGGAAGCAAGAATCGATGAAGAAGGAATACTTCGAGTCAACTCCAGACTTTGTGTTCCTAACGACCCTGATTTAAAGTATAAAATCATGATGGAGGCGCACAATACACCGTTTGTAATCCATCCTGGGAGTACCAAAATGTATCATAATATTCGTCATACATTTTGGTGGAGCAATATGAAGAGAGAGATAGCGTTGTTTATCTCAAGGTGTCTAACTTGTCAACGAGTTAAAGCGGAGCATCAAGTACCAAAAGGTCCATTGCAACCACTTGAAATTCCAGAATGGAAGTGGGAGCACATTACCATGGATTTCGTTACCGGTCTTCCTAAGGTTTCTCAAGGCATTGATGCGATTTGGGTCATTGTTGATAGATTGACCAAGTCTGCTCATTTCTTACCGATACGAGAAACTTATACACTTGAACGTCTTGTTCGTATGTACATAAACGAGATTGTAAGACTGCATGGTATGCCGGTATCCATAGTTTCTGATCGAGATCCAAGATTTAATTCACGATTTTGGGTTAGTTTGCAAAAAGCTATGGGCATAGACTTACGATTTAGCTCGGCATATCATCCTCAGACGGATGGACAGTCGGAGAGGACTATTCAAACTCTCGAAGATCTATTAAGACTCTGTGTCCTTGATTTCAAGGGAAGTTGGGACAAGTTCTTACCATTAGTGAAGTTTTCCTACAACAACAGTTATCAAGCAAGTATTGGCATGGCTCCATTCGAAGCGTTGTATGGAAGAAAGTGTCGTTCTCCAGTATGGTGGGATGAGGTGGGTGAAACAATGTTGTTGGGACCAGAGTTGGTACGTATGACTACGGAAGAGATTAAAATGATCCGACAACGTATAAAAACCTCACAAAGTCGACAAAAGAGTTATGTTGATCTTCATCGAAAGGACGTGGAATTCAATATAGGAGATCATGTGTTGTTACGTGTTACTCCATGGAAAGGAGTTACAAGATTTGGAAAGAGAGGAAAACTCAATCATCGATTCATCGGTCCATTTTTAATCCTCGATCGAATAGGAACTGTGGCCTATAGACTTGCTTTACCGCCAAATGTCTCGTGTTCATAACATTTTTCACATATCCATGTTACGTAAATATGTGAAAGACCCGAACCACATTATTGAGTTAGAACCGGACGAAATAGCGGAAGATTTGACGTATGAAGAGATTCCTGTTCAAATCTTGGATAAGAAGGAACATATTCTACTCTCCAAGGTTATACCTCAAGTCAAAGTTTTGTGGAGAAACCACGATGTTGAGGAAATGACTTGGGAGTTAGAATCTGAAATGAAATCAAGGTATCCTTACCTCTTCGACATACCAGGTACGTACCCTAATTTCGAGGGCAAAATTTCATAAGAAGGGGAGGTTGTAAGACCCTAGTTTTTATAAATAAAGATGAATTTTTATAATTATTATTTTTGAATATTATGGAATAAATTTGATATAATGTTATAGTTGTGGGTAATATTTATAAATTTTGCAAAGTACGCAAGTTGTTATAAAATATTCGTTTGGTCGGGGAATATTCTTTTTGTCGGGGAATATTCGTACGTCGGCACAATCATTGGTGGACCCCACAACGAAAGTATTGTCGTAGTTAGAAAACGACAAAATTATCTTTCTATAAAACAACGGCGGAGGTGTTACCGTTAAAACTATTGAACTACTCGGTAGTAAAAGTACAGTAATACGCGTTGCTGCATAGTAGCATACGGTTTTGATTATTGATGCTTACGTGAGAAGTCACTCAGCTATACTCAATTATTGCTACAGTAATTGCTGCATCATATCTCTTATATTATTTATTCAATTATTGTCACAGTATCATCTGTATAATATGTTATATTATTTAAACAATAATTGAGACGACAAGTTATAAATGATTAATAATTGTTGAAAGATTAAATATGTGTTGATTAAAAATAAAATGATTTTTGGTAATTTTTATTCAATCCTTGATGTATATAAAGAGTCTATTATTAGACGTTTGTGGTAAGTTTAATTATTTATGGGGGGCCATATGCCATCATCTAAGAGTCTCTTTCATAAATAGTAATTACCTTCGTAAATAGTAATTACCTTCGTAAATATTAATTACCTTCGTAAATAGTAATTACCTTCGTCAATAGTAATTACCTTCGTCAATAGTAAATACTTTCATAAATAGTAATAAATCTTCTATAAATAGAGGCCTAGGGCTTCATTATTTTTCACGAATTCGTTCAAGCTATAGAGAGAGAAAGTATAGAGAGAATAAGAGAGAAAGAAGAAGAGTATTCGGTTACTACACTACTGCAGTATTCAATCTCCTAATAAGGTAAGGGGTGTTATTCTTTCTTCTTGAAGAGAACTTATGTTATTCCATTCTTTGTTATTTTGTTGGAATAACCTGTAAAAGTGACATACCCTATACATGACCTGTATATGCGGTATACCCTATACTTGGTGAAATCCTTATGTTATTCCATTCATTATTATTTTGTTGGAATAACCTGTATACGCGGAATACCCTATACTTGGTGACATCCATTTACTATTTTGTCTTTATATTTCTGTCGGAATATCATGTCTGTGCTATACGCCGGACCTGGTTCCATTTACTATTCCGTCTTTACATTTCTGTCGGAATTTCCTGTCTGTGCTATACGCCGGACCTGGTTCCATCATTTACTATTCCGCATTTATTATTCTGTTGGAACATCCTGTCGGTGTGAATTTCACCTGACCTGGTTCCGTTATTATTATTCTGCCGGAATAACCTATTTGTGCGGTCTCTATCGCATGCATGGTAATATCTTTTGTTATTATATTCGGTATTACTCAGTTGATTAAAATTCTGTCTTCTATACTCCATGAAATTAGTGGAATATCCTTGATATATGCGTTTCATCCAGTATCCTTTCATGGAAATATTCTTCTGATCATTCTTGAATTTTACTCTACAAAACAGTATCATGTTGACAATTTGGACGTTAATAATTTCTGGATAAAATAATTCTTGAACTTGTTTTATTGAATTCTTATATCATTGTCATCATCCTCATTTTTATATTTTGTTGAAAGTCATCTGTGGCCTGTAGTGCATAGATGGACTTGGTATGATTATGACCAGGGATTATTTGGTGTAATCATGAATGTAATATTACAAATGATGTAAAAATTAAAAATCCTCATTGGCCCGTAGTGCATTGATGGATAGTTGTTGGCATGATCATGACCATTAATGAATACACAAATATTCTTGGCCCGTAGAGCATGAATAATTGTGGTCGTGATACTAAAGAATATCCTTGGCCGTAGTGCATGGGTGATTCAATGATGTTGAATATTTATTAAGCTGAGTCTCAGCTATAGCAGTGATGAAAAACCTTTTAAATCATAAAAGATAGTAGATTTTATTTTCTACTTGACTCTTTTAATGGATTGCTGATTCTGCTGCAGTTAAACTTGATGTTTATTATATTTTATCAGTTTAACACTGTTGAAGGCTAATGATAATTTATTCTGCATTATCTTAGTCATAATATTTCTTACTGGGCTAGTTGAGCTCACCCTTTCTTTCACTGTTCTCTTCAGGAAATGAGAATATAGCTGGGACGAGTCGGGGAACGGAGTGATGGACCAGAGAATAGTATTAGTAGTCCTCACTATTCTGTTAAATAGTGTGACAATAATTGTATTGAGAACTCCTTTTGAGTTTGTATGATCTCTAGTAGACAATAATTGTATTCAAACTCACAGTTATATTTTGTCGTATTGTACACGACAGTGGTATTAGTATGTTGTATTTAAATTATGTACCATGTATCTGGCGACTCAAGATGGGTGATGTATACCTAATTTTGGGGGCGTCACATGCTTCGCATCTCAAAAATAAAAAGCAAACAAGCCGAACATTTAATAATAAAAATGTAAGTATCAAAGGCCTCAATTACTATTGAGCATAGGGTTTAAAAAACCTCTTTTTACAAAACTTCATTGCTATATCCTGTTTAAAACTGATTTTTTCATAAATTCAAACCCTATATATATATATATATATATATATATATATATATATATATATATATATACATATATATATATATAGGTGCGAACGAGGTACAACATTACTTCTAAATAATTACACATTAATCAACAGACACACACACATATTCATATAACAGTTTCTTTTAAAAGTGGCTGTCACCATGGCAACACAGATGTCGGGGGGTGCCTAACACCTTCCCTATGCATAATCAAGCCCCCGGACCCAAATGAATCTCGGTTTCACAGACCCTTTTAGCAGTGTCACATCATTGGGTCAATGTGTAAACCTTTTCGGTTGCGTTGGTGCGACTAGTTAAATACACCAACTGGCGACTCTTAACGTTAAATCGTCGACATTATACATGTCGGACCTTTTTCACTTGTTTTTTTAAATAAATCTCACATTAACATGAGAACAACAAAGAACAAGTAGCGAAAAGGGATACTAAAAAATCCCGACGTCGACAGGTGGCGACTCTGCTAGGGATTCCAGTAAGAGGGCTTAAGCCGCTATTACAAGCTTTTCAAAACTATTATATGCTTGTGTATGAATGTTTCATTTACATTTATGATGAATGTGTATGAATGCATTTTTACTTACTGTACTATACTATATCTATCTGCGATATTAGTGCTTCGTACATGTCATCATTTTGCATAAACGGTGAGACACGTTGTATGTGAATGTATGTTGTGTGGTTCCTCCATCATGAGGCTATCTTATCGGTGTTTTATTACTGGACTCGTAGGAAGAATAATTCCAACGGGGCTCAGGAAAGGCACCACCCAGATTCACTCTAGTTGAAAGACCGGATTAACCTCCCGTCAAATAGATTGTGATGATCTGGGAACCTTCATGCCAAAAAGCCGCGAGAGAAACCCTAAGATAGGTCAACCTCTGATCAACCAAATACGGAGGAAAGTCTCTTCATGCTTTCCATTTTCAATTACTTATAAAAACATTTACTTATAATTTTATTCCATGTTCATCTTTATGTAATGGAAAATATGAAGATTATATGTGCATGCATGTTATCAATTAACACCCGGTTTTACAGGACAATATTCCTAAAATGGACATGTTATGATAACGTTTACATTATTCCTAAGACTAAAGTACGTAAGTCTTTTGTAGGGAAATCATTGGGCCTGTTACCCGCTCAAAATCCAAAAAGGCCACGAGCCTACAACCAATCATGTCTTCTTCTGACCAGTCTAATACTGTTTCCCGAGAAGAATTTGACAGATTGAGTAAAAAAATTATAGATTTGGCTGTTCTGCTGAAAGAATTGCATCACACTACTCAGGGTACGAAGATACCAACACATACAAAATCCTCTGCACAAGGAGGAGCTCAAGGTTTGGAAAAAACAATTCCAGAACCTCAGTTGGATACGACTAACAAAGACCCTGAAAACACCCATCTCAAAAGAGATTTAGACACCGATGATATCAGGAAGAAAGTACTCCGAATGGAGGAAACTATCCGTGTTCTCAAAGGGATTGGAACACATGGAAGTGTTTCATATGTTGACCTTTGCATCTTCCCTGTGTTTATTATCCAGAGAAATTCAAAAACCCTAATTTTGAAAAGTATGACGGATTAGGGGTTCCTTAAACACATTTGAAAGTGTTCAATGGAAAACTTGGGTCTTACGCAGAAAATGAAAAGCTCAGAATGCAGCTGTTTCAGAAAAGTCTGACTTGAGAAGCCCGTTCGTGGTATACTAGATTAGACAACTCAGAGATCCATAGTTGGGAAGAGCTGGCTCACGCCTTCCTCACTCAATACAGTTTTTAATCTCAGATGGCTCCTGAATGGTACCAAATTACCAAGGTTAAGAAACAGTCTAATGAGTCTTTTAGAGAGTATGCTCAAAGGTGGAGGCGCCTTGCTTTTCAAGTTATTCCTTCCATGACGGAATCAGAAATGGTCATGACGTTCATAGATCTACAGCAAGCTCCTTTCTATGAGAGAGTCTTAGCTGGTATTGGCAAACCATTCTCTGAAATGATCAAACATGGAGAGATGGCTGAAATGGGATTGAAGTCTGGTAAAATTCAAGACCTAGCCACTCTTAAAGCTGTTGCTGAGCACATCCAGTCTGAATCTTATAGAAACAACCCCCGGAGGGACCATAAAAAGAAAGAGGAGGATGTTTCCTTGATACTACAAGGTTAAAAAGGTAATCAAACTGTGCCTATACAGAGGAGAAACTACTCCCCTCTTCAAGCACAACCTTCAAACCCTCCATTGCCTAAAGGTGGAAAAGTAAAGCGTCCTCGAACGTTCACACCCTTAGGGGACTCACTCTAGAATATTCTTGTTTTTTTGACTAGTCAGAAGAAAATTACACATCTTCTTCCGCCAGCCAACCCTAATGGGAGGGGTTTTAATGCTACTCAGAAATGTGCTTATCATGCCAGAGCACCTGGACATGATACTCAAGATTTTTGGGTCTTGAAACACAAGATCCAAGAATTAATAGACAACGGTGAGATCGTGGTCACCAAACCAGGTCAACCTCACATGCAAGACAACCCTCTTCCTCAACACAAAGAAGAAGAGGTCAACATGATCAGTTGGAGCACTGGACAGAGTTCCAATTCTAATGGTGAATCATCCCAAACCCTCAAAGATGGTGTTGACAGATGGGATTATGCAAAGTTCCAGTTCATTATGGAACGAAAGATGAAAGCTCTTTGCAAACAAATTGAGCAATTGGCAGAACTGGTGACCCACCAGCATCAAGTCACACGCCAATTAATCAGGCAGGAGCATGCCTATCTCCTTCCTTTTGTTATGAATGCTCCATCACCACCTTCAGAAATCGAAGCTATGGAGGATAAGGTTGCAAAGAGAGCCAATGCTAAAGCCCGTTGGGATTTTGCCAATCAAAGGGAATTTACCTATCTTGGCCAATCTACGGAGGAGATATTTCAAATGTTGATCAATGAAGGAAGAATTACCTTCCTTCTACCTCCAATCAATCCCCTCTTAGGACGGTTCAATTCTGATGAAGTGTGTAAATATCATTCACATTCTCGCGATCATAGCACAGAAGAATGCTGGGCACTCCGCCATCTCATTCAAAATCTTATTGATAGCGGTGTCCTGCAAATAGCAGATGATTACACTATGAAACTCAAGGGTCGGAATGCATGTCCTATCAAATAGAAGGGATCAGTAGCAGTTATATCCGAAGTGGATGATGAGTCTGTCAAAGTATTCCCCATACAACCAATTCAACTCAAAGGAGCTGACAATACTTTGAAAGTGGCCGCACCAGAGCTAATTTCTTTACCTTTCAGACCACAACATCCTGTTGTCAGCTTACACAAAGTTCCATGGAATTATGGAGAAGTTGAAGGATCCACGTCTCATATCTCTGCTACAGTGTTGAGGGAAAATCCAATGTATCTTCCTCAACGAGTTATGAAACCTACTTAGGAAGCAAAGCGTAAAGTTCCCATGGAAAATATTGAAAAATTCCTCCGCACTATGGGCCACAATGAAGCCAAGGTGGTTTTAAGCTTGCGAGAAGCTCCACACCAGATATCTATACTGGACTTGGTTTTCTCTTCCGAGGATCATCAGAAGATTTTACTGAAGGTTTTGGAAGAAGCTTATTTACCAAAATCAGTGGATGTGGAAAAATTTCAACATTTGGTTGATTTTGGTAAATGTTGAAATTTTTCTCTATGGGAACGATACTCAACAAGTAATAAAGTGATAAGTTGAGTATCGTTCCCATAGAGATAAATTAGAAAATACCTTAACTTACAATTACCAATCTTTTATTAACCCTAATTTTATTAAACAAATCAAATCAATAATTTTAATTAGCAAAACTAAAATTAAGATTAATTAAATTAACTTAAAACAATCACAAATATCAAAATCTGAATTTCAAACAATTAATGGAGAATTAGACTTGTGATTTCACCCTAAGCTTCACTTTGATTTTAACACCTTTATTCCAATTTAACGCACTATCCTAGTTTATTAATCAAGAACACGAACGTAGTATTAACCACCTCTCGATGCACTAATACCATATTAACTTCAATCCATAGTTAAGATAGAAATCCATTAAATACCTTAATCAACTAGCCCACTATATCTCTATGTGAATTACAATTGAAGAAGGTTGAAGAATAAGTTCTCTATCCGATTACATTCGGTGTCAAGCATATCTCCACCCTAACACTCATCAAGTTTAAGCTACTAACAAAATCTTGAACACGTGCTATATTAACTAGGTCTAGATTTTAATATCCTCTCTTGATTTCATCCAACTCCACGAAGAATTGTTGATCATGCAATTCATAGATTCAAGCACAAATTAATATAGATAAACTGGAGATAACTTATTAAATTGGAAATCAAAGTTTACAAAATCATCGATTCACTTAAAGATCCATCACAAGCCTAAAAAGTGAATTAGTTCATAATAAACAAAATAAACACTGAATAAATCATAGAAATCATTCTTCCAATTACAATAAATAATCTAACACAAAGAATATTAGAAAACACCCTTCACGTAGACTAGAATTGCAACCGACTTGAAAAACTTCTCGAAGTACCCCTCCACACTTGCTATCAAAAACTCAGCTCAGATCTTCGTAATATGTCCTCTGTAATCTTCCTTGTTGTTCTTAATAGAGTCCTAGATATCTATCATAAAACTCCAGCCAAAATCTCTATCAATTAGAGTTATACTGACATCCAAAAAGCTAAAATTCGTACCCAAAAGGAATTAAAACCGAAACAGGACACTCAACATTTTCTACCCCCCGCCCGACGGGGGTTTGTATACTATGAACGCCCGCCCCGGCGGGCTTGCCTTCTGTTTTGCTCGAATGAAGACCCTCACCCCGGCGGGGGTGTATAGCTATATAACGTCCACCCCGGCGGGCTTTAGTTTTACAAACTGAATTGGAAGACCCCCCCGCCCCGGCGGGGGTACCTTCTGTTATCTGACTTTGCTGCTATTCTGAATTACTTCCAAATATGTTCCATTTGATTCCCATAGCACCGAATATCACCAATTATACGTAGAACGCCTCAATCACCAATCCTACACATGAAATAACACAAAACAAGTGAAATTGAACATGATCACAAGAAATTAGCAACAAATAAGTATTAATTGGATATTAAATCGCTTATATAAAATACACTTATCAAAATCCCCCAAACTTAAACCGTGCTAGTCCTCGAGCACAAATCAACTACATGCAATGCAATGATATGAATACAAATTTACTTATATGATATCAAATCCAACAATATCGCAGAATCAAAATTATCTTAACGGCCTCAGCGAAAATAAGCAACTATACAATATCAACCATCAAAAACCAATCTATAAATACGCTTTAGTCCTCGAATCTCAAGCCATCATCACTGGTATAGTGTGTGTGTGTGTGTGTGTAACATCCATGCTAACCAATACTAACCCAAATTCAATACATAACTAGTCTCTTAGAAGGAATCATGCAGCTCAAACTTAAAAATTTCAAAAATAGATAGTTCCAACTAAAATCAAGCAATCACAAATCTCAAGGGTTCACGCGGGGTACTTATTCTTTATTTTCTTCTACGGGGGCTTTTTGCTCTTATTTCCCGTCTTATTCATTTTTTATTTTTTTATTTTTAGATATATAGATCACATAGCTATGCAATGTCTTATTCCCTTAGGCTTTTCAATGCTACCTTAACGGCCTTTCGACCAACGACTCCCAGGCCATTAAGACCTTAGGGCGCTAGGTGTAAAGACAATCCCCTCGGGCTTACTTGCTCAAGTAACAAAGGCCACAAAACTAGACAAGCACGCTACGGTGTTTATTCATACTTTTTTTTCATAAGCTTATTTATCCCACATAACATCCCCCAAACTTATGTTCTTGCTTAACTTTAGCCTTTATCAGCCATCCTTGTCATTTTATCATTCACTCTAACATTATCCTATAGAGACTATTTAGGTACCAGTTTGAACTTAACCAATTAACACAGATGTTTGTTAAACGTGATATCCTTTTATACCAGTTTCAAACAACTCAAGATTCGATTCATAAACGATCATTGTGTCATAGTTCTAATACTCAATACTGTATTTGCTACTTATTTGACAATCACATCATAAGCCCACAATAACATGAAACACAACATTGATGAACTTAAAACAAAACAATAATTACTAATTAACATATATTTTTTTTATATGAATAACAAAATGCGGATAACAAAATGCATTACACTATTATCTACTATGCAAAACCTAAGTTACCATGAATTCCCTATGCTATCATGCCATACTGAAAATAAAATGCAATACATAAATTTAATTGCCTAACATTAAAAATGAACCCTAAAAACTAAAATGCATGCAAACATGAATTTAAATCCCCCAAATTTAAACCATACAATTCCCTCATTGGATAATTAATCAAAATAAGTACGTGAGGACTTCCCTGTCAATGCTTAAGCTTGAGGAGGTGGTTGTTGTTCTTCTTCATCGGAACCACTCGGTGGGAACCTTGGCATTGGACCGGGCTGTTAATATGGAAATTGTGCTGTCAGGTTAAAACTTTGAAGAGTTGTGTTCAATGAGGCAAAAGATGTATGCATAGCATCGAACATGTGCTCTTGCCTCATTGCTAATCGGCGCATTTCCCGACGAGTTGCCTTGGTGTGTGCATTCAGTTGATTTTGAAAATCAAGGAATTGAGATCTAGATATAGCATCGGCCTGCGGTACCTGCTCATTCCCTTGATCACCCATTTCATCATCATCGTCCTCCGATGTCATTGTAGCATCCACATCGTCTTCCTGTGATGACGAAAAAATGAACCCCACTACACGCGGTTGTGACTCACCTCCTGCCCATACAGAGTAACGTACTATCATTCTTGAATCTAGCAGCACGGGCGGCATTTGAGTGGGCTCGTCATCAGACCATCTAACTTCTGCTTGACGGCACAACCCACATATGAGTGATGGGTGTGGCAAGCCTCTAGAAAAATTCCCACGTAGGCACCGGCGGATGGAGAAGCAAATGATAACCCTGACATCAATTATAAAATCTTGCACGATGGCGTACAACAGCAACGCCTTCTCTTTGGTGACGTCTGAGGTATGTTGGGACGGAAGTAATTTCGCGCAGATGAAGACTTACTATATTTTTCTATACCTGCTAAGGGTCTTGCTGGGGAACACGGTGCCGCCCTTCCGCCCTTTCGTCCATGACGTTCCTGGCTTTGTCATCTCTATGATAATAGCATCAAAATCTGGGTTAGAATTACAGATATGCTCATACTGGCAGTGGCGAGGCACCCACAATCGGTAGTATGTGTTGATGGTGTTGGCACTGAATGGAACTAGATGTTCGCGCACAAATTCTTGGAATGGTTCTTTGTCCATAGCATTTACGTAAAACTCCTTGACAATGTTGACAACTACTGGTTCAAGCTCCTTGGTGAATTTTACCCATCCCTTTTGGTAAATTTATGGCATGAGCTCCCCATCATTAAGATCCAGTGCCAACCCCCGCTCCGGTGTAAGGGCTTTGGTGAGCATATAGTCATACTGGTCGGCAGCAGTGGCACTTGCAAATTTTCGATGATCGAAGGTGCGAATAGGTTGGGATGGGCGTGAACTCTCCCCCCATTGGCGTTTAGATGATGATTGTGAAGCCATTTCTCCCTATTGCTGGTTTTTTCCTAACTCCCCCCCAAACTTTTCAATAGTATCTCTCTAGCTCACAATTATGCTCTCTTTTTGCCTTTTATGAAGTGTGGTGGAGGAGTGTGGAAGCGTTGGTGTAGTATTTATAGATGGGGAGGGTAGGCTAGCATTGGTGGAGTGAGGAGGTGGAATGGTGTAGGAGTAATGAAGTCTTGGGAATGTGAGTGGTGGTTATGGAGTAGTAGGGAAGTGTAAAAGTGGGAGGTTATTGGGAAGGAGAGAAGGCTAACCAACTGCCACGTCTGTCAACATTCCAAGACCCCCTCCTCGGCGGGGGGGGGGGGGGGGTAATGAACTAGGAATGCCTGCCCTGGCGGGATAGGCCCCTGATTTCTGATGTTGAGGACCCCCGCCTGATAAGTAGATTTTATACCTACTTATCCGGTATCTTTTACTTGAATTAGTTGCTTTTATTCATGTGTCTTAGTTACTTTTCATGCATTTTGTGTTCGTTTTGTAGGTTATACGTTTGGAAGCGGTGTGAGCGATTATTGGGAAGGAAAAGCACAGAAAATGCAAGGAAAAAGCAAGCCGGATATCGTTTGTACTTTTATGTTCATTTCATGTTCTTGGCTTGGATCTTGGACTATATTGTAGAGCGTTTTCTTAGCTTTCCGGAACATCTTGAATCATTCAAATCGGAGTTCGGATGAAAGAGTTATGACATTTCTACCGACGGACGTTGAACTTCACCGTTTTGGGTGGTCATTTTGCGTAGCAGTCACTTCCAGTCCAATTTAGACCATCATTTGTTCGTTATTTCTCAAAGCTCAAAGAATGAAAGTTGTAGATCTCGTCGATAGCTTCGATTTGATAGGTCGCAGGACTCGTAACTCTTCTCGGTTTAGAAGTTATGGCAGTTTTTGCAGAGGAGGTTCCAGCAGAAAAGTGTATTGGCAGATTGGTACCCAGCCGGGGCTGGGCGTTTTTGTGCTTATGACCCAGCCGGGGCTGGGTACCTGGGAGCTTTAGCAGCTTACTAGCAAGCTGGGGCTGGCTTTTACAAAGGGAAATACCCAGCCGGGGCTGGGTATACGCGAAAATGAGTGGATTTTGTCAAAATTTGAGTCCGAAAAGGATTGTTTCGAGTTGTTTGATTCAAGGACTTCCAAGAGGACTTAAAGACATCTATAAAGGCTTATAAAAGGAGGGGAATAAAACAGATTAGAGGAGATTATTAGGAGATTAGAGAGCATTCTATTAAATTAGATTAGAGTAAATTAGACCAAAACACTAGTTTTTATGAGATTTGGAGATTGATCCAATTTGGAGACCATTGAAGAATTGAAGTAGGAGCAAGGAGGGAACATCAAATCTACACACAATAGATTATTTCTTCTCATCTTCTTCTATCTTTATCTTTTAATGTGTATTCAATTGTGGATTCTTAGTTTTAATTCAATAATCATGAACTAATTCTTTGTTTGAGATTACAATGGATCTTATTGTGTAGTTTATTTTAATATGCTTCGTTATCAATTATTATGTTCTATTGTGAGAATTTTCTATTGTGGTTTGGACTTAATTGTTTAATTGACTGTCCATCAATTACTGTGATAATCTATATGAACTCGAGAGATGAAGTATAGATTTAGATCTAATCATGATAGCATGTGTTCAGGATTTTGTTAATAGCTTAAACTTGATGAGTGTTAAGGTAGAGATATGCTTGACATCGCATGTAATCTTATAGAGAACTTGTTCTTAAACTTTCTTCAATTGTAATTCACATAGAGATATAGTGGGTTAGTTGGTTAAGGTGTTTAACGGATTTCTATCTTAATTGTGGATTGACGTTAATACGGTATTAGTGCATCGAGAGGTGGTTAATACTACTTTCGTGTTCTTGATTAACAATTTGGGATAGATAATAATTGATGAGAAGTGTGTTAACCTAAATGAAGCAATAAGTGAAGTTGTGATCTTAAATCTCCACAATCTGATTTTTAATTAGTGGTAATTAGAATTAGTTTAGTTAAATATTTTAATTTATAACATTAAATTCATTTGTTTAAATAAGATTGAGTTGGTTACGGGTTAGTACTTGGTGATTTTTATTAAATAATTCTCTGTGGGAACGATACTCAACTTATCACTTTATTACTTGTTGACCACGTATACTTGCGTGTTGTGCGTAACTAGATTTTACCCAACAAGTTTTTGCAAATACCCCCAAACTTAAACCTTTGCTTGTCCTCAAGCAACACAACATAATGCAATGCAATGCAATGCAATGGAATGGAACTAATCTAAATGCCTACGAATCCAGCAGTATTGATAGAATCAAATCTATTCACTCGGCCTTAGAGCAATCAAGAAAACATGATAATACTTCATATCAAAACCAATCAACAATTTCCTAGTCAATCATCAAATCTTAAACTGTTATTACTGGTATAGTGCGTGTGTGCTCCACAACAATGTTAACTGATATAAAATCAAATTTAACGCATAACAAGTCTCTTCAAAGGCATCATACAGTGTAAACTCAAAAAATTCACGAACAAGCTAGATCCAACTAAAGTCAAACATCCACCAAGTTCAAGAGTCCAATCCGGGATACTTATGCTTTACTTTTCATTATGGGGGCTTTTTGCTCTTTTCCCGTTTTATTATTTTTTTTTCTTTTTTTTTTTACTTTTTAACCATGACTGTGCAATGTCTCATTCCATTAGGCTAACAGTGCTACCCCTTAGCGAGCTTTCGACCAACGACTCCCAGACCTTATAAGACCTTAGGGCGCTAGGTTTTAAAATACCCCTTCGGGCGTACTTACTCAAGTAACAAAGGCCCTAAAACAAAACTAGCCATGGTATATTTTTTTTTCTTTTCTTTTTTTTTGAAGCTTATATATCCCAAATTTTTTTCCCGAACTTAAGTTTTTATCGAAATTTAGTCATTACTACTTATTCTTCTCATTCTTTCATTCAAACTAGCATTATCCTTTAGAGTCTCATTATGTATCAATTTAAACTCAATCAATCAACAAGTTGTTTTTTTTGTGATATCCTTATTATACCAGTTTCAAACAGAAAAAAATTCAATGCATAACAAGAAATCACATTAAAGCTCTAATAGTCAGTACGCTACTTGTCTACTCGATCCCAATCTCATCATTGGCCAAAACAAACTGTAAATATCAAACAGCTGGACTCATGCAAGATAAACATAGTAACTAACTATTATTTTTGAAATTTTTGATTTTTTTTTTGATTTTTTTTTATAATGAACCTAAACTATATTAACAACATATGCAAAATAACATAACATAAACTAAACATGCGATAATGAACCTAAACAAAACTCCCCCAAACTTAGCAATTACAATGTCCTCATTGTAAGAATATAACGATAAATAGAAGAGAACTTCCCTGTAATCAGCTACGCGTGAAGTGATGGTGGCGATGGCGGCGACGATCATTTTACTATCCATTGGACCTCCAATACCTGCAATGAAGAGAGACAACATGGATTAGATTATAAGAGAACTTAATAAGAAAATTAATTCCTATCTACTAAATAAACTAATAAAGCATATAAATATAAAAATTCCTGGGTTGCCTCCCAGTCAGCGCTTGATTTATAGTCTTTCAGCCTGACTTTGTCTGGTCAATGCTATCCAATTCCTCTTCGAAAGTTGAGAAACCCTCCATCCATCGGAAATAATATAGCTTTTGGTAGGTTCCCATTTGTGATAGTCATCAAGTTAAAGTCACCTAGCATGCTTTGTTTATATAAGATTAGATTGAAGAACGTCCAACATCTAGGCGTTTTCTCCATTGTGTCTGCGAATATATTTTGGCATTGAGGCTTGTCAGACACAACAATCTCTTCTTCTATCTTCTCCAACTCATCGCACCATGGCTTCGAAGTTGTACTCGCTTTTACGTCACATGGAGTATTGCCAATGACATGACTACCAATTGGACAAGGTTTTGCAAATCTAACCAGATTCTTAAACTGTGGAGGAGAAGTCACTTGAGGCATAAATAACATCGGTTCATCATCGTTGGTTCTCACAATTAGTTCTTCACCGACCTTGTTGTCATTATCCCTACTTGTCTCCTCTTTTTCAACATCTCGAGGCTCATCTAGTTGTAGATTTGGTTCAGGTTCTTCGTCAATTTCGTCATCCATGTCATAAAACCAAGTGTTTGGAGGAAGGTTGCTTACGACTTTGGTCATTTGCTCTATCTGATCCGTAAGATTTTGAATTGATCTCGCTTGATTACTCATTCTCTCCTCATTTGATGCTATGAACTTGGACACCAATTCCTCCAACCTTGACTTTTCTTTTTCAGTCTCGGAAGCCATGTATTGAGGACCATTGGTTGAGGCAGTGAGGAGTTGTTCCATTCGATTATTTAAATTTTGGGTTGATAACTCCTGACTCATTATCATCTCTTTTTTTTCTGCTATAATCCTTAACATGAATTCCTTGAAATCTGAATTGTCTTCTTGTTGCATTGGAGGTGGATTTGAGAAATTTGATAGATATGTTGGATTTGGAACAGAGTATTGGTCCTAATAGTTGTAGCTCCATGAAGAATCCGGGTGATACCCCCAAACTTGATGGTAATTATCATATGCATACTGGTTGAGGTATACACCACCTTGTTTTTGCCGCCCAAAACTAACGGTGCATTGATGATTCGGATGGTTGCTAGCACAATAGTCACACATGATTGCCATCCTTTGACTCTGTTGGGCTGCGATAACGTCCAACTTCCTCGAAAGTTCTTTAATTTGTGCTGACATTGCGAAAAGTGTCGCGAGTCTGTCAATCTCCTTTTCTTTTGGTTGAGTCATGTTCGTGTATGGCCATTGATACGCAAAGTCATCCATGGTACCTGAAAAGAGAGAAATATAGGAAGAGAATTAAAAATAAAAATAAAAATGTTTAAATTAAGACTAATTTGATTGAAGTTAATATTGGTAAAAAAATATTAAACTAATTCCCCGGCAACGGCGCCAAAAACTTGTTGGGTAAAATCTAGTTACGCACAACACGCAAGTATACGTGGTCAACAAGTAATAAAGTGATAAGTTGAGTATCGTTCCCACAGAGAATTATTTAATAAAAATCACCAAGTACTAACCCGTAACCAACTCAATCTTATTTAAATAAATGAATTTAATGTTATAAATTAAAATATTTAACTAAACTAATTCTAATTACCACTAATTAAAAATCAGATTATGGAGATTTAAGATCACAACTTCACTTATTGCTTCATTTAGGTTAACACACTTCTCATCAATTATTATCTATCCCAAATTGTTAATCAAGAACACGAAAGTAGTATTAACCACCTCTCGATGCACTAATACCGTATTAACGTCAATCCACAATTAAGATAGAAATCCGTTAAACACCTTAACCAACTAACTCACTATATCTCTATGTGAATTACAATTGAAGAAAGTTTAAGAACAAGTTCTCTATAAGATTACATGCGATGTTAAGCATATCTCTACCTTAACACTCATCAAGTTTAAGCTATTAACAAAATCCTGAACACATGCTATCATGATTAGATCTAAATCTATACTTCATCTCTCGAGTTCATATAGATTATCACAGTAATTGATGGACAGTCAATTAAACAATTAAGTCCAAACCACAATAGAAAATTCTCACAATAGAACATAATAATTGATAACGAAGCATATTAAAATAAACTACACAATAAGATCCATTATAATCTCAAACAAAGAATTAGTTCATGATTATTGAATTAAAACTAAGAATCCACAATTGAATACACATTAAAAGATAAAGATAGAAGAAGATGAGAAGAAATAATCTATTGTGTGTAGATTTGATGTTCCCTCCTTGCTCCTACTTCAATTCTTCAATGGTCTCCAAATTGGATCAATCTCCAAATCTCATAAAAACTATTGTTTTGGTCTAATTTACTCTAATCTAATTTAATAGAATGCTCTCTAATCTCCTAATAATCTCCTCTAATCTGTTTTATTCCCCTCCTTTTATAAGCCTTTATAGATGTCTTTAAGTCCTCTTGGAAGTCCTTGAATCAAACAACTCGAAACAATCCTTTTCGGACTCAAATTTTGACAAAATCCACTCATTTTCGCGTATACCCAGCCCCGGCTGGGTATTTCCCTTTGTAAAAGCCAGCCCCAGCTTGCTAGTAAGCTGCTAAAGCTCCGAGGTACCCAGCCCCGGCTGGGTCCTAAGCACAAAAACGCCCAGCCCCGGCTGGGTACCAATCTGCCAATACACTTTTCTGCTGGAACCTCCTCTGCAAAAACTGCCATAACTTCTAAACCGAGAGGAGTTACGAGTTCCGCGACCTATCAAATCGAAGCTATCGACGAGATCTACAACTTTCATTCTTTGAGATTTGAGAAATAACGAACACATGATGGTCTAAATTGGACTGGAAGTGACTGCTACGCAAAATGACCACCCAAAACGGTGAAGTTCAACGTCCGTCGGTAGAAATGTCATAACTCTTTCATCCGAACTCCGATTTGAATGATTCAAGATGTTCCGGAAAGCTAAGAAAACGCTCTACAATATAGTCCAAGCTCCAAGCCAAGAACATGAAATGAACATAAAAGCACAAACGATATCCGGCTTGCTTTTTCCTTGCATTTTCTGTGCTTTTCCTTCCCAATAATCGCTCACACCGCTTCCAAACGTATAACCTACAAAACGAACACAAAATGCATGAAAAGTAACTAAGACACATGAATAAAAGCAACTAATTCAAGTAAAAGATACCGGATAAGTAGGTATAAAACCTACTTATCACCGCCCCAGCGGGGGTTGTAGTGCTTTTAGGGCCCGCCCCGGCGGGCTTGGTCACTATTTGGCTTTCATGTTTTGCTTCAATTTAGCTCACTTTGCTTCTATATACTCTCTTGATGATCCTTTTCCCAGCCTGCATGATATGAAACATGAAAATTAGTGAGTCTTTGATGTCATGTTCTGTTGTGGAGAGATTAACGAGAATTTTATTTTATTGTTCTACCTAGTAAATTACTAAAACTATGATTAAGCAAATACGAATGAAAAATATGATAAAGAACTAAAAATTGGGTTGCCTCCCAATGAGCGCTTGATTTTAAGTCGTTCAACCTGACTACTTCATGCTTAAGTTGTGCCGGCCAATGTGATGACGATCACATCAGTGTTAGCTTCGCCACCCTAGTAATGCTTTAGACGGTGTCCGTTGACTTTGAATGTTTTGAGTGGATTACGACTGTAAATTTTAACTGCACCGTGAGGGAATACTTGCTTGACTGTGAATGGTCCCAACCATCTTGATTTAAGCTTTCCGAGGAATAAACGCAGCCTTGAGTTAAATAAAAGTACTGATTGGCCTGGCTCGAATGTTTGACGCAAAATTTTCTGGTCGTGCCATCTTTTGACTTTTTTTTGTATATTTTAGCATTCTTATAGGCATGAAGGCGAAACTCGTCTAATTCATTCAACTGAAGTAATCTCTTTTCTCTTATAACGTTTTGATCAAAATTGAGTTTTTGCACTGCCCAGTATGCCTTATGCTGTAGTTCCACTGATAAATGACATGCCTTCCCATTCAACAGTTGATATGGTGACATCCTGAGTGGCATCTTGTATGTAGTCCGGTAAGCCCATAGAGCATCGTCAAATCTAATTGACCAATCCTTCCGACTCGAATTCACCACTTTCTCCAATATCTTTTTGACTTCTCTATTCGATACTTCAGCTTGGACACTGGTTTGAGGGTGATATGTTGTAGCTATCTTGTGGTTCACCCCATACTTGGCCAAAAGAGCAGTAAATGGTTTATTGTAAAAGTGACTACCTTCATCACTTATAATTGCTCTTAGTGTGCCAAACCTCGTGAAGATGTTCTTTTGAAGAAATTTGAGGACCACCTTGGCATCGTTTGTTGGTAGAGCTGTAGATTCAACCCACTTTAACACGTAGTCCACAACAAGTAAAATGTATTGATTGTTCAAGGACGAGGGAAATGGTCCCATGAAATCGATACCCCATACGTCAAAAATTTCCACTTCCAGAATCGTTTATAAGGGCATCTCATTACGTTTCGAAATGTTGCCCACCCTTTGACATCTATCGCATTGTTTGACAAACTGGTGGGCATATTTGAATAATGTGGGCTAATAAAAACCACATTGTAGTACCTTCGCCGCTGTCCTCTTACTCCCAAAATGCCCACCATACGCCGATGAGTGACACTCATGTAGAATATTCTTCACTTCGCTATATGGGACGCACCTTCGAATCACCTTGTCGGCACACTGCTTGAACAAATATGGATCATCCCACATGGACCATTTCACGTCTTGAAGAAATATCTTTTTCTATCGCCTTGTGAGGTCAAGTGGTAAAATGTTGCTCACAACAAAATTTGCATAATCGTTATACCACGAAATCTCTGCTGAAATCTCAAACAGTTGCTCATCTGGGAACGATTCATTGATTTCACATTTGTCGTCTTTTTGTTTCCCGTGGTTTTCCAACCTAGAAAAGTGGTCGGCTACCTGATTCTCCATCCCCTTCCTATCCTTTATTTCTAAATCGAACTCTTGAAGTAGGAGAATCCACCGAATAAGGCGTGGCTTAGCATCCTTTTTCGCTATCAAGTACTGAATCGCTGCATGGTCCGTATATACTATTACCTTAGTCCCGATCAAGTAAGCGCAAAATTTTTCAAACGCATATACCACGGCAAGCAACTCCTTTTCTGTGGTTGTGTAGTTCATTTGAGTTTCTGTAAGTGTTTTTCTTGCGTAGTATATAGCGTGAAACACCTTGTCTCTCCGCTGACCCAAAACAGCCTTAACCATGATGTCGCTTGCATAACACATAAGCTCGAATGGCATGCTCCAATCCGGTGCAACTATAACGGGGGCTGTAGTCAATTTCCTTTTTAATAAATCAAACGTTGTCTTGCATTCTTTATCAAAGCTGAATGTTGCATCCTTCTCTAAAAGACTGCATTAGGGTTTCTCAATTTTAGAGAAATCCTTTATAAACCTACTGTAGAACCTAGCGTGTCCCAAGAAACTCCTAATACCCTTCACTGAGGTCGGTGGAGGCAATTTTTCAATCGTTTCCAGCTTCACTTTATTGACTTCCAGCCCTTGAGCCGATACCATATGGCCCAAAATTATGCCCTCTTCAACCATGAAGTGACATTTCTCCTAATTTAGTACGAGATTCGTGTCCTTACATCTTTGCAAAACCATGACCAGATTCTTCAAGAAATTATCAAAGCTGTCCCCATAAATTGAAAAGTCATCCATGAAGACCTCAACGTTTTTCTCCACCATGTCCGAAAAAATTGCCATCACACACCTTTGGAAAGTTGTCGGTGCATTGCGTAGCCCGAATGACATCCTCCTGAATGCAAATGTGCCGTAAGGGCACGTAAATGTGGTCTTTTCTTGATCCTCCGGAGCGATGACTATTTGGTTGTAGCCTGAATACCCATCCAATAAACAGTAATACTGATGTCCCGCCAATCTATCTAATATTTGGTCAATAAAGGGCAGCGAAAAATGGTTTTTTCAGGTTGCCTTGTTCAATTTTCTGTAATCCATATAAACCCGCCAACCCGTCACTGTTCTGGTTGGGATTAACTCGTTGTCGTCATTCTGCACCACCGTCATTCCTCCTTTTTTTTGGTACGCACTGGACTGGGCTAACCCATTTGCTGTCGGAAATCGGATAGATGATGTCAGTGTCTAACCATTCTAAAATTTCCTTCTTTACCACTTCCTTCATGATTGGATTGAGCCGCCGTTGTTGTTCCACTGTTGGTTTTGCCTCATCTTCCATCAAAATTTTATGCATACAAAATGAAGGGTTGATTAATGTTGGCAATTGTCCATCCAATAGCTGATTAGGGTTGATTAACTCATTGTCGTCATTCTGCACCACCATCATTCCTCCTTTTTTTGGTACGCACTGGACTGGGCTAACCCATTTGCTGTTGGAAATCGGATAGATGATGCCAGTGTCTAACCATTTTAAAATTTCCTTCTTTACCACTTCCGTCATAATTGGATTAAGCCGCCGCTGTTGTTCCACTGTTGTTTTGCCTCATCTTCCATCAAAATTTTGTGCATACAAAATGAAGGGTTGATTAATGTTGGCAATTGTCCATCCAATAGCTGATTTATGTTCCCGAAGTACCCTCAAAAAATTTTCTTCCTACAATTCGTTAAGTGCAGCTGAAATAATAACAGGTCAAGAATTTGAATTGCCTAAATACGCATACTTGAGGTGCTTAGGAAGTGGCTTAAGTTCCAGCTTTGGTGGCTCTTCCAATGATGGTTTTAGTTTTTCTGCGGTTACCTCCTCTGTGTGCAGTGGTTCAAACGGTGTTTCGAATCTTGGTACTCGTGGCAATGAGTCTAGAAATTGAAGGTAATCCACCAATTCTGGATCATCGATCTCATCATCTCCCAATAATGTTGTTTCTAACGGATCGTTCACCAAAATTTTACTCATGTCATCACTAATGATTTGCTCAATTAGATCCATTCGAAAATATTCTTCCTCATCCGTAGGGAATTTCATGGCCTTAAACACACTGAATTTCACTTCTTGATCTTGGACCCTCATAGTGAGTTCTCCCTTTTGTACATCAATGAGTGTTCTCCCTATAGCCAAAAATGGTCTCCCTAGGATAATTGGGATGTTCTTGTCCTCCTCAAAATCCAGAATGATAAAGTCCGCGGGGAATATAAACTTATCCACTTTTACTAAGATGTCCTCTACTATGCCTCTCGGATATGTGACTCACCTATCTGCCAACTGTAGGGAGATGTTAGTAGGCCTTGGCTCGGGCAAACCCAATTCTAAGTATACTGACAACGACATAAGATTTACACTCGCCCCCAAATCATATAAACACTTGCTGAAATGCATCTCTCCGATCGTGTATAGAATAGTAAAGCTCCCCGGGTCTTTGAGTTTTGGTGGTAATTTCTACTGTAATACCGCACTACACTCCTCTGTTAATGCCAAACTCTCAAAATATTCCCATTTCTTTTTCCTTGATAGAATCCCTTTCATAAATTTTGCGTAACTCGGCATTTGTTCTAGAGCCTCTGCAAATGGTATGTTAATTTGAAGTTTCTTGAAAACTTCCAAAAATTTTGAAAATTGCTTGTCTAACTTTTGTTTTTGAACTCTTTGCTGGAATGGTGGTGGGGGTAAACAGCTGGTTTATTGACTGGTTTTTTTTTTCCATTTGTTTTTCGTTCCCTTGCTTTATCTCACCCACTGTATTTTCTGTCTCTTGATTAATCTCCTTTGTAACTGAAAATTCTGGCTCTTGACCAACAAGCTATTTTCCACTTCTCAACATAATGGCTTGACACTGCTCGTGATTACCCTTCGGATTTTCTCGATTTCACTTGGTAATGTCCCTTATGGTTTACTATTCAATGCCAGCGCCATCTGACCCATCTGATTCTCTAGATTCTTGATCGACATCTCTTGTGATTTCATAAGCAAGGTGTGATTTTTTATAGCTAACTCGGTGGTAGCCATGAATCTATCCAACTTTTCCTCCAGATCGGGTCTCCTTTATTGATATTGGACTGGTTGTTGCTGATTCTGGAAACCTGGAGGGTATGATTGTCGTGAAGCTTGATTTTGCTGGTTGTTGCTCCATGAGAAATTAAGATGATTCCTATTTCCTTGATTGTATGTGTTCTGATATGTGTTTTGAGGAATTCTGTTGTAATTGCCGATGAATTGTATAGCTGCTGGATTAATTGCACATTGCTCTGTTGGGTGTTTTCCTGCGCACAACTCACATACTATTGCCACTTGCGGTGCTTGCTGTATTTGTTGTGTTTGTGTTGCTGCCACTTGCTCCAACTTCTTTGACATTGTAGATATATGTGCTTGCATCGCTGTCATGCTATCTACTTCTAATACCCCAGCTGTGTTTTCTTATGTCATTCTTGCTGTGGGCCACTGATAATTATTAGCTGACATGGTTTCAATCAATTTGTAGGCTTCCTCGTAACTCTTAGCCATGAACGCTCCGCCCGATGCTGCATCGATACTTGTCCTGAGATTCCCATGTAGTCTGTTGTAAAAAGTGTTCATTTGTAGCCATAGGGGCAATCCATGATGTGGGCATTTTCTGATCAGTTCTTTGTATCTCTCTCATGCCTCATATAACGACTCCCCATGTTGTTGCTCAAACATTGTAATCTCATTCCTCATCTTCGCAGTTTTCGCCGGTGGGAAGAATTTTGTGAGGAATTTCTGAGCTAAATCCTCCCATGTTGTTATCAAACCGGACGATAGAGAATGCAACCAACTCTTAGCCTTGTCCCGTAAAGAGAATGGGAACAATCGAAGTCTCACCGCCTCATCCAAAACTCCATTAAACCTAAAAGTGTCGCACATTTCCAGAAAGCTGACTAGATGCTCATTCGGATCGTCATTTGCAAATCCCCCAAACTGAACTGAATTCTGAATCATTTGTATCATCGTAGGCTTAATCTTGAATGTATTTACTACTATTGCTGGTCTGGTGATGCTTGACTACAGTTCAGTCACCTTGGGTGTTGTAAAGTTCCTCAACGCTTTCCGATCTTCGGCTGCCATTACTATTTCCTCTTCCTTTTCAGGTAATTTGAATTCTTGCCTCGTTTCTTTAATCCACTTACTCAACCTTTGAAACCTTCTCTTAATGTCGTCCTCAAAAGGCAGCAAGTCTGGATTTTGGGACCAAGTTCGCATAAACTACGTCCAACACCTGAAATAAGAAACACAATAAAAAAATGTCGAAGTAAAACTGGATTAATTAAACTGATATTGTAAAATACTTAAGATTTATGCTAAAAATATCCCTGGCAACGGCGCCAAAAACTTGTTGGGTAAAATCTAATTACACACAACACGTAAGTATACGTGGTCAACAAGTAATAAAGTGATAAGTTGAGTATCGTTCCCACAGAGATAAATTAGCAAATACCTTACCTTATAATTACCAATCTTTTATTAACCCTAATTTTATTAAACAAATCAAATCAATAATTTAAATTAGCAAAACTAAAATTAAGAATAATTAAATTAACTTAAAACAACCACAAATATCAAAATCTGAATTTCAAATAATTAATGGAGAATTAGACTTATGATTTCACCCTAAGCTTCACTTTGATTTTAACACCTTTATTCCAATTTAACGCATTATCCCAGTTTATTAATCAAGAATACGAATGTAGTATTAACCTCCTCTCGATGCACTATTACCATATTAACTTCAATCTACAATTAAGATAGAAATCCGTTAAACACCTTAATCAACTAACCCACTATATCTCTATGTGAATTACAATTGAAGAAGGTTGAAGAATAAGTTCTCTATCCGATTACATGCGGCGTCAAACATATCTCTACCGTAACACTCATCAAGTTTAAGCTACTAACAAAATCCTGAACACATACTATATTAACTAGGTCTAGATTTGAATATCCTCTCTCGATTCCATCCAAAACCATGAAGAATTGTTGATCAGGCAATTCATAGATTCAAGCACAAATTAATATAGATAAACTGGAGATAACTTATTAAATTGGAAATCAAAGTTTACAAAATCATCAATTCACTTAAAGATCCATCACAAGCCTAAAAAGTGAATTAGTTCATAATAAACAAAATAAACACTGAATAAATCATAGAAATCATTCTTCCAATTACAATAAATAATCTAACACAAAGAATATTAGAAAAAACCCTTCACGTAGACTAGATTTGCAACCGACTTGAAAAACTCCTCGAAGTTCCCCTCCACATTTGCTATCAAAAACTCAGCTCAGATCTTCGTAATATGTCCTCTATAATCTTCCTTGTTGTTCTTAATAGATTCCTAGATATCTAGCGTAAAACTCCAGCCAAAATCTCTATCAATTAGAGTTATACTGGCATCCAAAAAGCAAAAATTTGTACCCAAAAAGAATTATAACCAAAACAGTACACTCAACATTTTCCACACACCCCCCCCCCCGCCGCCCCGGCGGGGGTTTGTATACTATGAACGCCCGCCCCAGCGGGCTTGCCTTCTGTTTTGCTCGAATGAAGACCCCCGCCCCAACGGGGGTGTATAGATATATAACGCCCGCCCCGGTGGGCTTTGTTTCTGCTAACTGAATTGGAAGACCCCCCGCCCCGGCGGAGGTATATAAGCTGTCAATGCCCGCCCCAACGGGGGTACCTTCTGTTATCTGACTTTGCTGTTATTCTGAATTACTTCCAAATATGCTCCATTTAATTCCCATCGCACCTAATATCACCAATTGTACGTAGAATGCCTCGATCACCAATCCTACACATGAAATAACACAAAACAAGTGAAATTGAACATGATCACAAGAAATTAGCAACAAATAAGCATGAATTGGATATTAAGTCGCGTATATAAAATACACTTATCACCGTACGTGGAAAATGTATTTTGATGGACCTGTTAACGCAGAAGGTTCTGTAGCTGGAGCAGTTTTTGTATGTGGTACGGGGGAGTAGTATCCCGTCGCCGTCAAATTACAGTTTATCAGCACCAACAACACAACTGAGTATGAAGGCTGTATCATGGGGCTAAAACTTGCCCATTCAATGGGCGTCAGGCGGTTAACTGTCTTTGGGGATTTTGAATTGGTAATCAGACAATCCACAGGAATCTATCAAACCAAAGAATTACATTTACTTCCTTACCATCGACAAGTTATACAGATGGCTTTGGAGTTCGAAGAAATCTCCTTTCTACACATTCCTCGTAATAGGAATGATTTTGTGTATGCATTAGTAATGTTGGCCTCCTTGGTTCACATACCTGACAAGAAAAACATGCCAAGCATCATGTTAGCTCTGCAAAAAGCCCCAGTATATGAGAACTATGTTGGAGAAGTATCGGATGAACTACCTTCCATCCATAACCCTTGGTATCAGTACATCAAGGAGTATCTACGAGATGGATCTACACCCGCTGAGGCGAGCCTAACTGAGAAGAGGCGGATTCATCGACTTGCTATGAAATTCTATATGAGCGGAGATGCACTATACAAAAGAGATGCAGGATTAGGTCTCCTCAGATATCTGGATAATGACCAAGCTCAGAGACTCATGGATGCGATCCATGGCGGAGTTTGTGGCCCTCACATGAGCGGACCCCTACTTGTCAAGAAGATCCTCAGAACAGGGCATTATTGGCTAACACTCAAAGATGACTGTGATGATCACATCAAGAGGTGCTATCAATGCCAGATTCATGGAAACTCCATCCACACCCCTCCAAGGGAACTCCATAACATTAGTTCGCAATGGCCCTTCTGAATTTGGGGAATGGATGTGATCGGGCCCATCGATCCCAAAGCCATTAATGTAGTATAGCATGTACATGGGATCCCAAAGCCAAATGGGTAGAAGAAACATCCTTCCCAAGGGTTACTAAAGAAGTCATCATTGCTTTCATCAGAAACAATGTCGTCTGTCGATATGAACAACCATAGGTCATTGTGTCAGACAATGCTAAGAACCTCAACAACAAAATGATGGAGGAGTTATGCAAAAAATTCCACATCAAACACCTTAACTCTGTCTTCTACCGTCCAAAGATGAACGACGCTGTTGAAGCGGCTAATAAAAACATCAAAAAGATCATGCAAAAAATGTCCGCCAATTACAAAGGATGGCCTGACCTCTTGCCTCTGACTTTATTAGCTCACAGAACTTCTATGCGTACTTCCACTGGGGCAACCCCCTACTCATTATCCTATGGGATGGAAACAGTGCTCCCCATAGAGGTAGAAATGGAATCCCTCCGAGTGTTGATGGATGCTCAGTTTGATGAAAACCAATGGGTACAAGACAGGTGTCACCAATTGTCTCTAATAGACAAAAGGCGAACCACAACTATCTTCCATGGTCAGTTATATCAGTAAAGGATCGCACGATCCTACAACAAAAAAGTTCGACTACAGTAGTTTAAACAACATGACTTTGTTTTAAAGAAGATTATTTCTAACCAAGATCAATCTAAGGGAAAATTCGCTCCTAACTGGGAAGGCCCATTTGTTGTCTAGGAGGTATTGACAGGAGGTGCTCTCAGATTGTAGGAAATGGATGGCGATGAATTTCCACAGCTTATCAACTCGGACACCATGAAATGGTACTTTGTCTGAGGTTACCATCAAACAAACATCCTGGTTTTGATCATCAAATCACCATTCATTCCGGTTTTGAACCCTTTCGTTTTTACATACTCTTTTGCCCCTTAGGGAAACATACACTTCAAACCAGCAGCCTGGTTTCACTTCATTTCAAACCTTTCATACAATTTTGGTTGTCCTAAAGACGGGATTGAACCTTTCACACTTACAATTTATCCTGAAGACGGGATTAAACTTTTCTACGCTTGCAGTTTGTCCTGAAGACGGGATCAAATTTTTTCCACACCTGCAGTTTATCCCCATTATGGGATCAAACTTTCTTCTCCCCGTAGTATAGCCTGTACATGGGATTTACACTTTTCTTTGGCAGCTATTCATCTTGAGGGGTGAACTACGTTGACCTGATCTCCCTAGTACCCGGGGGTACGTAGGCAACCATATTCTATATGGCCCGGTAACAATAAAAAAACAACAAAAATACTTCTACCCTTCCGCAATAAACAACAAAAACAACAAAAACATTTCTACACCTATCTGCCTTTCACATTCAGCGTTGAACCTCTTACATCAGGTTCGAACTATGCAGACTTGATCTCCTCTTCAATAGGAGTACGTAGGCAGCCATTCATGGTTCAGTCTAACCCCTACCAGAACAAAACTTCTTGTCACACGGTACTGGGATCAACCTTCAATTCACTACATTTCATCGGTTTCAGATCAAAGGGATGGAATTACCCAACATCTTCTCACAAATAGAAGATTCGGTGACCATCTAAGCTGTGATCGTGCCTCAAAGAGCAATACCAACCCATAATAGATAGAATTAACTAGGCTTCTCACAAATAGAAGTACTGGCAACCATCTATGGTGCGGTCAATCTCAGAGAGGACAAACCACCCCCCTCTCCACTTTTCCATACAGATACCAGTCCCAAGAAACCAAATATGGTATGGATACATACAAATCAATGATCCGTTCTGAGAGATCTTGCGACATCTCAATGTCCACCTATCAAGGATAAGTTCAGAATGCATCAAGATCACAAGGCCCTAAAGAAATAGGCAAATATCAAGAAAGTATCAAGGCATAACTAAAAGGGAAGTGAATCAAAATATATTTCCCTGCCATACATAATACTGTTTGATATATACATCTGTGTTGTACATGACAAAATGGCTAAGTTTGTTTGTTCAGGAAAATAAAAAGCTATCTACAGATCTGTGTGTATGCGGACTATCAGATCTAACATGGCATCCCTCTCTGAAGACGGAGGTAACGCTGCAAGCTCCTGACCAATGGTATCTATACGCGCTAGTAGATCAGAGGCTAACTGCATGGTGGCATAATACTCATCAATGTAAGCACTCATGTCGGCAAGACTGACAGTCATCTGGGATCTCACTGAAGTACTGTCTGCAGTGGCCACATCCCTAGCAGATAATGCGGCATTCCGCTCCGCAATCAATGCATCCCTGGCTGATCTAGCCTCATCCCTCTCTAACAGAGCGGTGTCTCTCTCATCAAGAGCTGTCAACATCACAGCTCTAGCCTGATCTCTATCATAGGTAATCAGATGTAAGCTCTGCTCCAAATTCTGTGTCAAATACTGGGTGACAGTGGCACTCGGGTTGGGAGAATCCATCACATATGCTGGCAGCCCAGTAGTCAAGTCATCGATGGGAATGTCAGCCTCCTTTATAGGCTCCTCATCGTCAGAATCAGTCTCCTGCATTGTGGATACTACCGCAGCCGATGTAGTCTCTGTCTCCATCCATGCGAAATACTCTACTGAAAAACCCGGATGACTAACAGAAAACTCAGCCAGCTTTCGCTGATCCCAATAGGCATACAACCTGGATCTGTCCTCCGCTGATAAACGGTGTGAAGCGAAGCGCTGACTCATTGCCCCCTCATAAGGGTGAAAATCCTGAAACTGGTCAAACTGACACATCATGGCCAGTGGGTAGTAAGTAATCATACCCCTCAATCCAGCCAGAGGGAGATAATCCATGCCCAGAGCATGAGTAATGAAGCTGTAGGGTTAGCTAAGCCCTGAACATGGCAATATAGCAAACAGATCTCTAATCCCTGCCAGAGAAGCTGACAATGATGCAGCATCTATACACTCCACAGGCTGAAATGAGTACGACATAGCTATATCATGTGTGAAACAAAACCCCTGCCATCTGAGTGTGCCAATCGGTCTCAAGTGTGACATAAATCACACATACAGCATAACTGAGCTACCTGTGAACACTCCTACCGGATAAGTACAGCAGTATGTAGCTGACCTCAGAGTCTTTGCAATGATCATCGGTACAATGGTATGACCCTCCCTGAGAGATCTCACTGCCATAATGACGCTGATATCCAACTCATCCATGTACTGCAGCATGAAGACGTATGACAATATGCACAAAAGCAGTACACCCACCCTGGATGAACACTAATGGTCCTCCGGTTTGGTGAAATCCCAGGAATGTCGTGCATAACTATCCTCATAGCCAAATCTGTCAAATAGAAAACACTGTGATATCACGTGGCCGGATGTAATCTTGTCCTGTACCACTCTACGTCTTAATCCGGTGAGGGTCATGAACTGATTGCTCATGTCTCTGATAGCCATATACACGCAAGGTCTATCCAGTGGCAGCATCGTCAACCGTACATACTCCTCCAAATTAGGAGTCAACTCCTGGGTCCCAAATTGAAAAACTTGCCTCTCCGATACCCAGTGCTCTAGCATACCCTCTACAAATCCTGTGGGAACCTAAAACATCAACAGGGTCATAGTATGCTATAGAAAATCATCTACGATCACCATGTCTGATGGAGATATACTATTATACCATGATCGCATACCAAATACCATAAAAATGGTGGGGTATGATCAATACGGCTAACTGTCGAAGAAGACATCTGTACAGACCGTGTCATAAGACCATCCAGGGGTCAATGCTGAATATCTCTGGACATACATACATATGCATAACATAATAACATGCATGATATAATAGATGGCAATATGATATAGGGAATGGAAAACTGTGCATACATTCCTAAGTATATCATCATCTAATACATCTTTGTACAGCTAAAATACAAGGAAATGGGGAGAAGCTACCCAACATGTAACAGCGGCCTATCAAAAGATATAGCGAGAATGGGCCGAAGCTACCCAACAGCTAATAGAGGCCTATCAAAAGAAATAACGAGAAATATACATTAAAAAAAGTTAATGGTGTCGATGTCTACATCATCGATAATGTCCACCTGATGTAACTCCTCCTGAGTCACTAGATCTCTATCTACAGTGATGTCAGACCGATAAAAGGGAGGATCTACACCGGTAAAGCCATATGGGTCACCTGAGCGGCCAGCGCTAGAGTTTGAAGGATCAAAAGTATCTACCTCTGAAGGATCTCTGCCCAACTGTCGAATGAAAAGACGTGTCCGGTCCAGCTGCAGGGTTAATCTGCCAATCTGTGTCACATGATTCGGATCTCTGACATAGGCTAGCCAATCCATCATCATCACGGATCCTGGAACCATATCCACCATAAACTGTGTGGCGCGGGTCTGAGCTCCAATAGTACGAGGGATCCATCAATGCTGGAACATCTCCTTAGACCAGGGGCCTTCTAACAATGTAAAACTGTCAATCCCCATCAATGGGATGTCAATGACGGGTGACTGCGAAACATGCTAATAACGCCTGACAGGAGACAAGATCGGCATACGGATCTCTTCTATAGTGCTCTTGATAGCACGCTCTCCTAAATAGAGCTCCCACCCTCTATCTGTAAAGAGAGGAATTCTACGAGTGGAAATGACGTACTCAACTCCAGTCGGGTACCCATCCTCAAATTCAACTCCCAAATGCTCTCCAGAGTAGGGAATCCATGTGATGACATCAGCTGTCAACAACTCCAGCTGTAGGCGACAATGAGTGAAACCCTCAGCAACAGGGACCTACGCCGGTATGGAATGATGCCATCTCCGTCCTCGTGGATAGGTGTCTAAACCTAGCACGCTCATGGGACGCAAACAGAGAAGCCTCTCATAGGCCCAAAACTGCCAACACAAAGGCAACATCTGCTATCAGTCAACACTCTTAACCTATACATGGGAAAAGACAAGAGAAATGCTCACCAGCAGAAACGGGTAGAATCATAACCACGCCTCGGTCAAGCCCTGCGATCGCATGTGCATTCCCCTGAGGAAGTAGGCAAAGGTATAGGAACCCCAATCATAGTCTCCTATACGGTCCACGTATCTAGTGGCGCTGATCAAAGCGAAGGACACCGTAGAAGAATTATCTGCTATGAAGCAGCCCCTAATAATCATCAGGAACAATCGCCGAAGAATGTGATCCCTGACTCTCACATCATCGGGTATGGGCTCACTCAACAGTCCGCTCATTGCATCTACACTCAAATGACCCGTACAAACAGTCCTTCCCTTGAGCGCCTTCGTCGAAACTCCCAATAAGGATCTAACGACAGTAAGGGTAATATCCGTTGTACAAGGCATTGAATCCCCTCCAAACTCCATACCTGTGATAAACCACCAATCCATCAGCGTCATCATCACCTCACAGTCCAGCAAATGGAGTGACTGAGTCTGGTGAAACCACCACTCAGACAATGCCCTGAGGTAACCCTAGGAAAGCGACGGAGAAGAATGGAGAAGAACATCCCAAATCCCCATCCATGTACAATCGCTTTGTAGTCATCATGAAAAGTCTGATACATAGAGTGGATGTTAAACCAGTTCCCTCGAGGCTGTGTAAAGCCGGGAACCTACATCAAATGCAGATCAACATCAGAATCCTTCACTCCTCACCAATAGGAAATAAGGAAGATTAAATATCTAACTTCATACCTCGTTTGCATGCAGGTATTCTGAAGGATGCCTACTCAAGTCACCCAGAAGATCTGGGTTTGCCACTTGAACACCTGGAAATTCCCTACGGGGAACACGTACAGCAAGAGCAGGAAACTCGATCGGTACATCCTCCTCCTCGTTCAAGAAATTCGGCACTTCAACCCAAATAGAATGTATCACCGCCTCCACCAAATGACGAGGCTGTCTGACAGACCGGCGTTGAGGCTCTTCAGAAGCCCTCCTCCGTACACCAGAAGTAGTCCTACGGGAACTACTCGGCTAATCTAGATCCATAATATCTGGACAACAAGTCTCCAAATCACCTCAGAAAGGGTGTGGTAAATTCTTACCTAGAGCTTTTCAAAATGCATTTTATGATTACATGCATGCATGCATTGTTTTAACATACATCTACAGTAGAGTTAAAAATGCATGACTACTCAATGCCTATATTTTGAGAAAATTTTGCCATAGCCCCCTTTGTAAATGGGACTATCCACATGCACATAGGCATGATTAGGTGGCCATTCAGTAGCACACCTATACACAGTCATATACATCCTACATGCATTATCACATCATAGTAAAAAAATCTATAACTGTAGTCTAATTACTAGGATTGTTTAGCTTTTCTACCTTTACTCATTTGTCCTCAGATAGGATAAGAAATGACAGTAAAAGGTGCCAATTTGACTGTTTCAAAAGTCAAATTTTTTCACATCATTATGTTCAGCATGATTTAATACTAACATTTGATATGTTGAATATTTGTTATCAAGTCATATCAGCATGCATATTCACTACTATGTGTCTAAATGCATTTCATGTGATAAGTCATTTTCCAACGGATAGAAATTCGAATAAAATATATGCATATGTTACCCGGATAGTGAAGAACGCTTGTACGGTGGCAGAATATGCAGAAAGTTGCCCAAACTCAGCAGATCTGAAGAAGAGCTCTCAGATTTCCTTCGCAGTGTAGCTTGAAAATGACTTATGAAAGTAACTTTTGGGCTTTACATAGCCACAGATGGCCGCAGGTCCACCTGCGGCTACTGTAGGTGTACCTGCGGCACTCCTACGTGGGTCCTACACCTTCGAATCGCTCTAGTTAGAGTTGCAAAGAAGGTCTCACAAGCTGAAAATGCCAAATCAGGAACAAAAATGCTACGCGATTGAGCGGAATAGCCTTGAATCCTGGTTTTGTACGGGTCAGAATTGAACTCCCGCCATCTCATTGGTATTCGCCTGAATGCAGGGTATACTATACTGATGAGCTCAGCTTTCACAGATCATGCTTGACAATACCTCACAAAGGTCCGATGCCGTCATTGCAGGGTCACAACCCTAAACCTCCCCGGCAGGGGTTACAACGCCGAAGTTATCAACTGATGAAGTATCCCCGGTGGGGGTCACGCACATCTGTCAATCATCCACGTATCCCCGACGGGGGTCACAACGCACATCTTTTAGTCATCCACGTATCCCCGACGGGGGTTACAGCGCATTCTCAACCATTGATACACACATCAATGAAGGTCAAACAACCTTAACGTCATGTCAGCCGATGGCAAGTAAACCCATCAAAGTAACTTATACAAGTATCCCCAGCGGGGGTTACAACGCATTGCGACCATTGACACATACATTAATGAAGGTCAAACAATCTTGACAATGCACCCAACAGGGATCTATCTGGTGATACACACATTAACGAAGGTCAGGAAACCCTGACGGCGACAGACTGTTGGCAGTAACTCTGACAGAATGAGGGAATATATTATACACATCCTCAAATAGACAAAGATTTATCCCCATGGATCTCTTATACACAAGAGGTACCTCTATAGAATATAATCCAGTGTCTAGGATTCAAGACTTTCGTGATATCCCCAACATCAACATCCTTGAAGACTTGGATCGCATGTCCAAGCCATCACTGATTGTCATCCTAACAAGATTATCTGACAATCATGCATCATACATTTGCATCATGTTGCTTCATATAACATCATGTTTACCCTACTTGCATTTCAAGTGTCTAGGATTCTTTATCCTATCCATGCCTTGCATTGCATGAATATGATAAAGATAGGCAACTGTAGACACTTGAAATTTTCTGCACGCCTGTTACTGACATTGCAGGAGGGCAGATTCTTCTTTTGGAGATAACCTTGGAAGACAACTTAAATCCATTCTAGATACTATCGGAAGTCAATCCCAACCCCAGAGCATACCCCGGGAACATCATTTCCAACCCCGAAACACACACCAGAAGGATCATTTCCAACCTCAGAGATAACCCCAAGTTTTGTCCTTGGCGATAACCCCAAGGAGTGTTGTTGCAATTCCGGCGATAACTCCGGAAATGCTTGTTTCAAATGCATGCGATCAGCTTCAATCTCAGACCTCCTGTCGAGGTACTCATACCTCAGACCCGAAACTAACAACGGGTAGACAGACACACTCATAAGATGACCTTGTGACATTCAAACACTTGCAGCAGTCCAATCTCAAATATAACCCTGAGCAACGTCTGCTTTCAACTCAAACTGGCGATAACCCTGGCGAAGAGTCAAACGTCATCTTGCCACATCAACACCTGCGCGTCGTCTCAACAATTCATACATACATACATACATACAACGATGTCCCATAAGAACCAATGAGTTACAATCCCAAGTGACTATTACGCGTGGCAGTACCTTGGATAGAATTTGAAGCTTGAAGACCATGGGAATGGACCCCTCTTCCTGACTTCGTACAACCTCTAATCCATGTCATTGCATAACTCTCGACATAAGCGGTCCGAAGAAGGTCACATATACCTCGTTCGGATGCTCAGATTGAAGTTCTGCAAGTTTGAGCGGACATTACAGTGCACGAGTGCACGTACTTCGAGACAACGGGACCCGCGAGGCCCGAATGCACCACGACCAGCCATAGGTATAACGGTGGCTGTCTCGGGTGTACCTGCGGCCATCAGTCTATAAATATAGACCTTGGGGTCAGCCATTTGAGAGAGGAAGGAGAAAGAAAAGGCGAGGAAGCCCTGTCCAATTTACTCTGTATACACCCATATTGAGTCTTTCCTCAGTTTAAACACCTGTTAGCTCACATATAGCTATACTTTTATCCGGCAGGAGCTAAGTGTTTATCCACATAGAGTCATAGAAGTCTACTTTGGTAGCCCACTATAAGCCTTCCTACATTCTATAAAGCCTTCTTTCCATATTAGCACACACTGTTATACACATTGAGAGTCGTGTTGTGTGCGTTTGCCCAGACTTCGGTACGTGATTTTCATTTCTGTTTGTATATATATACTTATATATATGTATATATTTTATATATGGACTAACATTATCGAGTTATGCCTCGATTGAGCCTAGACTTATGTCTGGAGCGTTTATTTTCTTATATATATATAATTGTGGTCAGACATATCTGATGAGCCTGAATTTTATATCCGGAGCATTTACATGCTTATATATATATATATATATATATATATATATATATATATATATATATATATATATATATATATATTCCGTCCTGCCTGGAGTTTACTTCGTGGCAGTTGATCGCTTTTACAGCTTTATTTACATTTCGTCCCACCTAGAGTTTACTTCGTGGTGGTTGATCATGTCCATATATATATATATATATATATATATATATATATATATATATATATTTACCTCTTTTATATATTTACATTTCCGATCCCCCATGGAGTTGCTTCGTGGTGGTTAATCAAGTCTGTATATATATATATATTTATAACTTTTATATATATAACTGCTTACTGCTTTCCATACAAACTGCAGTATCATGTGAGCCTAGGAATCACGTGATCACAGATTCAGTTTGCTGAATCTAGATTCGGTTCCCATGATGGACCTTTTTCAGCTGTGAGCAGCTTGTACATTATTTTACAGTGTCTAAATTTCCTTGGATGGCTGTCATGCCCATGAGGAGTTCGGCACTGCTGTATATTATTTTTTTAAAGATGCTTCGCATCTCGAAAATAAAAGCAAACAAGCCGAACATTTAATAATAAAAATGGAAGTATCAAATGCCTCAATTACTATTGAGCACGGGGTTTAAAAAACCTCTTTTTACAAAACTTCATTGCTATATCCTGTTTAAAACTGAATTTTTCATAAATTCAAACCCTATGTAAATAAGTGCGAACGAGGTACAATACTACTTCTAAATAATTACACATTGATCCACACACACACACACACATTCATAAAATAGTTTCTTTGGTGGTCACCTTGGCAACACGGACGTCGGGGGGTGCCTAACACCTTCCCTATGCATAATCAAGCCCCCGGACCCAAATGAATCTCGGTTTCACA
This sequence comes from Panax japonicus, assembly GCA_020205505.1. Taxonomy (NCBI): domain Eukaryota; kingdom Viridiplantae; phylum Streptophyta; class Magnoliopsida; order Apiales; family Araliaceae; genus Panax; species Panax japonicus. The sequence continues at coordinate 176,360 of JAINUV010001440.1, read as the reverse complement.
GACCTGTTTAGCAGTGTCACATCACTGGGTCAATGTGCAAACCTTTTCAGTTGCGTTGGTACAACCAGTTAAATACACCAACTGACGACTCTTAAATTCAAATCGTCGACATTATACATGTCGGACCTTTTTCACTTATTTTTTCAAACAAATCTCACATTAACATGAGAACACCAAAGAACAAGTAACGAAAAAAGGGACACTAAAAAATCCCGAAGTCAACATTCTTTTTGTCGAGGAATATCCGTAGAATGTCACAATCATTGGTGGACCCCACAACGAAAGTATTATCGTATAAGGAAACGACAGAATTATCTTTTTATAAAAATAACAGCGAAAGTGTTATCGTTAAAACTGTTGAACAACTCGGTAGTAAAAGTACAGTAATACGTGTGGTTGCATAGTAACACACGGTATTGATTATTGATGCTTACATGAGAAGTCACTCTGTTATACTCAATTATTGTTACAGTAATTGCTGCATCATATCTCTCATATTATTGATTCAGTTATTGTCACAGTATCATCTGCATAATATTTTATATATTATTGAATTAATAATTGAGACGACAAAGTTATTCATATTATTATTGGAACTATTGACAATGTCTAGAAGTTCTTTTAATGAGAGGTTTGGTCACCTAATTTCGCGCCAATAAGGAGAAATCCTTATCGAAAAGCCCCCTCTTTCCTGGGAACGACGACATGGTTGTTAAATATTGTGAGTTATAATATTAATGATGAATGTTATAAAAAAATCGAATTTGAGTTCGGAGTTGAATTTGGAGATGCGGACGTGATATTTGAGTCCGAAACAATGAAATTAGTAGAAATAGACTATAAACACAAAATTTGTCGGGGTTGACTTTTTGGTCAAAAAAGTCAATAGTTGACTTTTTCAAAAAGAAGTCAAACTTTAGAATTTCAATAATGAAACTTTTTGAGAAAAATATTTCTATTGTGTTGGGATTGTTAGTGTTAGTGGAAATTGACATTTGTTTCGATAATAATTGATGTTTGGAGGTTATATTGACCAATCGGATAATTAATCGAATAAATGAGCAATTAATTACTTTTAATTCACATGATTATAACTATTTGTTCACATGTGTGTACTATTGATTCACATTCATGTACTATTAGGGGAGGTGGTGCAAGATTGATAATACTTGCATGACTAAGTTAAAAATGGAGGTATAGATGGATGTATTATACTGTAATTCGTATTTCCACATGATTATAACTATTGAGTCACATGATTGTACTATTAATTCACATTATTTACTATTAGGGGAGGTGGTGCAAGTTTGATAATACTTGCAGGACTAAATTAAAAATGAAAGAAAAGTTGAAGGTATTATACTGTAATATTTTGAGCCCCAAAATGTGAAATTTTCGAAACTATATTTTCCTATAAATAGAAGCTCATTATTCCTTTATTTCTTACCAATTCACTAAAGCTATAGAGCAATTATTATAGAGAGAAATTATAGAGAGAAAGAAGAAGAGAAGTCTACTACCTCACTATTCCAGTATCTAGTTTTTTCTAAGGTAAGGGATATTATTCTTTTGTATTCATGAAAAGAGCTATTTTCTTTCAATGCTCATAAGGGTTGTTATTCCATTCTTTATTATTATGTTGGAATAACCTATCTATGTGAAGTACCGCATATATGGTGAAATTTTTCTGTTATTCCATTCTTTATTATTCTGTTGGAATAACCTGTTTGTGCCGTATATCGCATGCATGGTGAATTGTGTTGTTATTCTATTCTTTATTATTATGTTGGAATATCCTGTCTGTACGGATTACGCATGACCTAGTTCTATTCTTTATTATTCTGTTGGAATATCTTGTCTGTGCGGATTACGCATAACCTGGTTCCATTCTTTATTATTCTGTTAGAATATCCCGTCTGTGCGGATTATGCATGACCTGGTTCCATTCTTTATTATTCTGTTGGAATATCCTGTCTGTGCGTTCTATCGCATGCATGTTGAATTCTTCTGTTATTCCATTCTTTATTATTCTGTTGGAATAACTTGTCTATGTGGATTACCGCATGCATAGTGAATAATCCCTTGTATTCATTACTTATTAAATTATGGAAATGATCTGTCTACGTGGATTACCGCATGGCGGACGAAAATCTATTTGCAGTTTCGTAATTTTTCTGACCCTCAAAAATTCTGGAAAAATTTGAAATGATAATTTATTGAGTTTTCTAGATTGTGTCCAAAAATGGAGATTTTTGGATGTATAGATTAAGAGTTATGAATTTAATGGGAAAAAACTATTTTAAAAGTAAACCCATATAACTCCCTGTGGTTAACTCTAAAATTGGTGAAATTTGTATTGAGAGTACATGTATATAACAGGAGTATACCCTATAAATTTCAGAATTTTTGGACAAAAGTACAATTTATGATAAATGTCTAAATATTAGGCAGTTTTGGCCATATGAAAAATAATAAATAAATTTCAAAAATTCCGAGAAAAATATATGTTCAATATGGGACTATATTCTGCTAAATCCCAAAAAATAAATATTTTTGGAATTGATTTGGTATTTTCATGAAAATGAACTAGTTATGAGTAAATGAATTAAATATGTTATGTGAAGTAACAAAATTGAAAAATAGAATTTTATGGCTTGGGAAATCTAAATAGGGTATATACAGATTTTTGATGAGGGATTTGATCATTGGTGATGAAATCTTATGAGTGTGGCATTTTTGAATGATTAAATGCATTATTTGATAAAGTGTAAACAATTAAAATAAATTGTTTATAAGTTTAAGAAGTGATTAAAATATTGTTATATTATTAATAATATTAGATTATGAGTTTATTAAGTGATTAATAATATTTGGATAAATTTAAAGTCTTTAATATTTATCCTTATTTTCATTTGATTAATGCTTATATCATTGTCATCATCCTCATGTTTATATTGTGATGAAATTCATCTTTGGCTTATGTGCAAAGATGGACTGTTAATTATTGATTTTACAATTGTATATCTTTAGCTTACGTGCAAAGATGGACTGTTGATTATTAGTTTTATAGTTGTATATCTTTGGCTTACATGCAAGGATGGACTGTTGATTATTAATTTTATAGTTGTATATCTTTGGCTTACGTGCAAAGATGAACTATTGATTGATGAGTATATTTGGCTTATATACATAGATGAAATGTTTATTGGTATGATTATGACCAGGGATCATTCGGTATAATCATAACCCGTAATATTATAGATGATGTGGTAAAAGTCCTCATTGGTCTGTAGTGCATTGATGGACAGTTATTGGTATGATTATAACCATGGATTATTCGGTATAATCATGACCATTGATGATTACATGAATATCCTTGGCTGTAGTACATGGATGATTTGATGATGTGAATTATTTATTGAGCTGAGTCTCAACAATAAAATATTGATTATACACTTTTAATTCGTAAAAGATAGTAGATATCATGCTCTACTTGACTCTTCTAAAATACAATTGTATGTCTTTGGCCTGTAGTGGAAAGATGAATTGTTAATGAATATCTTTGGCCGTAGTGCAAAGATGAATTTATTAGTATGATTATGAGCAGAAATTTTGATTTGGTATAACCATGATTTTTGATGTTTTCATGTGAAGATAGGTGATGAAAATTATCTTCGTCCTGGGTGCGAAGAGGAAGTTAGAATCACAATTATGATTATGAGTTATTCATATGATTGTGGACAGGAATTGTTGATTGATGTTACAGGGATAAAAAATTATTGATGGACTTTTAACATGGAGAAGATAATAGATATGATGGTCTATTTGACTCTTCTAATGGATTGCTCGTTCCGCTGCAACTATGGTTGAAAAGTTTTATCAACTACCATATGTTCTAAATCTCTGATTTATTACTGATGAAGGCTATTGATGATGTAAATTATCGTTAATCATGATATTCGTTATTGGGAGTTGTGCTCACCCTTTTCCTTCACAATTCCTTTCAGGTAATAAGAGTGTAGCTGAGTCGAGCGGGGGTAACAGGAGAATAGAACGATGGTCTATAGCTGTTGAGGTTCTCCCTAAATAGTATGGAAATAATTTTATTGAGAACTTTAGATAAGTGTGTCGTATTGTATACGTCATTTGATATTTAATTTTGGTGAACCGAATAGGGTGGGGTGAACCCAACTTTGAAAGGGTGTTTTGCCACCACCAGTACAAAGTACCAAATAGACAACACTTAAACCACAACATTTTTTATAAAAACGTTGTGGTATTTTTTTTTACAACGTTTTTAAAAAAAAATGTTATAGATATATATAAAAAACGTTATCTATTTAAAAGGGCATATTTTGAGTTTAAACTAGATAACGTTTTTTTTAAAATGTTATCTATCAACAAAAACACGGAGCAAACGAAAGGCGCTCAAGTGAAACTTAAAATTAAAAAGATATTATTTCTCCTTTCTCTTAGGCTAGGTTTTCATTCGTAACTTCTTATATCTTTGGATTTGTTCTTCATCTTAAGTACGTCAAGTGACTGATCTCGGCAGCCATCGATGTCTCTGACTTTTTCGACCTCGCCGCCTCCTACACGAGGCTCAGTCAGTACCTCCAACTCTGAATTTTGGGCGTTGAAAAGCCATCATTTCTCGCCATTGCTTCGCCATCGTCTCTCGCCTCCTCAAAGGGCGTGTTCGAGTTTTTGGTGAAGAGCATAGCTGGCTCCACCGCGGAGCTGCTTTGTTGACTTGGTGGAGGTGATGTGGTTGAATTGACTCTGGCCATGGGGAAAGGATTTGAAATTAATCAAATCTAATCGCCCGAGGATTATCAGTCGGTTCTTATATTCGCTACCGGATCTGGAATTAGGTCAGCTCTTTGTTAATCAAATCATTTCTTTGCACATGGCGATTCTGTTCAATTTCAATTCCTATTTTGTTATTCATCATTATATGAATATGTGTTTGTTATATTAAACATAAATACTTGATTGAGCTTAAAATCTGCATTATGTTAACTCTTGAAATTCTCATAAACAAAACTAAAACCTTGGAAGATCCTCAGCTCTTGGAAGGTCCTCAGCCCATGGAAGGTTTTCTTCTGTTCATCTTGATGTTAATGTGAATTGAAATCAGTGTTGCTGAGAATTACTATGATTTTGTAATTGATCTGATGTAATGTGGGTCTTTGGTTGATAGAGATCAGTGTTGTGAATTTGTTTTGTTAATGTATTAGTAGTAGCGCAAATGGAAAGTGAAAACACAATGGAGAATCAAGCAGTTGATGAGCCACAGGCATCTAGGTTCACGTGGATAATTGAGAACTTTTCTAGGCTGAACACAAAGAAGTTTTATTCAGAGATTTTTGTTGTTGGTGGTTATAAATGGTATTTAATTCTTACTCACTTGGTTTAAATTATGTGCGAGCTACTTACTCTTTTTATTATGCCAACTGCGTGATGAGTTTTTGGGTAGAGCAGGCGTGTGCTTATTTTTCCAAAGGGAAACAATGTGGACCACTTGTCAATATATTTAGATGTGGCAGATTTTTCTACTTTGCCACATGGGTGGTGTAGATATGCACAGTTCAGTTTAGCCGTGGTAAATTAAATTCAACCCAAGTACACACTAAAGAAAGATATGTTCTGATGCTCTCAAGGTTGCTATGCAGTTTTTTCATGTACAGAAATGTAACTCCTTCTCTCTCTCTCTCTTGATAGACTAATTATTGGTGTAATTAGTATCATTTGCAAAGTGCTGTAGTTAGATTCTGATGAGATCTGTATTTATTAATGTTGTATCATGCTTGGAGTTGTTTTGCATTGACTTTATTTGTTTAATATGTCAATCCTATGCATTTGTTATTGTATATTTCCTATATAGATGTATATTTCCATATAGGAAGTTTGTTGCTATATTATCCTTTTATTTGCTTGAAGGAAACAATTGATATGCAGGGGAGCAAGATAAGGGATGGTGAGAAGGCAACCACATGTAGATGAGGCTCAGTTAGACAACAGAAAATGGCTTTGCTACAAGATGTACCAACATCATATTCTCTCTACTGTTATTTTATTTTCTCTTTCTGAATGTACACATTGTTATTTTTTAGTGAATTTAAAATCATGCACTTAATTTCAGGTTGATAAGCTAAAGAAAAGGCTTAGACATGAAGTGAATGTTCACCGAGCTTTGGAGAAAGCTTTCAACCAACCTTTGGGAGCTCTTCCTCGACTTCCTCCTTATCTCCCTCCTTCTGTTAGTATTCTCGTGTTATTTTATAGTAAAAGCAATTCAAAGATACATTTAAGTTTAGTTTACCAAGGAAAAAAATATAGTATTATGTTATGACTCGTAGTTAACTTGTAAGATCGAATTACCTTGTTGGAGGAGTTTACCTTATTTTGCATAATTTGTCCTCGACCTATCATTTGATCTTGTAAAAGTTTTTATTAGTGGCAGTTGGGGTTAATCATCTGAATTTGATATCCATAGAGTCTGGAGCTTGTTGCTGAAGTGGCTGTTTTGGAAGAAGAAATTGTTCGGCTTGAAGAACAAGTTTAATATGTCAATCCTGCATATCAATTGTTTATTTTCTAAGTTTGGAATTGAGTTCAGTCGATTATTAGACAGTTTTTTTGGGAGTTATTGTGTATCTATCTAATTACATACAGTACAATATGCCAAGAAAAGGAAAAAACATAATTAAACAAACACATTTAATTTTAAGACCCTGTAATAAAAGAAGTTCCAGTTGTTGATCATGGGCTGATGGATAAGCTTGCTGCTGAAAATGAGAAACTGAAGGTGAGGAGGCTGATTTCACCCATTTAATTTTGCTTCAGGATGTAGTCATGATCTATTGATTAAATGCATTTCAAGCACGATTTATTGAATTTATGCATTTCAAACATCTTATTGGATATGTACTTCTGTTTGATAATGCATTTCTTATAAATAAATGCAGTCTTTGGTTAGTTTGCTTGAAGTGAAAATTGGTGAAATAGAGAAAAAATATGAAGAGACAAACAAACTTAGTGAGGAGAGGTTGAAGCAAGCGTTGGAGGAAGAGTCCAAGCTAGTTCAGTTAAAGATGGCTATGCACAGGTTATTCAGAAAAGGAGTCAGATTCGTCTTTGAACTTTTAGTAGATTATTTGTATTTATTATTGTTTTCTCATATGCAGGCTTGAAGAGAGTCTCTGACATGAAATCTGAGAACCAAATCCTGTAGCACGCATTGGTAACTTCACCTTTTAAAAGAGGGTTAGAATATCCACCAACCCCGACAACCAAGGTGAATATCTGTTGCAAAACAATAGTGTTCTTCCTTTTTATCCCTCATACATTGTAAGAAGCTGAAAAATCTTACAATAAGTGATTGCTATTTTCTAAGTGACAAGGGTTTGGAAGAAGTTGCAGTAGGTTGCACGGAACTTACACATCTTGAAGTTAACGACTGTCACAATATTGGAACACTTAGATTGGAGAGTATTCTTTAAGTAAAATAGATATACTAATACATTATTGGTGCTTTTGCTACATATTATTTCTTCATATATATATATATATATATATATATATATATACTCCACTTAAGATTTGTCATTTTGGTAATCAGGTTGCATCATATTATGGTTTGCCTGTCTCCACTACACACTATATAGTAGGTTCCATGGTTGGCTTCGGTCTTGTTTATAGTGGACCTGGGGCTATTTTCTGGAGTTCACTGGTAAGGGTGACTTCATCGTGGGTCATCTCACCTGTGATGGGAGCATCAATGTCGTTTCTTGTCTACAAATTCATTCGTAGGGTATGTTCTTGCTATAAAGACTTGAAACAATAGCTAGATCATTGTATTTATTCTGTTTAATGATAAATCGGAACAACTTGCCTGCCTATGGCTTCTAAAACAAACTTATAGTATCCTCCTTGTGACTGGCTGCAACTGTATTATGTTATCAGAAAATACTAAAGTGACTTGGAAAACAGGAGGCAATGCAACCTAAGAATCTTTTTGTGACATCTACACGTTCTAACCCATTATAGCTATTTCTAGTTTGTTTACAGTGGTCCAAATCAAGGACAAGCAGCTGCAGCAGCAGCACCAATTGTCGTCTTTATTGGTGTTACTGCAATCTCTTTCGCAGCCTTCCCTCTAAGCAAGATACTCTCTATAAAAAATTCATCTGATGGTGCTTTATAATTCTTCTCAATAGCCAAGAGGCAACAGACAATACAGGTTATGGAATTGCATGATATCCTCAATCAAGGTCTTGGCCATATAGATGATCAGAGATAGTTTGGTTAGGTAGTAGCTTAATTTTATGGATAGTTTGGTTTATTTTGTGGATACATGTAATCAAATTCACAATTCAATATAGTAGTAATTTATATTGAAAATTGAATTTGAGATGTATATATGGATAATTTGGTATATATTTTGTGAATGTAGTAATTTGAAACTATAAACGAATGGTATTATTGGGATGCATTTTGAATGGTTGATACATTTTAGCTTTAAATTTAAATGAGAATTTAGACCTTTTAGCTATATATCATGGCATTAGCATATTACAGGTGCATTGGTAATGTAGGTGAACCACAACTTTTTTTTAATCTACAACATTTTAAAAACGTTGTGTAAATGTGCCTAAATGTTGTCTAATACATTAAACTACAACATTTTTAGCCAGAAAACGTTGTGGAATCATACTTTCTACAACGTTTTTAAGCATCTGCTAATTTTTGGAAAATAAATCTACAACGTTTTTTCCTAAAAAATGTTGTGTATTGTGTTTAACTACAACGTTTTAAAAATGTTGTGTAAGGGTGTCAAATAGACAACACCCTTAACCACGACGTTTTTCTGACTGAAACCACAACGTTTTTTCCGTGTTGTTTATTTACTGTTTTGTAGTAGTGCACTATCATACAAGATATCTAATGACATATAACCTCGTGTTATCATAAGACAGAGTTGTGCACATCCACTTGCTAAGTATATCTACGAGCACTACCTATATAATCTTGGAGTTTGTTTGAAATATGATTCTCAATTGGAGACAATGAAGATAATTATAAGTCAAGAGATGACTCACCATTGGAAAGAAGATGATAGCCATCTTCTTGTTTTTCTTTGGGGACTATTGGGTCAACCAAGAATAATTCTGTGGACATATGATATCTATCATAACCTAGACGCATGACCTCCCATGTACGAAGTTTTCCTTGAGTATTTTCTAAAGATTTTAATTTCTAAAACAGTTATTGATTGTACTTTTATGTAAAGTACCTTTGTAAGGTTGTGGTCGAAGCACCATAAGAGTTACATACATTTGTATTAAAACTCACAGTTTAACTGTGGTCGTATTTTGCACGACAGTTCAACAATTGTATAAATGAAGTTTGTAAATGATTTTTATAGTGTGATATCTGGCGACTCAGAATGGATCGTGTGGACCTATTTTGGGGCGTCACAAATTACATCTAGTAAGTCATTTTTTATAAAATTGTTTATCTTCTATTTCTGTTTATTTAATTAGCATATAATAATAATACTCTAGGAATAACAACTATTACTATAATATATTATATTTATCAAAATATTATGCGTATATTTAATTTTTTTTTTTTGTAAATCGTTATTCTAAAAGAGTATATATAATTTTAGGAGGGAGGCTGTAATTCATTTTATAATCATTATTCTAAAATAGTACTGTATTAATTTATTCTAACGCGTTGGAAAATATTATATATGGAGAAAAAACAAACCAATCGCGCCGAATTTGTTTTAACAAGCATGCACGTGAACGTTATCAACTCCTAAATACTACTACCTCTATTCTTAATTATTTAACGTCTTAGAGGTGAACACAAAAATTAAGATAACGATTTGGAAATTTTAAATATAATACTCAATTGTTTATAATATTCTTAAATCTTTTGTTAGAATAAGGAATTTTGTTAGGATAAGGAGATAGGAAGAGTTTAAAGTATCAAAAAAATAGATAGAATAATGAAGGTTAATTTTTGAAAAATTATCATTAATTTTTCTAAATTTAAACAAACGTTAAATAATTAAGAATAAATAAAAAAATTATCTCATTTAAGAACGGAAAGAGTATTTAATTTGATTGATTGCAAAGTTTTCCCATTGGGGAATATGAAAAAAGAAAACAGTTGCTGTACGTATTTCTTGATGAATGATGGAAAAGTGTATATGTTTTCTGGCACGCTTGTGCTTTTGTGCAAATCTAATCATACTGACACAATCTTTTTAACACAGATTCTTTATTATTTGATTTTTGTTGAATGATGACCATATAACTTTGTCATTTAAAGATCTATATAATAAAACAGAACTCATTTTGAATCTTTCATTTGACAAAATACAAGAACGGTTCAGATTCATTCTAACTTAATTTTTTCAACTTAATCTAAAGGCTCATATTTCTTCCCGCCCAAATCAAATTCACTCATACACCATACTCTCTCTCATGTTCACACACAAAATCTTTCTCTCTTTTCTCTTCTTCACACACACAAAAACAAATAATAATAGTACTAAAAATAAATATAATAATAATAATAATAATAATAATAGTACTAATAATAATTATAATAGTACTAATATTAGTAATAATAATAATAATTATTATCATTATTATAATAGTAATAGAAATAATAATAATAATAATAATAATAATCTATATAATAAAGATTCTGATTCATTCTAATTGATTTGAGCGGGAAAGCACAAGTACGGTTCAGATTCATTCTAATTTTAATTCAAAATAATAATAATTATAATATAATAATAATATTATTATAATAGTAATAATAATAATAGTAATAAAGTTATAATAATTATAATAAAATTAATATTAATATTAATAATTATAATTAAAATTATAATAATAATAGTAATAATAATAATAACAACAACAACAACAACAACAATAACAATAATAATAACAATACTAATAATTATTGTGGTGGTGTGGTGAATTATGATAATTTTTATTGATAATTGTAAGTTTTGTAGACAAGTTTAATTTTTTTTGGATATCTATTTTTAAAAAAAAATTAATTATTGTGATAGTGTGTTAAATTATGATAATTATTATGTCTGATTTTAAGTTACAAAGAGTCTTTAGGTAATAAAATATTTTTTGAATTTTAATCTAATTTTTTGTTACGCCGTGCCTTCAGGCACGGGCAATTACTAGTACACATATATAGTCCGACTCATTCTAACAAATTCAGGAGCCGAATTAAAAACGACTCGATTTCATTGACAAATAAAATTATCGCTAAAATATAAAAAATTAACTTTTTTATGCTTTAGCAACGTGAGATTTGTTTTTAATTCTCTTCTTTGGATTCGCTTAAAAAAGGGACTATATATATATATATATATATATATATATATATATATATATATATATATATATATATATAGGGAATCCATCCATGGCAACCGGTTGCCATGGATACTTTGCAACAAGCTCTTTTCAGACCGTTGATCAACTTATTGGAAGACTGAGATTGAGATATATTAATACCAAGCCGTGACAAGCTCTATCGATTTCTATTTAAATAAGAGGGGCCCACATTTAAACATATTGTCAGTATAGTTAAACAAAATGAATATTTAATATTAATATTACAACCGGTACAGCTTGTACCGGCTTACTCTTTTTTACGCATTTCTCCACAGTAAATTAAAATAGAAAAAAAAAATATATTAAAATATTACGGCCGATACAAGTTTTACCGGCTAACCTTTTTTTTTAACACATTGATGCTAGCTTTATATGTCATGCATGTGAATGTCTATTATTAATTTTATTAGTAAGCAAATCTTATAAGAATGTAATAACCAAGATATAATATATTATTAATCAAGATGTAATATATTATAAGAATTGCTTAATAATATTAAAATATTACGGCCGGTACAAGTTGTACCGGCTTACCTTTTTTTTTAATACATTGATGCTAGCGTTATATGTCATGCAAGTGAATGTCTATTATTAATTTTATTAGTAAGCAATTCTTATAAGAATGTAATAACAAATATGTAATATATTATTAACCAAGATGTAATATATTATAAGAATTGCTTAATAATAAGTTGACAATTCTTATAATATATTTTTATATTTTATTAAAGACTGATATTTTTTATTTTTACTATTACTATATAACTTAAATTCGTTTAGAAACACTTTTACCATTACTATATAACTAAACACTATTTTTATCTTTTTTATTTGTATTTTTACCCTATCCTAAAAAATTCACTTTAATTTTTTAAAAATTAATCCATGGCATCTTATAATTAAAATTATTAAAATTTTATTTAACAACTTTTATACTTGGTACATTTTAAAACTAAAATATTACTACAACTACATATCAACTAAAGTAGAATATCTTTATTGTTTTAAAATATATAAAGTAGTTTAATTATATCAACTATAAGAATTGCTTAATAATAAAATTACAATTTTTATAATATATTTTTATATTTTATTAAAGACTGATATTTATTTTTATTATTAAGCAATTCTTATAATATATTACATTTTGATTAATAATATATTATATCTTGGTTATTACATTCTTATAAGAATTGCTTACTAATAAAATTAATAATAGACATTCACATGCATGACATATAAAGCTAGCATCAATGTGTTAAAAAAAAAAGAGGTAAGCCGATAAAACTTGTACCGGCCATAATATTTTAATATTATTTTTATTTTTTTATTCTATTTTAATTTACTGTGGAGAAATGCGTAAAAAAAGAGTAAGCCGGTACAAGCTGTACCGGTTTTAATATTTTAATATTAAATATTCATTTTGTTTAACTATACTGACAATATGTTTAAATGTGGGCCCCTCTTATTTAAATAGAAACCGGTAGAGCTTGTCACGGCTTGATATTAATATATCCCAATCTCAGCCTTCCAATAAGTTGATCAACGGTCTGAAAAGAGGTTGTTGCACAGTATTCATAACAACCGGTTGTCATGGATGGATTTCCATATATATATATATATATATATATATATATATAAGAAATGATCCATAACATGTATTTAGTATTGATAAAAATTAGATAAATAACATCATAACTGTATATTACATAAATTAAGGACGAATATTAAAAATGGAATTACGCAGTCCGCTAGTTGAACTAGCGGACACTGCTTAATAAATTTTCGGACAGAATAGCCCCTAATACTTTGGATAAAACTCCATCTGCTAGATGATCTAGTGGAACTCTAAATCAGATTTAGACCACGTGTCCAAGCTCGATGCAATGTATTAAGCAACTAGATCAAGCAATCCCAAATTGAGATTATATTTCTTTATTTTAATAATAATTTTTCCGTTCCAAACTATAAAATAAAATTAATTTGATATATTTTTAAACTGAAAATTGAGATTACTTATTAAAAATTACTATATTTGTTTTAAAATTTAAAATAAATTTTGACTTTTTAGAATCAATTTAAAAAATCTTTAAACTCAAAATTAATATAATTTCACTCAAGTTTAGAAAATAAAAATAATAATTAGTAGTACTTTATAGTTAGTTTAGAATTGCTACTTGTGTTTGTACTAAAACTAAATAATTTCATATTAATTTTAAATTTTAGAATTTTACGAATTGACTCTAAAAAGTCAAAATATATATCTCTAATTTTAGAATAGATGAAGTATGAAACTTATAAAACTTATAAAAAAAAAATTCTAAGGCCGGTACAGCTTGTACCGGCTGGATAAAAGGGGTTGCTCCCCAACAACCGGTTGCTGTGAATAGAGACCCATATATATATATATATATATATATATATATATATATATATATATATATATATATATATGAGAAGTGATCCATAGTTAATATTCTCAAATTAAGGTTATCCTTACAACAGATTTTGAGCGTCCATCTGAATATTGAATGATTGATATAATCCTCGTCCGCAGTTTAATTTATAGTATTCCGCAATTTAATACTGCGGACGGGACAAATATCCAAAATACCCTTTATTTACAAATTCTCATCTGCAGTATATATATACAAACCCACGTTTGCAGTTTAATTTCCAATATTCCGCAATTCGAACTTATCAAACTGTGTTGAAGCTCTAATTGTGAGGAAAATGAAAGACTTCAGAAGTATAAGCAAATTTGGCATTATAGAAGAGTGATTTTGGGATAAAGGTCTTTCTTATCCTTACGACATCGTTCCATTTTCATAAGGAATTATAGCGTCCACGGTTTAATATTGTGACCAGAGACTTATAAAGAAGGGGTATTTTGGATATTTGTCCCATCCGCAGTATTAAACTATAGAATATTTGAAATTAAACTTCGGACGGGGGATATATCAATCGTTCAAAATTCGGATGGACGCTCAAAATTTGTTGTACGGATAACCTTAATTTAACAACGTTAACTATGGATCAGTCTTATATATATATATATATATATATATATAGGAGTGTAAACGAGTCAAATATCAGTGAATACCCTCATACTCATATTCGACTAAAAAAAACTTGAACTCGAATTTGACTCGGATTCGATAAGAAATTTTTAATTTTGCGTCAGATTCGACTCGAATCATTACTTGAAACTACTCGGCTCATAAATATTCGACTCATTTACAAAGCGTGTTACTCATGAGACTTCAAAATGAATTTAAAATATTAATTATTTCACTTAAAGTTGAACTACTACATACTAAATTGATAACTAAACTAATGTTTATATATAAAAAAAATTCACTTTTATTTATGTAAATAAATTACAAATAATGTAATACAAATTGACAATCACAACTAATTGATTTATTTAAGTACAAGGTTAAACAATTACATACTACACTTCAAAAATTACAAATTACAAAGGATGATACAAATATCACATATTTAACTTCGAGTATAAATCAAACTAGTGTTCGAGTATGATCCATCAAGCAGGTATCGAGTATGGTTCATGAAAAATGAAGTACTCGAACCCTAATATAAGCGAATACTGGTATGCTCGAATTCGACTCATATATCATTAAATAAAAATTGAGTATGGATCGAATTCGACTCGGATCAACTTCGAATTCATGTTTTGAATCAATCTTGAGTTAAGCACCAAACAACTCGACCCTTACTAATAAATTAGAAAGATCCCACCCCTGCAAAAATACCCCTCAGCTCTCCTCGTGTTATGTTGAAGAATAGGAATTAAAGAGACTTATGCATCACATTGCATCACATTCTTTGGCATGTATGTAAGAGCTAATGGCTTGTATTAAGTAGAAGTGCTAATTACTTTATACTATCTCCATTCTATGAAATTGTCCATGTGACGCCCCCAAAATAGGTATACATCACCCATTCTGAGTCGCCAAATGCATGGTATAGAAACAACTACAACTTCATTAATACAATTGTCGTGTAATATACGACAACGCATATACTGTGAGTTTAAATACAAATATTGTCTTGTAGACAATATCCAAACTCAGATAAAGTCCTCATTAAAATTATTGATGTACTATTTTATAAATAGTGAGGACTGCTAAAATAATTATCTTGAACCATCACTCCATATCCCGGCTAGTTCCTGCTAAATTCTCACCTCCTGAGAAGAAAAATGGAACAAAAAGGAAAATGGTGAGCTCAACTACCCAGTAAAGAATATTATGACTAAGATAATGAACAACAAATTATCGTTAGCCTTCAACAAATCAAATAAAATATAACGGACAACAAGTTTTAGATCAATATTCGCAGTGGAAATAACAATTCATTAGAAGAGTTTAGTAGAGAATGAAATCTACTATCATCTATGAATTTAAAAGTCCATAATTAATATTTTAGTCCTGTAACATCAATCAATATACATCTTAAATCAAATATTCATCTTTGCACTACAGGCATAAGATATTCATTTGTATCACCAGTTGGTCATGTTCATCTCAACACCTGTTTATCTTTGCACTACGAGCCAAAATATTCATCAAGTAATCATTCATCTTTACACTACAGGCTAAAGATATTCAGTTATATCATCATTTAGGACTGAGGCTGATGAAAAATATTTTTAAAAAAATGAATCCAGTGAGATAACATATCAAAGATTAGGGATTCATACTTCGGTTTATCCAAGTTCAAAGATACTCCATAATAATCAATTGTGGAGCAGAATTCAAAAATGAAGATCAAAACATGGATACAATCAAAGATAGTAACCATAATAGAGATCTGGGATAAAGAAGAGAAAATTTTCATTTTTCAGTGAATAGTGTCATATTCGTGAATAGTGCCGTATACGTTAATAGTGTCGTATACGTGAATAGTAACCCCGACACAAAAAGGTAGAAAATCCACAAGAAAAATCATACTTCGCGAATAGTACTCGTGAATAGTACCGTATTCATGAATAGTATTGTATACGTGAATAGTGTCGTATACGTGAATAGTAACCTCAACATGAAAAGGTAAAAATTTCATAATAAAATTCATACCAGTATTTCGGTATAAAGATATTGAGAGAATAACATCATTTATGAAGAAAATAACATCCCTTATCTCAAAAGAACAGTACTTCTAACTGGAATATCGGATGTAATGTTAAAGGAAACTTGCACTGAATAGCTTCTCTCAAAGTATCTAAATACTCACAAAATACGCTCGATAATATAGAGAGAGAAAACTTATGATTATGGTGTGATTTTCAATTCTAACTAAGCAACCTATTAATAGAAAAATGCTAGAACGCCAAAGCAGACTAAATTAATAAAATATTAATAAAAAATTTCTACTCACATTTTCTTGACCAAAATATCAACAGACCATTGTGGGGCCCACCAAATTCTAGAATTTCCACACCAACCAAAAGTGGGGCCCACCCATGTTTTTAAATAAAAACATTTATTTTTGAAACTTCAATAATTCATAATAAATATCCTTTTTATAATAAAAATTTAAATCTCATGTCTATTCTATAGGAAATCCAATTCTCTACAACTTTGTAGAAGAAAGTTTTTCCAAATTCCAAACAGAAAATGCTTAAAATTCACATACGGACGATTTTTAATACCTCCATTCTGACATAATACTAATAAAACACCTCATAATTAATTGTAATAACCGTAAATTTTATGATTTAATATTAATAACTATAAATAGGGCCCGTGATTAATTATTTTATAAATGCTTACGTGGCATGAGGTGAGTAACTCAATTGAATTAAAATTTAACTTTTAGTAATTGATAAGATGTGGAGAATTATGGAAGGTTTATGAGATGTCTTGTGTGACACAATGATGGAATTAGTGAGGAATAATTAAGTATTTATATGTTTATAATCCAAATAATAAATTGGGAGTCTAGCCCAATAAATTAATTGATGGACTTTTGAGTTAGCCCAATAAACTTGGGTCATTTAAAATCCAATTCGGAACCCAACATAATAGTTAACTGATGGTACAAGGTGTTGGTTAAATAATATGGCGTGAGGCAATGGGCCCGACCGACTAGCCCCTAGTCTATGTCTGAAATCTATTCTCTTGTCCTAAATTAAGGGTCACCAAGTACCAACCACCGACACATCAACCAGTCAGAAAGTTATCAAGGAGGGTTTAAGAAAAGAAGTGAAGCTTGCTCGAAATGTGGGAAAAACCATCAAGGGGAATGCTGGAAGGGGCGCAGCGTCTGCTACAACTGTGGCCAAGAAGGGCACATTTCACCCAACTGCCCAAAGCCGAAAAAGATCAAGGGATGTTTCGTGTGTGGCACAACTGAGCATCAAATCAAGGATTGCCCAAAGAAGGGGAGCAACGGAGGAAGCGGCCAACAGGGAGGGGGCAGCAAGCTGATGATCGGCGGACCAACGCAATCCAATCGACCGACTGCCCGAACCTTTAACATGACTGTTCAAGACGCAGTGACTGCAAGGGATGTGGTGTCAGGTATTCTCCCAATCAATAATATAAATGCCTATGTATTATTTGATTCGGGTGCTACCTATTCCTTTGTGTCTGAAGAATTTGCTAATCGACTAAACATACCTCCTGAACATTTAGAAAACTCATTGAATGTAGAGATTGCAAATAAGGAAGTAATTCCCATAGAGTTTTTTTACCAAAACTATTGTGCAAAAATTAGAGGTCACGAACTAAACGTAGACTTAATTTCGATTAAACTGGGAGAATTTGATGTGATATTAGGAATGGATTGGTTATCCGTCCATGCTGCGATAATCGATTGTCAGAAGAAGAGTGTGAACCTTCAGACCTCAAATCGGTCTAAGGTAGTGTTTTACGGTAGCTCATCGCTCAAGCAATCGTGTTGCCTTACGATGATGCAGGCTAAGAAATTTTTAAAAAAAGGATGTGTGGGTTATTTAGCCTATATAGTGGACACTCAACAAAAGAGAATAGACATAAAAGATATATCAGTGGTAAGAGATTTCCAAGACGTGTTTCCAGAAGATCTGCCCGGTCTTCCGCCAGACAGAGAAATTGAATTCATAATAGACTTAGCACCGGGAACCGCACCAATTTCAAAAGCCCCTTATCGTATGGAGCCAGTAGAAATAAAGGAATTGATGATTCAATTACAAGAGTTACTAGATAAGGGTTACATTCGGCCAAGTGTGTCTCCTTGGGGAGCACCAGTGTTGTTTGTAAAGAAAAAGGATGGATCGATGAGGCTCTGTATCGATTATCGGGAGTTGAACCGAGTGACAATTAGGAATAGATATCCATTTCCAAGGATAAACGACCTTTTTGATCAACTGAAGGGAGCGAAGTGTTTTTCCAAGATAAATTTACGAACGAGTTATCATCAGTTGAAAGTGCGAGAGGAGGACATACAAAAGACGGCATTTCGAACTCGCTACAGACATTACAAATTTTTAGTGATGTCATTTGGGTTAACCAATGCTCCGGCAGCATTCATGGACTTGATGAACCGAGTTTTCAAGCTATACTTAGATAAGTTCGTAGTAGTATTTATCGATGACATTTTGATTTATTCAAAGACGAAGGAAGAGCACGCTGAACACCTGAAGATGGTATTGGAAGCATTGAGAAGGGAAAAGATGTACGCTAAATTTTTAAAATGTGAATTTTGGATGGAAAGGGTTCAATTTCTAGGACACGTGATAGATCAAAATAGAATTTCCGTGGATCCTGCAAAAGTGGAAGTGGTAAGTAACTGGGAACAACCGAAGACACCAACAGAAGTTAGGAGTTTCTAAGGTTTAGCTGGGTACTATCAAATATTTATCCAAGATTTTTCTAAGATATCAACCCTGCTAACCAATCTAACAAGGAAGATAGAGAAGTTCGTGTGGATGGACAAATGCGAGGAGAGTTTCCAAGAATTGAAGAGGAGGTTGAGTGAGGTGCCTGTATTATCATTACCAGATGATACGGGAGGATTTGTTGTGTATAGTGATGCATCGCATAGAGGACTTGGTTGTGTGCTAATGCAACATGGCAAGGTCATTGCATATGCCTCATGACAGTTGAAAGATTTCAAAAAACGATACCCTACCCATGACTTAGAGTTAGCGGCGGTAGTCTTTGCATTGAAGATTTTGAGGCACTATTTATATGGAGAAAAATGTGAGATATATACGGATCAAAAGAGTCTGAAATATATCTTCACACAGGAGTTGAACATGCGACAAAGAAGGTGGTTGGAACTAATCAAGGATTACGACTGTGAAATTCTTTATCACCCGGGAAAAGTAAACGTTGTAGCCGATGCTTTTAGTAGAAAAGGAAGGGAGAAGTTATTCAAACTGACAACTCAAGAGGAATTAATAAGAGAAATGAAAAAGTTGGAAATAGAGGTGGAGGAACCAAAAGAAGCGGAAGGAAGATTTCTCAGGATGAGAGCTCACCCGACGTTATTGGATAGAATAAAGGAAGCACAAGAGAAAGATGAAGAATGTGAGAAGATAAAGAAGAGAATAGTAGAAGATAAGGAAGAAAGGTTCAAAGTAGATAAGGGCGGTATATTGAGGTTCGAGGGTCGAGTATGGGTGCCAGCTGTAATCGAACTGAGAGAGAAAATTCTACACGAAGCACACAATACGACATATTCTGTACATCCAGGAGGCACAAAAATGTACCGGGATCTTCGACACCATTTTTGGTGGCCTAATTTGAAAAGAGAGGTTGCAGAGTGTGTTAGCAGATGTCTCACTTGTCAAAGAGTTAAAGCAGAACACCAGAGGCCAAGTGGACTACTTAACCGCTGGAAATATTAGAATAGAAATGGGAGCACATTACGATGGACTTCGTGGTTGGACTTTCGGTTACACAGAAGGGTTATGAATCCATTTGGGTTATTGTGGTCCGACTAACAAAGACAACTCATTTTCTACCCATCAAGATTCGATTCAATTTGAACCAGTTAGCAAATTTGTATGTAAAGGAAATCGTATCGCGACATGGAGTGCCGGTGTCGATTGTCTCCGATCGAGATCCGCGTTTCACGTCAAAATTCTGGAAAAGTTTGCAGGAACGAATGGGAACTCAATTGAGATTAAGTACTGCTTATCACCCTCAAACTGACGGGTAAAGTGAACGAACCATACAAACATTGGAGGTCATGTTGAGAGCTTGCGTGATGGACTTCAAGGGGAATTGGGACGACCATTTACCATTGGTAGAATTTGCTTACAATAATAGCTATCATGCGAGTATCGGTATGCCGCCATATGAAGCTCTTTACGGGAGAAAGTGCAGGACACCATTATGTTGGGATGAAGTCAGAGAATAACGACTTTTGGGACCAGAATTAGTCCAGCAAACGACCGACGTGGTAGCAACAATAAGGGGCAAATTGATAGCAGCTCAAGATCGCCAAAAGAAGTATGCCGACTTGCATCGTCAGAAGCGAGACTTTGAAGTCGGTAGTTTTGTGTTTTTGAAGGCATCTCCTTGGAAGGGAAAGATCAGATTCGGAAAGAAAGGAAAATTGAGTCCGAGGTTCATAGGGCCATTCGAGATATTGAAGCGAGTGGGCGAAGTGGCATACAAAGTTGCTTTGCCACCCGAACCAGAACACATCCACAACGTGTTTCACATTTTCGTACTACGTCCGTACAAGTCTGACTATAAACACGTGATTTCCTATGAGCCCATTCAAGTAGAGAAAAATCTGACATATGAAGAAATTCCTGTTCATAATAAAATTCATACCAGTATTTCGGTATAATGATATTGAGAGATTAACATCATTTATGAAGAAAATAACATCCCTTACCTCAAAAGAACAGTACTTCTAACTGGAATATCGGATGTAATGTTGAAGAAAACTTGCACTGAATAGCATCTCTCAAAGTATCTAAATACTCACAAAATACGCTCGATAATATAGAGAGAGAAAACTTATGATTCTGGTGTGATTTTTAATTCTAACTAAGCACCCTATTAATAGGAAAATGCTAGAACGCCAAAGCAGACTAAATTGATAAAATATTAATAAAAAATTTCTACGCACATTTTCTTGACCAAAATATCAGCAGACCATTGTGGGTCCCACCAAATTCTAGGATTTCCACACCAACCAAAAGTGGGGCCCACCCATGTTTTTAAATAAAAACATTTATTTTTGAAACTTCAATAATTCATAATAAATAGCCTTTTTATCACAAAAATTTAAATCTCATGTCTATTCTATAGGAAATCCAATTCTCTACAACTTTGTAGAAGAAAGTTTTTCCAAATTCTAAACAGAAAATGCCTGAAATTAACATACGGGCGATTTTTAATACCTCTATTCTGACAAAATACTAATAAAACACCTCAGCATTAATTATAATAATCGTAAATTTTACGATTTAATATTAATAATTATAAATAGGGCATGTGATTAATTATTTTATAAATGCTTACATGGCATGAGGTGAGTAACTAAATTGAATTAAAATTTAACTTTAATAATTGATAAGATGTGGAGAATTATGGAAGGTTTATGAGATGTCTTGTGTGACACAATGATGGAATTAGTGAGGAATAATTAAGTATTTACATGTTTATAATCCAAATAATAAATTGGGAGTCTAGCCCAATAAATTAATTTATGTATTTTTGAGTTAGCCCAATAAACTTGGGTCATTTAAAATCTAATTCGGAACCCAACATAATAGTTAACTGATGGTACAAGGTGTTGGTTAAATAATATGGCGTGAGGCAATGGGCCCGACCGACTAGCCCCTAGTCTATGCCTGAAATCTATTCTCTTGTCCTAAATTAAGGGTCACCAAGTACAAGGAATAGTATCCTAAACTCTCTTTACGCAAACTTTTAAGCTGCTAATCCTAGGCATGCAGGGCTATCTAAGTGGCTGGTATGGAGTGGTTAAATAACTCCTTAAGTAACCATTGTTCATTTCTATTGCACAATGAATCCCAACATTGGGTAAAGCAAGTGTCTAGTCCATGCTTTTCTCTTTAAATACAAGCCACCATGGCAGTCTGTTATAGTGATAAGAGTGTTGGAGAAATTTGAGTAAAGAATTCTTAGTTGCTAAGCATTACCAAATCAGTGTGTGAGATATCAAGGTTAAAGCTCGAGAAGGTATAATTTTTACTTCGTTCTTAACTTGAGTCTTGTTTGATTCTCGGTTTTCCTAAATTAATAGGTCAAGTATGATGAATTAGCATAATATAGGGTGTTTGGAAAGTTTACTTTCGTGCATGAATACGTTAATAATTGCTTGGAATCATGTTGTGGCTACTCTGTAAAACAGAGCATGTTCACTGCTTCTGAACTCCATGGGGTGCAGCTGCACCGTACTTAGGAACCAACTGATGGGTTCGGTCGTGTTAGACCATGTATTAAGAAATTCCCTTAGACCAACAAACTTAGACTTTATCAAAATAGTGTAGACCGAAGTCTCGGAAAGAGCTGACTTCGGAGATGTCTTCGGACAAAGCGTGTTGTCTTCACACAAGTCATAATGTCTTCGGACAAAGCGTGTTGTCTTCGGGCAAGTCGTAATGTCTTCGGACAAAGCGTGTTGTCTTCGGACAAGTCGTAATGTCTTTGGACGAAGCGTGTTATCTTTAGACAAGTCGTAATGTCTTCGGACGAAGCGTGTTGTCTTCGGCTTCGGACATGGCCAGATGTCTTCGGCTTCGGACATGGCGAGATGTCCTGGGACTCGGAGACAACATCATAACTTGATATAAGGATGGATTAATAAATATTCCTATACTGCTATAAACTATTATTACACGAACGAGTTCTAAGTAGAGAATTTTACTAACTTCGGGAAAATAAATCTAATGCCTGCAAACATGCGTAGAAAAGGGTTGGTGGGATTGATAGATGTTATGGTCTACTTAAAGTAATGAACCTCTTGGAACTACGAAGAAGAAAGATTATGAATAAACTAGCAGTGGTAAAAAGTATAAGCATGTTAGTGTACAACTATGAGTTTTGATGGGTGCAGCAGTATACATAGATAGAAAGAAAAATGTGTTATGTGTACATGTTGTTTATATATGTATATCAAGTGTGTTTGGCTAATGAATACCTATACTTACATAAATAGGACAAACATAATTCATTGAGGTGATTTTCGCTATAGTAACAATCAACGCTAAAGGCAAGTTCCCTAACCTCACTCAAATTTACTTTGAATAAGTATCCGAACACTATTATTATTGTGTTACAAGTTCCTTAATTCTCACACTGTATTCATTGAATTGTTGTTATATCAATCATATTTTTATCAAGCAAATATCTATTTTTATTCGAAAATCATTTGTATACCTTGACGTTGTTGCAAGCATTGGACTTATCGTTCTTAAATGCATTATAAAAATTGTCTAAGCCTTTGATTCGACTAGACTATTATTATGTGTTAAAAAGCTATCCAAACCGATTGACTTGGTGTGGACTATCGTAAATCTACTGAGATGAACAACCCTCATTGAAGGGGAAATTATATATTGTCGGGTAACCGACGTGCGCACATGAGTATGATTAAATGTTATGCATAACATAGGGTACTTTAGGCTGATCACATGTTGTACTCGTTTATATTGGATTACAGTGTAATACTGTTTATTCTAGTAAGAGTTCTTAGTCCTTAGTGACTGCTCAGTGCTCATTCATATTGAACCTCAAAATGAATAAATCTTGAAAGTTGTTGATATCCTTCAGTCTATAGCGATACCTATTGAATACTCTTGATATTTCTCGATATCCTTGAACTACCAATTATTATTATACCCTTGAAAGGTTTAAATGCTATAACTGCTTGTTCTTCTGGCTATATTACTTGCTGGGCAAACTTGTTGTTCATTCTTGCTTCCTAAAAACATTACAGTTAAGGCAGAGCAAGGCGGTACTTCAGGACAGGACAAGGGAAAGGGCAAGGCGACAGAATAACTTAGTCTCTAAGACTAGAAGTATTATTATTATTGTTATGATTGTTATGATGTATTCAAGAATGATTAAGTATGTTTAAGTTAATCACTGAATTGTCGTAGTAATGGTTACGATACCTTGGGACGCGAATATTTATATTATATCAATGTAAATTATTCTATTAATTCCGTTGTTAATGATTTAGTAGGATATTCGTAGTTGCACGTGATGTACCGAATTCGAGATATGGGTGTCCGAATTTTGGGGGCGTCACATTAAT
This sequence comes from Panax japonicus, assembly GCA_020205505.1. Taxonomy (NCBI): domain Eukaryota; kingdom Viridiplantae; phylum Streptophyta; class Magnoliopsida; order Apiales; family Araliaceae; genus Panax; species Panax japonicus. The sequence continues at coordinate 151,656 of JAINUV010001440.1, read as the reverse complement.
TCCTTCATTTATATCCACACGAAATAAATATTTCCCTATCCATCATTTATATCTACATAAAATAAATATTTTCTTATCACACAAATTAATAATTAATTATTCATAAATAATATTACAGAATCACAATTATGACAACCAGGTCGTTCCCAGAAAAGAGGGGGCTTTTCGATAAGGATTTCTCCTTACTAGCGCACAATTAGGTGACCAAACCCCTTTCCTAGACAGAACTTCCTTAGACATTGCCAATAATGCTATCTAATAATATTATTCAAATAATATGAATTATTAATCTGATAATGGGAAATACTATGCAGTGACAATTATTGAAACAACAATAATATAAAATATCAACGCAACAATTATTGAATCAATAAAATAAAATATTGAACAGTAATTACTGTAACAATTATTGAGTAGTGCTTTCTTACTTAAGAATCAATAATTCAAAAATACTATGCAATACCGTGTGCTACTATACAACCACACATATTACTGTATTTTAACCACCAGGTACTCCAACAGTGTTAACGGTAATAATTACGCAGTTATTTATAAAAACTCAAACTTATCGTTTTCTTCATTTGACCATTTTTTGTTATGGGGCCCACAAACGACTGCGCCATCGTACAAATATTCCCTGACAGCAAGAATATTCCACGACCAAACGAATATTCCCCGACAATAATAATTATTTTATAACCACTTACTTATTTTGTAAAATTTGCACATTTCACCCATAACCAAAGCATTATATCAAATTAACACCTTATTATTCAAAATAGTAATGAAAGGAAATTCAATTTCTAATTTTTAATTAATTTTCCAGAAATTATTAAATAAACTGTCGCTAAAGGCCTATAGCGACACTTTCTGTCGCTATAGGTGTTCTTGAGTGTTCTTGGTGTTCTTGACAGAGTTCGGGTTGGGTGGTTTGACCAGCTTTAAAACCGTGTTCTAAATGATTTCTGGGTTTGAAATTGATTTCATGTTGTAGTATTTATGTAATACTACAACTACATATCAAGTTTTATGGAAATCCAACAACTGAACATCAAGATTTTGGCTGCCGAAAATCATGTCAGGCCTGTTCTTCATTTTCTGGGTTACCCAAAAAATGAAAAACAGTCCATAGTCCCTACTTTGAGCCTTTCAATCTTTGCCTTCTGGGGTCGGTTGATGTAATATATTGGTTCAAACATGTAGACCATATGTCAGGGTATAACGACATAACATTATAACATCAATACAACACCGAATCTAAAATAAATGGATCGGTCAAACTAGTAAGCAGGAATCGGGTTTTGAACTTTCTGGGTTTTCCAGAAAGTTCATAAGGCTGATTGGTCAACGACGTTTGACCACAAATTTCTATCATTCTGTTACGGATCTAAGTAATGTAAAGGTTTTAATATGTACACAATATGTCAACCTACAAGTATCAATCAATAACACGGCCAAAAAAGTAAACTAAAGCAATATTCATGGCCACCAAATTGCATGTCAGACTTTCTGGAATTCTGGGTTACCCAGATTTCCAGAAGTCGTGCTCGGTCAACGCATTTTGACTGCTTGTATCTGGAGATCTAGACATGGTATGATCATGATTCTAGTTCCAGATTGAAGACTACATGGCATACTATAGATACATAACTTAAAACACAACAAAACATTAACAAGTAAAGATCTAGAGGCCCTGACATTAGGCTGTCAGGTCTCATTTTTCTCACTTTTTTGGATTTCTAAAAATGCAAGATTCGTGCATGAAAGTGTTATGGATCTGGTATTTAACAACCCAGATCACTAAATGACACCTTAATACACTATTTTAACAAATCAATTACAACATTTTACATCAAATCAAGGATTTCAAAAATTTTAGGATTTTATACCTTTTTAGCTTGATTTTTGATTCTGATCCTTTGATCTGATTCTGATCAACGTGGGGCTTGATTTTATAACTGATTTGGCTATATATTTCGTGGGTTTGGTGAGAGAGAGATTTTGATGAGAGCAAAAATGAGATTAGCCAAGTTTTGAGCAATTTCTCTCTCTAAATCTATTTATATTTTGCTTTGATTCATTGCATGTGGCTTGTTTGGGGGCTGAGTTTCTAAGATTGCTGGTATTTGTCAAATGCTAGCTAGGGCTAGGGCTAGGGCTAGGGCTGCTCAACAACCCAAGATTTGGCCAAGTTTGCAAGCAACTAAAATAATGCACAAAAGGGGCAATTTTTACATTTCCATTTTTTTCTAGGATTTTGCATTTGATGAAACCCTTAGGGTTTAAGGTTTGGACAATTTAGGGTTTAGGTTTTAACCCTTAACTTTGCAAAAAAAATTAATTTTTTTTTACAATTTCTAATTTAGATTTTCAATATAGAAAATAAACAATTCTAACTTATAATTAGAATTTTCTAATTATATAAAAATTCCTTAATCAAAATTTCATTCTTACTAATTAGGATTAGCATTTCATAATTACAATCGCTAATTACGCAATTAGGGTAAAAATCACAGATTAGGGTTTGTAACCCACAAATTAGGGGTTTCTAATAGAAAATAATTTTCTAATTTTAGAAATTAAATCTCGTAATTAGATTAGAATTTTCTAATTACTCATAAATTAAAATAATTAGGATTAGGGTTTTCTAACTAGCATTGCTAATTTTAGCAATTAATTCCACAATTTAGCATTAGGGTTCTGACGGAACAATTAGGGTTCCATAAATTAAAAATTAGGGTTTTGTAATCAATGGTTAAGATTAACCCTAATTAATCTTTTAATTATTTACACTTATGCCATTAAGTTCCCGATTTAGGGTTTCATGCACCGAATTAGGGTTTTCGATTCCCGGAACTGAAACTAGGGTTTCCAGAACCAGTTTCTAGGATTTCTTATTAATCGTTAGGGTTTTCTAACCGAACGTTGTCGTTCTTAATATATTCTTAGGGTTTGTTACAGATATAATTTATCTGGTCAACCCTTGACCCTTAACCACATTCTGTACACAGAACATAACCATATACACAGAACATAATCACATAAATCCTTAATCCTGAATAATTCACCTATATCCTTCACCGAATTTTGAAATCCTAAAAATTCAATCCCAATAACATTAAACGCATACATTTATTTTCTATATAGGTCTAATATTTGACTTTAAATCAATCATTTAAGATTTTACTAAATTGCCCAAATTTTCGAGTTGTCACATTCACCCCTCCTTATAAGAATTTCGTCCCCAAAATTCACCTTGCACCTTACACCATTCACACATAAACCTTACACCTTTCGCACATATACCATTCACACACATCATCACATGCTACCCAATATACCACTCACAAGGGTAAAAGGTTTAAAATTGTGCTGAGGGGTCATATAGACCATGAACACATAGATTTGACGCTATTTATACCGCAAAACAAAACATTACTTGGTATGTTTACAATCACAAAGAAGGTAAACTACCGTTACTAGAACTTTAGGTGATCAGCCTATCGTACGATTACGTTATAAATAACGTATTTATTTTTTAGCGAATATTTACGCTACTAGATTGGATTTATTTATCCAAACAACATAGTTCACCTCAGTCTTATCATAGGATTCAGCACCAAAATAATTTGGTTCAGGAAATTTCTTTCAATAAACACTTGGGGTTTTTGAAAACATTTTCGAGAATGACGTCGTGATGCCGTACTGTATTTACAGTCCGTTGAGGATTCCGCCATTTGATGATTTTATCATGCTACATCATACCATAGTGGAATAGTGACTTTAAGTCAATTTCACACGAAGTAATACTGCATTGATGACTCCATCATATTTATCATCTCTGCACCAGGTTACATGGTACATAAGTGATAAATAAAAACAATTTTTTTTAAAGGCACATAGTGCGTATTTAGCTTGAAGTCAAAAATTTTGAAATCTGGCATAGATAGAGGTTTAGGAAAACCTAAATCTCCACTAATGATCATTTGCTTAAACATTTTATCTGTTCCTATTATCCTCAATACTCCATTCACACACAACTATACCCAGTTCCTACAACCACACTTATGAGTTCATAACCTGACCACAATTATATGAGTTTACGAACTTACCCTAGTCTGACCTTTGGCGTCCGTTCGCTGAGGGGATCATAAACATTTCATATAACTATGCGTCAAGAATGTCACATAAGTATGAGTTCTAAGAACTCGTACTTAATCCTATATTCTCTACCTATGACTTATTATCTATATATAATAACTAGCGTGACACAACATTTCAATTCTTACCAATGCCACCAACCAAGTAGTTTTTACACCAAGTACAATTCCCCTCCCATACAAGGAATCATACAACTCTGTTGCTGGCACGAGTCCTCATTGAAATCCCCACCTAATACTAACTCCACACTTACTCCATACGAATTTTATTTAATCCGTATTTACAATTCATAACTCTTTCATGAGTTTTCATAGTACAATTTCATAGTACAACTGATACATAGCATCTTGCTGTAAACTTTTCAATCATTAGATTGATTCATTTCCCATATCATAACCTTATTAGATCACGGGGTGATCTTATCGTATATATTACGATTCAATTCCATTCACTATGATCGTTTTGTTTTACGATCTCCTATTCCTGTACTTTCAGTCTTTTAGACTCGATCTATTCACCGTTACTGTTCAACTTTATTATCAGAGTTAGGGAACTCTATGTCTTTACATTCACCGAGATTCATCTTTGAATCTTACCGACCAACTAACTCTATGTGAGTTAGTCTTATCCTAATCACTGCGGTTATTAGTCTCAGGTATTACTACCTAAGCTTCATAACCAACAGCTCTGATACCAACTGTAGCATCCCCGAATCCGGGCTCCAAATCACCTCGGATCCGGTATACTATTTCTATCACTATTTGCGGAAGATATAAACATAAGTTGTTTATACAATACATTACACACTATTACCCAAAATCGAGTAACCTTAACTTATTACACATTTCCTAAACTATCTATTACACAACAATATTTATCAAATACATTATTACAAACTAGCCGCACGTTTTAACCCAAGTAGAACTTGACTTTAACCTTTTCCTGTATACGACGCATTTGCTTTACCTGCAATGTTTTATCATGATATAGAAAGGGTGAGCATAAAAGTTGCCCAACAAGTTTAAATACAACAATTTAACGATATATCATGATTGAAGAGTATGAATAAAGGGCTTGCTATAATTCGTCAATATAATTGAGAATTAGCACAAACAAAATTTTGACTGAACAAGTATTTTACATGAAAAAACATTTCTGAACCAACTGGTAATGAAGGTGATCAGCCTTTCATAACTGACTTATACATGCAAGATGTACAGAATACAATTTTCGTGGCAATCAGCAATGATTAACCATAAGCATGAAGAAACTACTCTTATTAGAGTTAAGTATAAGAAAACTTACCTGAACCGTTGATTACCGCACGCAATTTAATAACGCTTTATCCGAAGACCTAATATTAATAATATAGATCTCCAATATTAGAATAATATCATCACAGTATATTACTGTTATATTTATAACCACAAAATAACCTAAACACATTACCACATAAATCCTATCAGTCTATAACACACATAAGACTAGGTATCAAGTCAAACTATTGCAGTCTTAGTTGAACCCGACACAATTCTATCATCCCGACGGTCTAGTCGGACAAAAATCGAGTTTAAGTTCAATTAAACTCTGACTTAATACTTAACAATATCACAGATAATTTCTAACCAGACAAAACATTTTTCCTAGGCTCATAATAATATTCGGATAATTATTACCATTTATCAACATTTTTCAATCCTTAAAATCGTATTTAAATAAATTAAATACCACTTAATACCTTGATCATTAATATTTATTTAATATAAAATATTAATGAAAATCATAACATAATATTATAATATCTCAAAGTATTTTTAATACCTTAAAATCATATTAATATGATTTTTAAACCTTTAAATCCGTTATCCGGTAATTAATATTAATATTAAAATATTAATATTTTCATGTCAAAATATCAAAAGTTATATTTTATAACTTAAAATATTTTTATAACACTTAAATCATTTTTATATGATTTATAAAGCATTAATTCTAATTTTCCATAATTTATTTAATATATCTATTAAATAAACTAATTATCATTAACATTGATTAATTAATGAAATTCATCCCAAAATATTAAAAGTCATCAAAAATAACATACAATATTTTCTTATTCCATAAAATAATTTTTCATGATTTTTCATGAATTAAAAACTATTTTTAAATAATTTATTTAATATTATAAATAAATAAATAAATACCATTTATATTCTAAAAATACTAAATATTTTTGAAATATACTCAAAATAGTTAAAAACTATTTTTCAGACTTTAAAATAATTTTTCATAATTTATTTTGTATTTTTAATAATTAAAAACTATTTTTTTCTAATTTTTAATTAATTTTCCAGAAATTATTAAATAAACTGTCGCTAAAGGCCTATAGCGACACTTTCTGTCGCTATAGGTGTTCTTGAGTGTTCTTGGTGTTCTTGACAGAGTTCGGGTTGGGTGGTTTGACCAGCTTTAAAACCGTGTTCTAAATGATTTCTGGGTTTTAAATTGATTTCATGTTGTAGTATTTATGTAATACTACAACTACATATCAAGTTTTATGGAAATCCAACAACTGAACATCAAGATTTTGGCTGCCGAAAATCATGTCAGGCCTGTTCTTCATTTTCTGGGTTACCCAGAAAATGAAAAACAGTCCATAGTCCCTACTTTGAGCCTTTCAATCTTTGCCTTCTGGGGTCGGTTGGTGTAATATATTGGTTCAAACATGTAGACCATATGTCAGGGTATAACGACATAACATTATAACATCAATACAACACCGAATCTAAAATAAATGGATCGGTCAAACTAGTAAGCAGGAATCGGGTTTTGAACTTTCTGGGTTTTCCAGAAAGTTCATAAGGCTGATTGGTCAACGACGTTTGACAACAAATTTCTATCATTCTGTTACGGATCTAAGTAATGTAAAGGTTTTAATATGTACACAATATGTCAACCTACAAGTATCAATCAATAACACGGCCAAAAAAGCAAACTAAAGCAAGATTCATGGCCACCAAATTGCATGTCAGACTTTCTGGAATTCTGGGTTACCCAGATTTCCAGAAGTCGTGCTCGGTCAACGCATTTTCACTACTTGTATCTGGAGATCTAGACATGGTATGATCATGATTCTAGTTCCAGATTGAAGACTACATGGCATACTACAGATACATAACTTAAAACACAACAAAACATTAACAAGTAAAGATCTAGAGGCCCTGACATTAGGCTGTCAGGTCTCATTTTTCTCACTTTTCCAGATTTCTAAAAATGCAAGATTCGTGCATGAAAGTGTTATGGATCTGGTATTTAACAACCCAGATCACTAAATGACACCTTAATACACTATTTTAACAAATCAATTACAACATTTTACATCAAATCAAGGATTTCAAAAATTTTAGGATTTTATACCTTTTTAGCTTGATTTTTGATTCTGATCCTTTGATCTGATTCTGATCAACGTGGGGCTTGATTTTATAACTGATTTGGCTATATATTTCGTGGGTTTGGTGAGAGAGAGATTTTGATGAGAGCAAAAATGAGATTAGCCAAGTTTTGAGCAATTTCTCTCTCTAAATCTATTTATATTTTACTTTGATTCATTGCATGTGGCTTGCTTGGGGGCTGAGTTGCTGAGATTGCTGGTATTTGTCAAATGCTAGCTAGGGCTAGGGCTAGGGTTGCTCAACAACCCAAGATTTGGCCAAGATTTGCAAGCAACTAAAATAATGCACAAAAAGGGCAATTTTGACATTTCCATTTTTTTCTAGGATTTTGCATTTGATGAAACCCTTAGGGTTTAGGGTTTGGACAATTTAGGGTTTAGGTTTTAACCCTTAACTTTGCAAAAAAATTAATTTTTTTTTACAATTTCTAATTTAGATTTTCAAAATAGAAAATAAACAATTCTAACTTATAATTAGAATTTTCTAATTATATAAAAATTCCTTAATCAAAATTTCATTCTTACTAATTAGGATTAGCATTTCATAATTACAATCGCTAATTACGCAATTAGGGTAAAAATAACAGATTAGGGTTTATAACCCACAAATTAGGGTTTTCTAATAGAAAATAATTTTCTAATTTTAGAAATTAAATCTCGTAATTAGATTAGAATTTTCTAATTACTCATAAATTAAAATAATTAGGATTAGGGTTTCCTAACTAGCATTGCTAATTTTAGCAATTAATTCCACAATTTAGTATTAGGGTTCTGACGGAACAATTAGGGTTCCATAAATTAAAAATTAGGGTTTTGTAATCAATGGTTAAGATTAACCATAATTAATCATTTAATTATTTACACTTATGCCATTAAGTTCCCGATTTAGGGTTTCATGCACCGAATTAGGGTTTCGGATTCCCGGAACTGAAACTAGGGTTTCCAGAACAAGTTTTTAGGGTTTCTTATTAATCGTTAGGGTTTTCTAACCGAACGTTGTCGTTCTTAATATATTCTTAGGGTTTGTTACATATATAATTTAGCTGGTCAACCCTTGACCCTTAACCACATTCTGTACACAGAACATAACCATATACACAGAACATAATCACATAAATCCTTAATCCTGAATAATTCACCTATATCATTCACCGAATTTTGAAATCCTAAAAATTCAATCCCAATAACATTAAACGCATACACTTATTTTCTATATAGGTCTAATATTTGACCTTAAATCAATCATTTAAGATTTTACTAAATTGCCCAAATTTTCGGGTTGTCACACAAAAAGTACCTCGAATACCTGAGTGAATAATACTAGAGTGAATAGTAACCCTGACACAAAAAGGTAGAAATTTCACAATAAAATTCGTAACAATATTCTGGCATAATGATATTGAAAGAAATAATATTATTTACGAAGAAATAATACCCCTTACGACTATTGAACGAAAATAATATTCCTACGAATATTGAACGAAGATGATATTCCTTAAGAATATTGAATGAATATAATATTTATATAAATACAAAAAATAAAATCTCTTCAGAATATGAAATAAATAATACCCCTTACCTCAGAAGAAGACTGGATACTGAAGTAGTGAAGTAGCAGACTACTCTTCTTATATCTCTATATAGCTTCTCTCTATATAGTTTCTCTCTCTATAATTGCTCTTGTGAGTCTTAGTGAATTGTTGAGAATGAAGGAAGAATGAACTTCTATTTATAGAAAAATATAGTTTCGATAATTGCACGTTTTGGGGCTCAAAATATTATAGTACAATATCATCATCTTTTCTTTCATTTTTAATTTAGTCCTGCAAGTATTATCAAACTTGTACCACCTCCCCTAATAGTATATCATGTGAATCAATAGTACAATCATGCGACTCAATAGTTATATACATGTGAAAAAAAATAATTACAGTATATTACCTTCATCTATACCTTCATTTTTAATTTAGTCATGCAAGTATTATCAATCTTGTACCACCTCCCCTAATAGTACATGCATGTGAATCAATAGTACACACATGTGAACAAATAGTTATAAGCATGTGAATTAATAGCAATTAATTCCTCATTTTCCAATTAATTACCCGATTGGTCAATATAACTTCCAGACATCCATTATTATCGAAATAGATGTCAATTTCCTTTAACACTAATAATCCCAACACAATGAAACTATTAATTTCATCTTTAATCAACACGAACTTATTCATCATTAATATTATAACTCATAATATTTAGCAACCAGGTTTTTCCCAGGAAAGGGGGCTTTCCGATAAGGATTTCTCCTTATTGGTGCGCAATTAGGTGACCAAACCTCTCCTGGACAGAACTTCTAGACATTGTCAATATTGCAAATAATAATATGAATAACTTTGTCGTCTCAACTATTGATTTAATAATATAACATATTATGCAGATGATACTGTGATAATAATTGAATCAATAAAATGAGAGATATTATACAGCGATTACTGTAGCAATAATTTAGTATAACTGAGTGACTTGTCACGTAAGCATCAATAATTAATATCGTGTGCTACTATGCAACCACGCGTATTACTGTACTTTTACCACCGATTATTTTATGACAACTTACTTACTTTGAAAAATTTTCACATATCACCCTTAACTTTAACCTTTAATCAATTTAACCATTTACTAAATAGAATAATAATTATAAAAACTGAATACTTTTATTTCGTAAAATTCGGGGTCTTACATCCCCTCCTTATAAAATTTCGTCCTTGAAATTGACGTACGTACCTGTTATTTCGAAAAGGTGAGGGTACCTCACTTTCATTTTCGATTTCTACTCCCAGGTCATTTTCTCAATAACATGGTTCTTCCACAAAACCTTGACTTGTTGTGACACCCCCAAAATAGGTATACATCACCCATTCTGAGTTGTCAATACATGGTACAGAAACAACTACAACTTTATTATTACAACATGTAAACTATGAGTTTAAATACAGATATTGTCATCTAGACAATATCCACATACAAATAAATCCCCATCATAATTATTGATGCATTATTTTACAAAAATGGTGAGGACTACTAAACAACTCTCCCTAGAACCTTCATTCCATACCCCGACTCGTACTCGCTATATTCTCGCCTCCTGAGAAGAAAAATGAAACAAAAAGGAAAAAGGGTGAGCTCAACTAGCCCAGTAAAGAATATTATGACTAAGATAATATACAACAAAATTATCGTTAGTCTTCAACAGGGAAAAAATATAATAGAATACAATAGACAACAAGTTTTAAATCAATACTCGCAGCGGAAAATATTAATTCATAGAAGAGTTAAGTAGAGAATGAAATCTACTAATATCTATGAATTTAACAGTCCATCATCAATATTTTTATCCCTGTAACACCAATCAATATATATCTGGAATCATATATTCATCCTTGCACTACAGGCCAAGGACATTCATCAGTTGGTCATGTTCATCTAAACACCTGTTCATCTTTGCACTACGGGCCAAAGATATTCATCAGAAATCATTCATCTTTGCACTACAGGCCAAAGATATTCATCACAAATCATTCATCTTTGCACTACAGGCCAAAGATATTCAATAATATCATCATTTAAGACTAAGGATGATGAAAAATATTTTTAAAGAAACGAATCCAGTGAAACAAAATGACAAGGATTAAGGATTAAGGATTCGTACTTTGTTTTATCCACGTCCAAAAATATCTTAAAAATAATCATAGTGGTGTAAAATTCAAGAATGATCAAAACATGGATACAATCAAAGCTAGTATCCGGAATAGATATTTGGACGAAAAGAAGAAATTTCATTTTTCGGTAAATAGTGTCGTATTCGTGAATAGTGCCGTATACGTGAATAGTATCGTATACGTGAATAGTAACTCCGACACCAAAAGATAAAAATTTCACAAAAAACATCTCCACGCTTCGTGAATAATACTCGTGAATAGTAACTCATGAATAGTAACTCATGAATAGTAACTCGTGAATAGTAACTCATGAATAGTAATCCCGACATGAAAAAGTTCCAAATTTGATAAAAAGTTCCAACCAATATTTCAGCATAATGATATTGAAGAAATAATATCATTTGAGAAGAAAATAACATCCCTTACCTCGAAAGATTTATACTTCTAGCTGAAACACCGGATATAGGCTATGACTTGAACTTTCACCGTATAGCAATACTCAAAGTATACTCAAAATACTCACAAGAATACGCTCGATAACATAGAGAGAGAAAACTTTAGTTTCTGGTGTGATTTTCAATTCTAACCTAAACACCTATTTATAGGAAATTGCTTAGAACACCAAAGCAGAAAATTTATTTTAATAATAATATATATATAAATCAAGATTCCTAAACCTCTAGAAATCAGATTTCTAATATATTCCACATGCTCATCTTCTAGAAGGAGTGAAAAAAACGTTTTTCTAATTTAAATTATTTTAAACTTCCAAAAATCAATTATTTTGGAGCTTCAGAACTTCAATAATTCACAATAAATAGCCCTTTTGCCAGAAAATTCGAATCTCGCGACTTTTTATAGGAAATTCAATTCTCTACAACTTTGTAGAAGGAAGTTTTTCCAAATTCCAAATAGAAATTGACCAAAATCCACAAACGAGCGATTTTACAGGCTATAATCAAATTTCGGTCAATAATTGTGTCCACCAACACACAAAATATGTGTTAAACATTTAATGCCACAAAAATACTCTTCCTCCTCATATACTCACATACTCCACATTCATTATAAAATATCACCGTTAATATATTATTAAAATAATATATTTAAATGAATTATTTTATCGGAAAAAGATAAAATTTCAATTTTCAACAATTGTCACACTAAAAATTTTCTCCATCTATATCCACAAAAAATCAATATTTTCCTCATCATATAAATCAATAATTTAATTATTCACAAATAATATTACAGAATCACAATACTGACAACCAGGCCGTTCCCAGGAAAGATGGGGCTTTCCAATAAGAATTTCTTCTTACTGGCGCGCAATTAGGTGACCAAACCTCTCCTTAGACAGAACTTTCTAGACATTGCCAATAATGTTATCTAATAATATTATTCAGATAATATGAATTATTGCTTCGATAATGAAAAATACTGTGTAATGACAATTATTGAAACAACAACAATATAAAATATCAACGCAGCAATTATTGAATAAAATAAAATAATGAACAGTAATTACTGTAACCATTATTGAGTAGTGCCTTCTTACGTAAGAGTCAATAATTGGTGCAATACCGTGTGCTACTGTGCAACAACGCGTATTACTGTGTTTTAACCACCGGGTATTCCAACAGTGTAAACGGTGACAACTACACCGTTATTTTTAAACAACTTATATTTGTCGTTTTCTTCCTCTAATCGCTTTCCGTTATGGGGCCCACACATGGCTGCGCCGTTGTACGAATATTCCCCGACAGTACGAATATTCCACGACAGTACGAATATTCCCTAACAACAATGAATATTTTATAACCACTTGCTTATTTTGAATTATTTGCGTATTTTACCCATAACTATCCACATTTAATTACATCAACCCTTACTATTTCAAAATAATAATTAGAGGAAATTAAATTTCATTTATTAATTATTTGGGGTCTTACACTTGTGGTATAACCTTTGTGCGTAGGACATGCTCTTTCCTATCCAAGATCTTAACACGTACCTCCTCGTACGTTAAATCTTTGGCTATCTCGTCTGGTTCTAACTCAATAATGTCGTTTGGGTCTTTCACATATTTACAAAGCATATATATGTGAAAAATATTATGAACACGAGACATGCTTGGAGGTAATTCGAGTCTATAAGCCACATTTTCTGTGACGCCCCCAAATCCGGTATCTTCCAACCCGACAGATGGTGCTACACGGTACTACCATTCACACATACATTCAATTGAAAAACCTCAAAGGAACGAATATGTCTTCTATATATTCAAAATAATATTAACATTCCCCAGGTTCTTTATAACCGTTACATTTATTTTTGTCATAATATCAAATATTATCATTTAAAACCTATACTATTACATAGGTATTCTACGGGTTCTTCTTCGCCTTTCCTTTATCCTTGCCGGATCCTTCGGTCCGTTCGATCTTAGCTGCGTTCATATGGTTCAAGCAAGAGTGAGCATGACTAGTTCAGTAAGTACAACAATTCTATTTAACAATATGCCTGAATCATATAAAACATATATCTTCAATAACTGAACAATAGTTATAAAGTACTATTGATAATTCAAAATAGCACTTCCCTTTTCTTTAAAATATTTTACAATAACAATATTCAGTAAAACATCAATTTCGGTCCAAGACCTTGAGCATTTCAAACTTTATTTGAAAAAGACAACCTGACACAATGTCAGTAAGTCCGACATTTCTTACGAGCACGTCTAGGTGATCAGCCTATAGTACACTATATTGATCAACACTAAATTCATTAAACGTATGTACGTTTAAGTTGTGGCAACCTCACGTGCCTGTCGTTTGACGAAAAAACATTTTAGCATACCCAGTCTTCATTTGAAAACTACACCAATAAAACTTGGTAAAACATTGACCATACTTTGATAGATTATAAGAAATCTAACATATCTTGAGTCTAGCCGAAAGAATTGGCTTTGACCTCATCATACATTAATTCGTGCGTAGGAATACATGAATTACAAAGCTTGTTCAGATTGAACTGAAACAAGGGTTAGAATACTTGCCTTCAGCGTCTGCTACGGTAATTATGCTTCACTTAAAGTCCTTAAGGTCTCTATAATAGATGATCACATAGCATACACATTAGGTCATGAATGAGCATACATGGTTTCTAATGAATCTTACCCTTCTTCTCAATCTAATTCTGTATTAGATCTCCTACTATTGGTTCTAGCTTGCCATTATAGTTCACATTGTTCTTACGTTCATGTTCGATTACTTATCTTCAACCTTAATGTCTCATAATTAAGGTTTAAAAAAGCTTTAACAATGTTACAATTAAGCTTTACTTTTTTTACTAATCAGTTACCATTCAGTCTACACTTGTAAACCTTTTTCAGTGACCAAACCCTAGGACTGGCACTGTGGCGCCGGTCATTGCCCTTGAACTCACGATGCGGCGCGGGTTTCCAGTACCTTTTATCCGACCTTGGCGCTGCGGTGCCACACACAACTGACATGGCTAAGCAGCGGCGTGACTCTGCAGTAGGTTTGGGCACTGCACATGGTGCTGCTGCAATGCAACCATTATGCCTTGGGCACCAGACAATGAAATTTTTTTATTTAGATAATGAACTTTCCGGACTCCAATTTTGATCATTTTAAGTCCGGTTTGGCTCGTTCAAAAGCCATTAGCTCACAAATCACATACACTACGTGTTCATGCAAGAATTTTGTATTTTTAACTTCATTGACTCAAAATTCACCTATAGGTTCATTTTTAACGGAAACGATAAATGTCCGTGAACGTTCAACGCTCGTTTCTTCGTTTTAAGTCAGAATTCAGCCATTTTTGAATCTGCAACTCTATAATGTCAAATAAGAGTTATCTTCATCGAAAACCAATGTTTCCTAGTTCAAACACAAATTCAAATTCCATTCCGAGAATTTCAAGAATTCGACGATTATTGTCCAATCGTGTGAATTTCGGCAAAACTTCGTTACTTAGGATTTGTTCATCGTTCTAAATGATTTCAATTCATCCTATAAACATTTCAACTTACACATTATTATGGCTTATTTATGACGCCCCCAAATTCGGGTATCTTCCAACCTGACATATAGTGCTCCACTGTACTAATACCCATACAATCATTCCATTGAAATACAACAAAATGAATGTAATTACTACCTTCTTATTACAATCAAAGTATAATCCTTCCCAGGTTCATAAACCGATTACATCGTTCGTTGTTCATAATGTATAATACATACAAACATACTAATCTATTACACGATGGCTAGGCATCCATCTTAGCCTTGCCCTTATATCTTGTAGCATTCTCAAGACGTTCATCCTTAACTGCAATAATATAATTTACGTAAGAAGTGAGCATGACAGCTCAACAAGTTTAACAAAGGATAAAAGTAATACCACCTTCGTGAATTATATAATAATTCCTACATAACTGAACAATAGTTATGAAGTATCATGAAACAATAATACTTTAACAGTCTACAACATCAATTCCCAAAGTATAGAATAGATTAGGAATTTTTAACCGGTCGATAGACCATGAACAATAACTTTTAGTTTTCATACTTGAAAAGGATTTCACAGCACTAAGGCTGTTACGTCCGCATTACTTACGAGCACTTCTAGGTGACCAGCCTATTGTACTCTATGTTGATCAACACTCATTCATTAAACATTTTTACATTTAATATTTGGAAAACTCGGGTGCCCATCGAATAATTGATGAAAAAATACTTTTGTTTGTTCATAGACAAACCTTACCTTCACGTCCGTACCAATTACTTGGCATAGGATAACGTTAACATTTTTATATAGAAAGATATGAATCATAATCAATCTATATCTTACGAATAGTCTAGCCGAGTTAAAATCTGGCATCGACCCTTTCTTCAAAACCAATCGTGCAATTCAGTTCAACGAATCACATAAAACTTGGCTAACTTGGAAGTTAGACAGACGTTAAGAAAACTTTCCTTTCAGTGTCTTCAAATAACTTAATCGACTGACCATAGCCTTTACAGAATCTACATGATATATTAACATAGCACACTGTAATTAGCTAACAAATAAATGTTCACATTGTTTTACCAACTTCTTTCTCTTCTATATCTTATTTAACTTAATATTAATAATAAAGTCAACATGACTTATTACCCTTCGTCCTGGCTCATTACTCAACAGACGTTATTAACCAGACTAGAACATTGTTGATAAAGTACCAACTTCATTCATCATTTATAGCTTATTAATATGCATTCAATTCCTAAGTTCAATACCATATACTCTAGTATAGGTGGTATAGGAATAGTTTTATTACACTTATGAAGTGTACAAACATTACTCTCTTAGGTCTCCGAACAATTGAAGGTCAAAACCTAAGTCAGTATCCAAATCCTTGCACTCGCGCTGCGGCGCAACCTCTATAGTACTAGACTGGCGCTGTGGCGCCAGTTAGCAGTGGCCAATGTTACTGTGCTGGCGCTGCAGTGTGGCATTTTACACTACGTCTAACGTCGCGGTGCCAGACCTCAGTACCAGCATTTCAACAGTTTTGAAAAATTTTGTGAAATTCCCAGGGTCATAATTTCTTTGTTATAAGCCCGATTTGGTCCGTTCAAAAGCCTACACGTCATAAATGATATACTCTACGCGTTCATATAAGAATCCGATACTTTCGAATCTAATAACTTGAAATTCACTATTAAGTTTAATTTCTAAACGTTCGTAAACGTTAATGAGCGTTCAATGCTCGTTTTCTTCGTTTTAAGTCGGAATCGGACGATTCTCGAACCCACAACTCTTAATTACTTTATCACACGTGTTGACATTGAAAAACAATATTTTCAAGTCTCACATCAACTTTTGACCTCCCATCCGAAATTTCAACGTTTTCGACGTTTAATGTCTAATTCCGTGAAATTCGCCATAACTTTGTTACTAATGTTCTCTAAGCCAAATCTCATGGAATACTCCATGGATTTCATATCTAAATCCTAACCAAACAAGATGTATATATTAGCATATTGATGGAGTTCAATCGTTTATTAACAATCGATCTCAACAATCAATAATTTTATGGTTTGAAACTAAATCGAACCTTATGATTCCTATGATCTCATGACTTATAGAGATTGAATCTATGGTACGTCATCTTTAATCCACTATACAAGACATATACCACCCATTTTATGATTCTCCAAAATAAAAGAAAATCAAAAGAGATGAAAATGAAAGATAAGGATTATTACCTCAAGAACTCTTATGAAATCACTTGAAAACTCTAAGTCAAAGCTTCCAAAATATATGTTTTGTGTAGTCTAGCTCTCTTTCTCTCTCAAATAATCTAAGTTAGGCAATTGAAAAACTCTCAAATGGCCAAACTTAGCTTCCTATTTATAGAAAATAGAATGGAGGGCATAATAGGTATTACACACAAACCTCCTTACTATTCACTCTTGGTCACCAAGTAAAATGCTTGGTGTCCAAGCCTTATTCTTGGCTTGCATACCAAGGTGGCCGGCCCACCCTTGTCATGGGTCATCCCATGGGTTGCCCCATGGGTTTTACACATTCGGTGACCTACCGATTCGATCCACATTTCGGTTTTTATGAATTGGGCTTAACTAAATTAACATTGGGCCTTGACTTGGCTTAACCCATTAATCCCTTGGGCTTGCTCATTCAAATAATTGGGCTAATTATAAACAACCTCAAATGAATTAACATTAAGACTTAACTTAATTCTATAATACGAATCATATTCTATACATACAATTCACGTATTCTCTCCGTATACTAATCATACAATAATCGTATTGTACCTCGTATTTACTCATCGTATTATACATAGATACTAAATAGCATCATCCTTGTATAACATAAGCTCTAACGATAACGAAATTCTTCTACACATTTCATTTCCTTCTCGGAAATTAATATACTCAACCGTTAGGTTTTAAGTCTGCAGGCGAAAACTTTGTTTGCCACAAATGAAATATTATCAGATATTTCATCTTATCTCGATATTCTATTATGCGTTTCTCAGAATTTCAAAATAATTCTCCGAACAGAAACGGATGAATAATGTTTTTATGAAAATTTCTCGAAAAATAAATATTTTCGTCTTGGAAATTCCAAACAATTAATTCTAGCATGTAGCCAGATTACTAACCATATTAGCACATTCTATGTCATAGAACAACCTTCACATAACTTAATCACATAATAAATTAATTAAATTTATTTAATTCACATAATCAAATAAAAATTTAATTATCATAAAAATCTGATTTTCTCGGGCGTTACATTCTCTCCCCTTATAAGGATTCTGTCCCCAGAATCTTAGCTTATAATTACATAAACAAATGAGGAAAATCTTCCTTCATTTTACTCTTGAGCTCCCATGTTGCTTTTTCAGCATTGTGGTTTCTCCATAACACCTTCACTGAAGGTATTACCTTATTTCTTAATACTTGCTCCTTCCTATCAATAATTTGAACCGGAAGTTCCTCATATGATAAATCTTTCTCTATTTGGATAGATTCATACTCTATTATGTGTTTATTGTTCGGTTTATAAGGACGCAACACTGACACATGAAACACATTATGAATGCGTTCCATTTCTGGAGGTAAGGCTACTTCATAAGCCACCTCTCCTAACCTTCTTAAAATCTCAAAAGGTCCTACAAACCTTGGACTTAACTTCCCTTTCTTTCCAAAACGTATCTTCCCCTTCCAAGGCGATACTTTCAGAAATACAAAAGATCCTACATTGAATTCTCTCTTTTCTCTGTGAGGATCCGCATGCTTCTTCTGCCTATCTTGAGCAGCAACTAATCGAATACGTATTAAATTCACCATGTCCGCCATTTGTTGTACCATCTCAGGTCCAAACATCCGACGTTCACCCACCTCATCCCAACACAATGGAGTTCGACACTTCCTTCCATACAATACTTCGTAAGGCGGCATGCCTATACTAGCGTGAAAACTATTGTTGTACAAAAATTCCACCAATGGTAGATATTTGTCCCAACTCCCTTTGAAATCCATAACACAAGATCTTAATATATCTTCTAGCATTTGAATTGTCCTTTCACTCTGACCATCCGTCTGAGGATGATACGCCGTACTCAATCATAACTGCATTCCCATTTGCTCTTGCAAACTCCTCCAAAAGTTCGATGTGAATCGTGGATCACGATCTGACACAATCAAAACAGGTACTCCATGCCTAGAAATAATTTCCTTGACATACAACTTAGCTAACTGATCTAGGTTATACCTAACTCCTATTGGTAAAAAATGAGTTGATTTCGTCAATCGATCCACTATCACCCAAATATTATCATATCCTTTTCTTGTTATTGGAAGTCCCACCACAAAGTCCATTGTGATGTGCTCCCATTTCCACTCTGGGATTTCTAACAGTTGCAACAACCCGCTAGGTCGTTGGTGTTCAGCCTTAACTTTTTGACAAGTTAAGCACCTACTAATGTATTCTGCTATATCCCTCTTCATGTTCGGCAACCAAAAGTTCTGACGAAGGTCTTGATACATCTTCGTACTACTGGGATGTATCGAGTACCTCGAACTACGAGCCTCCATCATTATTTCCTCCTTTAATTTGGGATCATTTGAAACCCAAATTTTTTCCTTCAAAATGAAGTAATCCCTCCTTATCGAGATTATATTTAACCTTCTCTTCATCTTCTATCCTCTTCTGTATCTGCTTGCATTCCTCGTTGCTCGATTGTACTCCCCTAACCTGTTCCACTATGGTCGGTTGGGTTTCCATGGAAAATAACATTTCCACCGCCTCCTACGGTAACTTAACTTCTAATTCCATGATTTCCATCGCTGTTATCAACTCATTCTGAGTTGTTAACATTGACAGTTTCTCTCTACCCTTCCTACTTAGCGCATCAGCTACTACATTTTCCTTCCCCGGATGATATAAAATATCACAGTCATAATCTTTTATCAGCTCTAACCACCTTCTCTATCTCATGTTCAACTCCTTCTGTGTGAAGATATATTTCAGACTTTTGTGGTCCGTGTATATTTCACACTTCTCACCATATAGATAATGCCTCCATATCTTCAAGGCAAAAACTACAGCTGCCAATTCCAGATCGTGAGTAGGATAGACCTTCTCATAATCTTTCAATTGACGTGACGCATACACAATGAAAACTGCATCGCTATACACTACAAAATTTCCTGTATCGTCTGGTAAGGATAATACAGGTGCCTCACTTAACCTCTTCTTCAACTCCTGAAAACTGTTCTCACATTTTTCAGTCCACACATACTTCACCGACTTTCTTGTCAAATTTGTCAACGGAGTAGCTATTTTAGAAAAGTTCAGAATAAACCTTCTATAGTATCACGCTAACCCCAGAAAACTCCGAACCTCGGTTGGCATTTTCGATTACTCCCACTCATTAACTGCTTCTACTTTTGTCGGATCTACAGAAATGACATCCTTATCAATAACATGTCCTAGAAACTGCACTCTCTCAAGCCAAAATTCACACTTTGTGAATTTCGCATACAACTTCTCCTTCCTTAGTGTTCCCAACATTATCCTTAAATGTTCTGCATGATCTTCTGGCGCCTTTGAATAGACTAGAATATCATCAATGAACACTACGATGAACTTGTCCAAATATTGTTTGAACACTTTGTTCATCATATCCATAAATTCGGCTGGCGCATTAGTCAACCCAAACGACATTACCAGAAACTCGTAATAACCATAACGAGTTCTGAACACCATCTTAGGTACATCCTCCTTCCTCACTTTTAACTGATGATACCCCGTGCACAAATCTATCTTAGAAAAATACTTTGCCCCTTTCAATTGATCAAATAAATCATCGATCCTGGGCAACGGGTATTTATTCTTAATCGTCAACTTGTTTAACTCTCGATAGTCGTTACAAAGTCTTAATGACCCATCCTTTTTCTTGACAAACAACACCGGTGCTCCCCAAGGAGACACACTCGGTTGAATGTACTTTCTATCTAATAGTTCTTGCAACTGAACCATTAACTCCTTCATATCAACTGGCGCCATCCGATATGGTGCCCTTGAAACTGGTGTCGTTCTCGATAACAGATTAATTACAAACTCAACCTCCCTATCCGGTGGAATACCCGGTAACTCCTCTGAAAATACATCTGCGGACTCTTACACTATAAATATCTAGTCCAAGGATGTTACCACTCTTTGGGTATCCACAACATGGCACAGATAACCTACACACCCTTTTCTCAACATTTTCCTAGCTTGTGTCATCGACAGACAACAAGAGTGTCTCGGTGATTCACTACCGAAAAACACTACCTTGGTTTTCTTAAAAAGCCGAAGGTTTATGCTTTTCCTATGGCAATCTATTATCGCCTTATGGTTAACCAACCAATCCATACCAAGAATTACATCGAATTCTTTTAACCTTATCGGTACCAAATCTACAGATAACTTATTCCCTCTAATATTTACGCAACAATTCTTATGAATATGTTCAATGGGGATTATCTCTTCATTTACTACCTTAACGTCTAAAGGTATTTGTAACTTCTCAAGGATTAAACCTAATCGCTTAGCAAATTCACATGCTATAAAAGAACAAGTAGCACCCGAGTCAAATAGCACATAAGTATTTATCTCATTGACCGGAATGATACCTGCTACCACATCCGTTGATGCAACAACATCTTGGACGGTCATATTAAACGTACGAGCTGAGGGTCTACCCACTAATGGTGTTAGTCCAGTAATGGCTAACTTACCACTACCAGAACCCTTATTTCCCTCTAAACCCTTTTTTGGGCAATTTCTTGCCATGTGGTCCAATGACCCACAGACAAAACACCCATGGTTCTTCTTAGGGTTAGGCCAGTTGGGTGATAAATGCCCCTCCTGTGAGATCCCGAATTTTATGAAATAAAAGTATTCAATTTTTCTATTTTGGTAAATAGTTAAATTGATAAAAGTTTAAAGTTAAGGGTGATATGTCAATTTTTTTCAAAGTAAGCAAGTTGTCATAAAATACCCGGTAGTAAAAGTACAGTAATATGCGTGGTTGCATAGTAGCACACGGTATTAATTATTGATGCTTACGTGAGAAGTCACTCAGTTATACTCAATTATTGTTACAGTAATGGCTGCATCATATCTCTCATATTATTGATTCAATTATTGTCACAGTATCATCTGCAATATGTTATATTATTATATCAATAATTGAGACGACAAAGTTATTCATATAATTATTTGCAATATTGACAATGTCTAAAAGTTCTGTCAAGGAGAGGTTTGGTCACCTAATTGCTCGCCAATAAGGAGAAATCCTTATCGGAAAGCCCCCTCTTTCCTGGGAACAACCTGATTGTTAAATATTGTGAATTATAATAATAATGAATAAATGTTTTTAAAAATTGAATTTGAGTTCGGAGTTGAATTTGGAGATGCAGACATGATATTTAAGTCCACAACGATGAAATTAGTAAAAAAAGACTATAAACTCAAAATTTTTCGGGGTTGACTTTTTGGTCAAATAGTTAATAGTTGACTTTTTTGAAAAAAGTCAAACTTCAAAATTTCAAAAATAAATTTTTTGATAAAAATACTTCCATTGTGTTGGAATTATTAGTGTTAGTGAAAATCGATATTTATTTCGATAATAATTGATGTCTGAAGGTTATATTGACCAATCAGGTAATTAACCGAATAAATGAGTAATTAATTGCTATTGATTCACATGATTATAACGATTTGTTCACATGTGTGTACTATTGATTCACATTCTTGTTACTATTAGGAGAGTTGGTGCAAGATTGATAATACTTGCATGACTAAGTTAAAAATAGAGGTATAGATGGAGGTACTATACTGTAATTCGTATTTTCACATGTCTAGAACTATTGAGTCATATGATTTACTATTGATTCACATGATTTACTATGAGGGGAGGTGGTGCAAGTTTGATAATACTTGCAGGACTAAATTAAAAATGAAGGAACAAATGAAGGTATTGTACTGTAATATTTCGAGCCCCAAAACGTGCAATTATCGAAACTATATTTTTCTATAAATAGAAGCTCATTCTTCTTCATTTCTCACCAATTCACTAAAGCTATAGAGCAATTATTATAGAGAAATTATAGAGGGAGAAGCTATAGAGAGAAAGAAGAAGAGAAGTCTGCTACCTCTCTACTCTAGTATTCAGTTTCTTTCTAAGGTAAGAGATATTATTATTATAGTAAGGGGTATTACTTCTTTTTTATTCATGAAGAGAACTTCTGTTATTCTATTTTTTATTATTCTGTTGGAATAACCTGTATACGCGGACTTCCCTATACTTGGTGAAATTCTTCTATTATTCCATTCCTTATTATTATGTTGGAATAACCTGTCTATGCGAAGTACTGCATATATGGTGAAATTCTTCTATTATTCCATTCTTTATTATTTTGTTGGAGTAACCTGTATACGCGGACTACCCTATACTTGGTGAAATTCTTCTATTATTCCATTCTTTATTATTCTGTCAGAATATCCTGTCTGTGCCTTTACGCCGGACCTGGTTCCATTATTTATTATTCTGTAGGAATATCCTGTCTGTGCGTTTACGCCGGACCTGGTTCCATTATTTATTATTCTGTTCGGAATAACCTATATGTGCGGTCTCTATCGCATGCATGGTGAATTCTTCTGTTATTCCATTCTTTATTATTATGTTGGAATAACCTATCTATGTGGATTACCACATGCATGGTGAATGATCCTTTGTATTCATTCCTTATTAAATTATGAAAATGATCTGTTTACGTGAATTATGATGAAGGTCATAATAAAAGCATTGGACTGATGAAAATCAGGGGTATATGTAGTATTAGTAAGTGTTATGATGAGTTATGTTGGTTATTACGTGAAAACATGAAATTTTCTTAGAAATCACAAAGGGTTGAAAATCAGATTTTGGTGAAAATGGAACATGAAATTCAATTGACCATATCTCCTATTATATTTCGAATTTTTGAGTGTGGTCAAGTTCTAGATTTAGATCTATAAGTTTCGTAACTTATCCAAGTGAAATCACTGGAAAATGTGTTGTAGATTTTCGTATGGACTGATTTTAGCAAAGCACGAAAAACTGAAAAATGGAAAAACAACTACTGTCCAGATTTTAAAAGGGCTGTTTCGGCCACTTAATTTATGAGAAAAATTCTGGCCTTTTGAGACATGAAAGTATATGGTATAAAGAACCTTCTGTCCAAATATGAGCAGATTCCGACTTAAAATGAGCAAGTTATGACCATTTCAATATTTAGGTTTTTTCAACAAAAAATGCTATAACCGGAGTTCTATAACTCCGATGACCATGAAATTTAAACTGGAAGCTCACATTAACATGTGTAAGATCCTGCCAAGATTTGGGTATTTTTGGAGTTAACCTTGAGGTAACTAATTTCTTAAGGAATTAATTAGAAATTGATTTTTGAAAAATAGTAAATTAATTTTAAAAATTTCGAGAAAAATATATGTTCATTATGGGACTATATTCTGCTAAATCCAAGAAAAGAAATATTTTTGGGACTGATTTGGTATTTTTCATGAAAATGGTTTAGTTACGAACATATGAGTTAAATATGTTATGTGAAGTAACAAAGCTGGAAAATAGGATTTTATGGCTTGGAAATCCTATATAATGTATATGCAGATTTTTTATGAGGGATTTGATCATTGGTGATGAAATCTTATGAGCATGGCATTTTTGAAGGATTAAATGCATTATTTGGTAAAGTGTAAACAATTGAAATAAATTGTTTATAAGTTTAAGAAGTGATTAAAATATTGTTATGATATTAATAATATTAGATTATGAGTGGTTCATAATATTTGGATAAATTTAAAGTCTTTAATATTTATCTTTGTTTTTCGTAGATTGATGTTTATATCATTGCCATCATTCTCATGCTTATATTATGACCAGGGATTATTCGGTATAATCATGACCGTAATGTTATAAATGATGTGGTAAAAGTCATCTTTGACCCGTAGTGCATAGATGGACTTGGTATGATTATGACCAGGGATTATTCGGTATAATCATAACCATAATTGAATACACGAATATCCTTTGCCCGTAGTGCATGGATAATTCGTGGTCGTGATACTATTAAGCTGAGTCTCAATATTATTGGTTTTACAGTTGTATATATTTGGCCTGTAGTGCAAAGATGAACTGTTGGTTATTGGTTATACAGTTGTATATCTTTGGCCATAGTGCAAAGATGAATTTATTAGTATGATTATGAGCATGAATTGTGATTTGGTATAACCATGATTTTTGATGTTTCAGGTGAAGATAAGTGATGAAAATTATCTTCGTCTTGGGTGCAAAAATGAATTCAGAATCACAATTATGATTATGAGTTATTCATATGATTGTGGACATGAATTGTTGATTGATGTTACAGGGATAAAACATTATTAGTGGACTTTTAACATGGAGAAGATAATAGACCTGATGGTCTATTTGACTCTTTTAATGGATTGCTCGTTCCGCTGCAACTATGGGTGAAAAGTTTTATCATCTACCATATGTTCTAAATCTCTAATTTATTATTGACGAAAGCTATTAATAATTTAATTATCTTTAGTTATGATATTCTTTACTGGGCTAGTTGTGCTCACCCTTTTGCTTCACAATTCCTTTCAGGTAGTAAGAGTGTTGCCAAGTCGAGCGGGGATAACAGGGGAATAGAACGGTGGTCTATAACTGTTGAGGTTCTCCCTAAATAGTATGGAAATATTTTTATTGAGAACTTTAGATAAGTGTGTCGTATTGTATACGTCATTTGATATTTAATTTTGGTGAACTGAATAGGGTGAGGTGAACCCAACTTTGGAAGGGTGTTTTGCCACTATCATACAACCTCGTGTTATCATAAGACAGGGTTGTGCACATCCACTTGCTGAGTATATCTACGAGCACTACCTATATGATCTTGGAGTTTATTTCAAATATAATTCTCACTTGGAGACAACAAAGATAATTATATGTCAAGAGAAGACTCACCATTGGAAAAAATATGATAGCAATCTTCTCGTTTTTCTTTAGGGACTATTGGATCAACCAAGGATAATTCTGTGGACATATGATATCTATTATAACCTAGACGCATGGCCTCCCATGTACGAAGGTTTCCTTTAGTATTTTCCAAAGATTTTAATTTCTAAAATAGTTATTGACTGTACTTTTATGTAAAGTACCTTTGTAAGGTGTTATGGTCGAGGCACCATGAGAGTTATATATATTTGTATTAAAACTCACAGCTTATGTGCTGTCGTACTCTGAACGACAGTTCAACAGTTGTATAAATGAAGTTTGTATTTGATTTTTATAGTGTGATATCTGGCGACTCAGAATGGGTCATGTGGACCAATTTTGGGGGTGTCACAACTCCTGGCCATAGTTGTAACAAACCTCTTTCCCTTTTAAACAAACTCCCATGTGAGTCTTTTCGCATGTCTTACATGCTTCTGTTCTCTACTTGGGCTCTCCTTACTTTACCCCAGTATTCCCAGGGTTAAAACTCTTCCTCTTTGGCAAGTTACCGCTTCCACTGGAAACTTCAGCCTTACTCACTCCCTCTAACTTACTCTTGTTCTTTCTCTCTTTGTGGTACTGAGACAATGCCTCACCACCACCTTCAGCTATAATCACCTTTTCTAGAATGGTCCCATAAGAAGCACTCTAAAAAACTGATATCCTACTGTAGAGCCAAGGTTTTAAGCCCTGCTCAAACCTGCGTGGCTTCCTCTCCTCTGTATCCACCTGGTATGGAGCAAATCTCGCCAATTCATTGAACTTGGCGGCATACTGGGGAACTGACATATCCCCCTGCTTTAGTTCTAGGAACTTAATCTCCATCCTACCCTGCATGCTAGTAGGGAAATAGTATTCAAAGAAGACCTTCTTAAACTGTTCCCACCTAACAGCTCCGGTTCTAGCCCTACCCTGGCGAGCCTCCCACCAGTAGTTGGCTTCCCCCTTCATCATGTAAGTCGCAAATGAAGTCTTATGCGCCTCACCTACGTTTGTTATCACAAACGCCTTTTCAATCTCTTTTACCCATGTCTGGGCTTCTAATGGGTCCGTCGTTCCTCGAAACTCAGGAGGACCCACACTCTTAAATTCCTTAAAAGTAGTTGTTCTTGCTACCCTAGGAGCTACATGAATCCCTCCCCCCTCTTGGTTAAATGCAGCCGTTAATAAATTAACAAACTCTTGCATAAGGTTATTAGGACCCCCTTGATTCTAATTATGAGACTCGGCCTCTTGGTTACGTTGTCTCCTTCTCGACGACATAATTCTGATTAAATAAATAAAGCTTCGTTATTATCTATTTAACTACTTGGTTATCATTCTCAAACAACAACCACTCATACCACAACAAGCACATTAAATAAAAACTTTATTATATTAATATGCTTTCATAGTCAAAACTATTTACAACATGTTCCCTTAGCCAAAAAGCTATTACATACTATCCCGCGATTGCCTTCAACAAAAATTGGGATTTACAAAAAGGCTACCCTTAATTATACAATAGAGGGCTTTACGTCACTACCATATACACAAAAGATCTAACGATCTACTAACACTGTCGAACGTCATTCTCATATTTCTAATTTGCCAATATCGACACAATATCTCGACTAATGGTATGCCGAGTCTGCCTGGACTCAATGGAATAATAAGCAATTTTCAGCTTGAAATTCTCATGAGCGCACTCGTGGATGTATGACATCCTAGCTATCTTCTGGTCTTTTTCAACCAGTTTCTTTTGAAGCTCTAGGACCTCATCCTTATAGTCCCGTGCCTTATCTATCATAAGCACTTTCTTGTCGTGCTCTGACTCAAAATCTGCTTCTGCAGATTCCTTTGCCTCATATAGGGCGGTTTGTTAGGTTTGTAATATTCATGAACGCAATCAAATTGTACAAATAAAGCAAAAACGTGTAAAAATCAGAGTTTAAAAATTTTACAAACCATAAACCCGGATCACCCTTTATGCGCAATTATTAATTAAACGAAAAAGAAAGAATAAGAACCATACCCTTGAAGATCCGAGCTTCCTCAGGTACAAGTTCACCTCCAATACTTTTCGAGTTCAACTTGAATCCACCGGGTTTGGTTCCTTCCTTTATCAACGTTAGCCACCCAAGTGTTTGGCCTCTAGAGGTGATCCACCAAGGAAGAAGAAGGATTCAAGAAGATGGGTATTTGGCAAAACCCTAGTTTTCTATCTCTATAGAAAAGACGTACTCTCCCAACTATTGGAATTACGTATGTTGTAAAAGTCAACAACAACTCTCACACCCATAATAAGACTCCTCTTATTTATAGATGTGGGCAACCCCTCCTTAACAATTATTGAATTGGGTTTTATTTTAATTAATTAAACTCTTTTAATTAATTAGGCTCCTAATCTTATTAGGAATAATTAATTAACCTTTTAATTAATTAATCTCCCTAATCTTATTAGGGATAATTAATTAAACTCTTTTAATTAATTTGCCTCCTAATCCTATTAGGAATAAATGAGAGTACTTATATTAAATTAATTCCTAAACTCTTTTAGAAATTAAAATAATAATAATTGTAATAATATTAATAAGACTCCTCTTATTAATTTATATTTAATATTTCTAAAATATTAAATAATAAATATTAAGCTATTTAATTTATTCTATCACCATAGATTAAATTAAATATACTTAACATATTATTACGATTATGCCATTAACTTCTTAAATAATTATTCTTCCTTTTATGGTGTGACCCTTTAGGTTCTCCATATTAAACCGGTTGTGAATAAATCAATTAGAACAATTCTAATCTTATTTAAATAAATAAATTAAATTATTAATTTATTTAAATAAATAATATTTATTCTACAATAGGGATAAGCCTCCCTAGAGATCAACGACTTTCCTGATAATATAGATTTTAACATTAATCATAAAAGAACCTTTGAGTAAATAGTTACCGTACAATTCAATCCTTCCACCATACAATGTCCCAATTAAATATAAGACATGGAATTTCTGTCAAGTCTTATTTTATTTAATTATATGTATTTCGACTCTTAAATGCACAACTCCAAATAATGCAAATTAGAAACTCCTTTCTAATTTCATTCTGCCTTGGCCAAGGACTACTGAGTTGTCATTTATCGAATCACATAAGACATTTCTCTTCTTTTACTAGAAGTGGTAGATTCTTTATTGATCATACATTATCTCCATGAACAACTTATTATACCCAAGCATACCCTTTGATATACCCTAAGGGTCTTAAGGAATAAGTCAAAGTATAACTCATCATACACAAGATACTATGATGATCTCAAGTCCAAGGATCACTTGTACTACTATCACTACAGGAATTCCTATTGACATGCAAGTAAATCTCCATTAGGTATTCCTTAGCGAGTCACGTTCAGTGAACTTATTCTCTAATAAGCACTTACATACTTGCTTTAGTGTCTCCACACAAATGATCATGAGATCAATCATCCTCATCTAATGAGCAAGCAACGTATGTACCAATCTATCCGGATTCACTAATCCCCAATTTAGTAATCCAACGATTGGGAACTATTTTAGTTTTAAGCTTTCTAAGAATTTAGATCTCATTAGAATGATCATCATCATTATTCTAAAAGCATTGCTTAAAACTATGGGTTTATCACATATTATAAAACAGCATCATGTAGATAATTAAAAGCCTTTAATAAATTAATACTTTTTATTAATAAATGAATAAGATTGTTTACAAAGTATATGCTTTATCATCAAACATGTTTGACTTGTGTGCATACTACTTTCACGGTTATCTTCTCATTTTGAATTTCTATCACAGTGCGCAGATGCACATTCCTATCCAACACAGACAGATACAATGATCTCATTGCATCCAAAGGTGTTGGCTCCTGAGTAGGTATCACCATATTAACCAATGTCACCTCCATTTCCTCCTCTACGTCAAGCATCTCATTAAGGTATGATGCTAAACCCATCGTCTCCTCAGAGTATTCCTCCTCAGAGATGTACTCCTCATTGTCTGAGTTTTCTAGTACAACTAACGGTACCTCCACCACTGGTATTGGTATAATTTCAACATGGTTCAGTGACTCTTCACTCACAACGTGAATGTCTCTATACATCATGCTATCGATCAAAATCTACAATAGCACATAACAAGTTGATTAGTACATAATACATAATAGTATAAGCACAAATCACATTTAATTTATTTAAGGTTACTTTTCATCTTTTAAATCTTTCGATACTGAGTTTTCTTAATACCTTAATAATTCAGTGGACTTGAATTTCATTCTTCAGACTTTACCTTCCTTACGAGGTTATTAGCCTAAGGTTCTTCCCCCTTAAGTTTTATAACCTAAAGCTTTGATACCAACCTGTGACGCCCCCAAATTCGGGTATCTTCCAATTCAACATATGGTGCTCCACTGTACTAATACCCATACAATCATTCCATTGAAATACAACAAAATGAATGTAATTACTACCTTTTTATTACAATCAAAGTATAATCCTTCCCAGGTTCATAAACCGATTACATCGTTCGTTGTTCATAATGTATAATACATACAAACATACTAATCTATTACACGATGGCTAGGCATCCATCTTAGCCTTGCCCTTATCTCTCTTAGCATTCTCAGGACGTTCATCCTTAACTACAATCATATAATTTATGCAAGAAGTGAGCATGACAGCTCATCAAGTTTAACAAAGGATAACAGTAATACCACCTTCGTGAATTATATAACAATTCCTACATAACTGAACAATAGTTATGAAGTATCATGAAACAATAATACTTTAACAGTTCATAACATCAATTCCCAAAGTATAAAATAGATTAGTAATTCTGAACCGGTCGATAGACCATGAACAGTAACTTTCAGTTTTCATACTTGAAAAGGATTTCATAGCACTAAGGTTGTTACATCTGCATTACTTACGAGCACTTCTAGGTGATCAGTCTATTGTACTCTATGTTGATCAACATTCATTAATTAAACGTATTTACGTGTAATATTTGGCAAACTCGCGTGCCCATCGAATAATTGATGAAAAAATACTTTTGTTTGTTTATAGACAAACCTTACCTTCACGTCCGTACCAATTACTTGGCATAGGACAGCATTAACATTTCTATATAGAAAGATATGAATCATAATCAATCTATATCTTATGAATAGTCTTGCCGAGTTAAAATATGGGATCAACCCTTTCTTTAAAACCAATCATGCAATTCAGTTCAACGAATCACATAAAACTTGGCTAACTTGGAAGTTAGACAAGCGTTAAGAAAACTTGCCTTTCAGCGTCCTCAAATAACTTAATCGACTGACCACAGCCTTTATAGAATCTACATTATATATTCACATAGCACACTATAATTAGCTAACAAACAAATGTTCACATTGTTTTACCAACTTCTTTCTCTTCTATGTCTTAGTTAACTTAATATTAATAATAAAGTCAACATGACTTATTACCCTTCGTCCCGGCTCATTACTCAACTGACTTATTACCCTTAGTCACTATCCAAAGCCTTGCACTCGCGCTGCGGCGCGGCCTCTATAGTACTAGACTGGCGCTGCGGTGCCAGTTAGTAGTGGCCAATGTCCCTGTGCCGGCGCTGCGGCGTGGTATTTTACACTACGTCTGGCGCCGCGGCGGCAGACCTCAGTACAAGAATTTTAATAGTTTTGAATTTTTTTTTGAAATTCCCGGGGTCATACTCTATGTGTTCATATAAGAATCCAACACTTTCGAATCCAATAACTCAAAATTCACTATTGAATTCAATTTCTAAACGTTTGTAAACGTTAATGAGCGTTCAATTCTCGTTTTCTTCGTTTTAAGTCGGAATTGAACGATTCTCGAACCCACAACTCTTAATTATCCTATCTCACGTGTTGACATTGAAAAACAACATTTTCAAGTCTTATGTCAACTTTCGACCTCCCATCCAGAATTTTAACGTTTTCGACGTTTAACGTCTAATTCCGTGTAATTCGCCATAACTTCGTTACTAATGTTCTCTAGGCCAAATCTCTTGGAATACTCCATGGATTTCATATCTACATCCTAACCAAGCAAGTTGCATATATTAGCATATTGATGGAGTTCAATCGTTTATTAACAATCGATCTCAACAATCAATAATTTCATAGTTTGAAACTATATCGAACCTTATGATTTCTATGATCTCATGACTTATAGAGATTGAATCTATGGTAAGTCATCTTTAATCCACTATACAAGACATATACCACCCATTTTATGATTATCCAAATTAAAAGAAAATCAAAAGAGATGGAAATGAAAGATAAGGATTATTACCTCAAGAACTCTTATGAAATCACTTGAAAACTCTAAGTCAAAGCTTCCAAAATATATGTTTTGTGTAGTCTAACTCTATTTCTCTCTCAAATAATCTAAGTTAGGAAATTGAAAAACTCTCAAATGGCCAAACCTAGCTTCCTATTTATAGAAAATAGAATGGAGGGCATAATAGGCATTACACACAAACCTCCTTACTATTCACTCTTGGTCACCAAGTAAAATGCTTGGTGACCAAGCCTTATTCTTGGCTTGCACACCAAGATGGCCGGCCCACCCTTGTCATGGGTTATCCCATGGGTTGCCCCATGGGTTTTACCCATTCGATGACCCACCGGTTCGACCCACAGTTCGATTTTCATGAATTTGGATTAACTAAATTAACATTGGGCTTTGACTTGGCTTAACCCATTAATCCCTTGGGCTTGCTTATTCAAATAATTGGGCTAATTATAAACCAACTCAAATGAATTAACATTAAGACTTAACTTAATTCTATAATACGAATCGTATTCTATACATACAATTCACGTATTCTCTCCATATATTAATCGTACAATAATCATATTGTACTTCGTATTTACTCATCGTATTATACATAGATACTAAATTCATTTCCTTCTCGGAAATAAATATACTCAACCCTTAGGTTTTAAGTCCGCAGGCAAAAACTCTGTTTGTCATAAATAAAATATTATCAGATATTTCATCTTTTCTCGATATTCTATTATTACGTGTTTCTCAGAATTTCAAAATAATTCCCCGAACAGAAACGGATGAATAGTGTTTTTACAAAAAATTTCTCGGAAAACAAATATTTTCATCTTGGAAATTCCAAACAATTAATTCTAGCACGTAGCCAGATTACTAACCATATTAGCACATTCTAGGTCATAGAATGACCTTCACATAACTTACTCACATAATAAATCAATTAAATTCATTTAATTCACATAATCAAATAAAAATTTAATTGTCATAAAAATCCAATTTTCTCGGGTGTTACATTATTCTTCATGAGTTTATAACTTATCAACGTATAAACAACTTATAGTTTCTATTCTCATGACTTATGATGATTTAAGTCCTTTATTCAACATTCTTACATCTTATTAACATATCAACTTTATTTACAAGTTCAAATATATGATCATCATAAGCTCATAACTTATTTAGGTTCAAATTACTTATTCATGACTTATACGGCTTAAGTCCATTATTTATCCAATCCTTATATGTTCTTAGCATACATGTTCATTAATCTACACTTCTCTTATCACCCTACAATGATAGAGATGGAAGATATAAGATCATAAGATCATTTACCTTTGATGACTAGCTTTCTTCTTCTTGAAAATCTAACAAGGAAAGTTTGACTTATTCTTACTTATTCTCTCTAACCAATAAGTTAATTGTGTTGGATGAAAAAGAACAAACAAATAATGAAATCCTAGATTTCTATTTATAGGAAAACCAAAGTGAGGGCATATTAGACAATACACCACAACGACCTCCATACTATTCATTTCCTAGATGCTAAGTTAACTTGCCCATCAAATAAAATACTTGGCCATTACATAATTATCTTGGTCATTACATAAGTTTCTTGGCCACCACAACACTTATCTAATACTTGGGCACCAAGATCACCCATGGGTTGCCCCATGATTCAAACTTACCCATTGGATCATTACATAGGCTTAAGTTTAATTAACTTAGCTTATTCTTTTGGGCTTGCATTAATTTGCTTTGGTCTTTACATTAACCAACATTTGGGCTATCACATTATTAAATCTTGGGCTTTCATATTAATTCAATTAAACTTTTCCATTAACTTCTATTGGGCTTACACTTCCTACACAATCCAACAAATTCATTTCCTTTGGCTTAATGGCTTATGACATATTGCTTATGTATTATTCTCGTATTCTAACTTGTATACTAATTCGTAATATATAATATTCCATCCTTCTTACATACTCATATAATACATCATATCATATTCGTATTCCTTACATCGTTCTATACATACGCATCATACAATCATTACATTAACGTTTAACACTTTATTTTCCTAACATTCTCGAATTACGTTCGTATGCGAAAAATTATGTTTTCCATACTTGAATTCTTATTACATAATCCAACTCACTACAATATTCTATCGTTACGTATTTCTCGGAAGTTCAAAAATAATTTCCGAGCATAAATTGATGAATAGTGTTTTTCATAAAATTTCTCGAAAAACTTTTATTTTCGTCTTACAAATTCAAACACTTTAATTCTCTCACGTATTGAAAATACTATTAAGTTATGATGTTTCTAGGTTATAGAATGACATTCATCTTACTATCACGCAATAATAACAAGGAATATATTTTTATTCATTATTTTATTAAATAAAACTATTTTACAAAGGATCCTAATTTCTCGGTCGTTACATTCTTCCCCCCTTATAAAGATTCTATCCCCAGAATGTCATCTCATATTACAAAAATAATTGAGGGTAATCCTTTCTTATCTTTTCTTCTAATTCTCACGTTGCTTCTTCTGCATCGTGGTTCTTCCATAACACCTTCACGGAAGGTATGACTTTGTTTCGCAGAACTTGCTCTTTTCTATCAATAATTTGAATCGGTATCTCTTCATACGTTAAGTCCTTCTCGATATGAATAAGCTCATACTCTATTACGTGCTTATAATCCGGCTTATAAGAACGTAACATGGATACGTGAAACACGTTATGTATTCATTCTAAGTTTGGAGGTAAGGCTATCATATAAGCTACCTCACCTACCCGTTTTAACACTTCAAAAGGTCCTACAAACCTTGGACTTAACTTTCCCTTCTTTCAAAAGCGTATCTTTCCTTTCTAGGGAGATACCTTAAAAATACGTAAGAGCCTACTTCAAACTCTCTATTTTCTTGATGTGAGTCCGCGTACTTCTTCTGTCTATCTTGAGCTGCTACGAGACGCATTCGTATCAACTTCACCATATCCGCTATTTGCTGTACCAATTCTGGCCCTAGCATTCGACGTTCTCCCACTTCATCCCAATACAATTGTGTTCTACACTTCCTCCCGTACAAATTAGCTTCATAAGGCGGCATACCTATGCTTGGATGATAACTATTGTTATACGCAAACTCTACTAATGGTGGATGATCATCCCAACTACCCTTGAAATCCATGACACAAGATCTTAACATATCTTCTAGTGTCTGAATTGTTTTCTCGCTTTGTCCATCAGTTTGTGGATGATACATCGTACTCAGCTTCAATTGCGTTCCCAACTGCTCCTACAGACTCCTCCAAAAGTTTGATGTGATTTGTGGATCACGATTTGACACAATCGATACTGGTACTCCATGTCTGGAAATTATTTTCTTAACATAAATGTGATTCGTGGATCACAATCTGACACAATCGATACTGGTACTCCATGTCTGGAAATTATTTTCTTAACATAAAGTTTAGCTAACTGACCCAAGTTATACTTGACCCTAATTGGCAAAAAGTAAGCCGACTTTGTCAATCGATCCACTATTACCCAAATTGCACCATACCCTTTCGTTGTTGTCAGAAGTCCCACCACAAAGTCCATCGTGATATGCTCCCACTTCCACTCCGGAATCTCCAATGACTGTAACAAGCCACTTGTGTTAGTTCCCAGTAGGCTCAATAGATCTAGAAGGGAAGGCTGAATAGATCCTTTTTCTTTCAAATGCTTTACTGGTTTATTTTGTATTGCTAATGATTTAGCATATGACAAACATAAGAATCTTTTCAAGCACAACAGAATAAGTAAAAGATCCCCCTTCATTGATATATTCATAATTATATATACATTGTTCGTAGAGTTAGTTCAGTGGTAAGCAGTTAGAACATACATAGCAGTTATAGCAGTTAATGTACATAATGTAAATGACAAAAAGTAAAGGACACAAGGGGTTTTAAGTGGTTCAGAGACACAAGCTCCTAATCCACTCTTCTGCTTTCAACTAGCAGGATTTCTACTAAGGAAGGGCAACACCCTGAATCACTAAGATTCCTTCAAGGCCAGCAGCCTTGGAACTTCAGTTCACTAAGAACTCTTCAAGGCCAACAGCCTTGGAACTCCTCTAGTTCCCTAGGAACTCTTCAAGCCCAACAGGCTTGGAACTTTATTTAGTCCCTTCGGACAAAGACCCCTCAGGCTTTGGCTTCTTGTTGTTGTTGTTGTTGAGCTGCTAAGATGTCTTTAAGCTTGAACATCTTATGTACTTAGCAGCTTGACGTAGTCCTCTTGGCATTCTGCTTTGAGTCTGGACTACATCTTCTTTGGTGCAATTGATCTTTGCTCTTTTCTGTTCATCTTCATCTGATGTCAGCTGTGCACCCACCATCTAGATTTGCTAAGTCTTTGAGCCTTTTGTAGACTTCGTCTGGCACTTAGAAATTTTGGAACCCTTCTTGAATGCTTTGCATACATGATTCTGCATCTGTTCTATTTCAGCCTTTGGTTCATGGTGATCTGTCGAGTGGCTCTCTTGATCTTCTTTGTACACTGCCTCTTTTCTAAATGCTATCTTCTTGTCCTTCTCGGCTCTCAGCTTAGCTTCCATCTTCAGTGGCATTCTCATCTTTGTTGAGTGAAGCTGTAGTCTGTTTAAGTCCTTCTTTAAATCTGGATCACTTCCACCTATGCAGTCTCACTGTCACTGAGACTTGTTCTCTTAATCTCTGGTGGAACTCGTAGAGTCAACAATAGCATTCTACCAACTCAATGATTCTGCAACATGATAATCATCAACAACTCTTGATCTTTGAAGCTTTGTTGATTTATACTGCTTCTTAATCTTCCCGTTGGAAAGTAGCCATTAAAAGCTTTTTGAATTTCCTCGCAGATCTCGAGTTATTTGGTGTAGATTGCAGATGTGACATGACATGACTTTATGACACGACAATCTACTATTTCACCTACCCCATCAGAGATGTTACTTTTATATCTTGGGCAGGTAGTCGAATTTATTACCTCCTTTTGATTTCTCGATCAGAGGTTGTCCTTTTGCATCGATGCTCTCAATAAGCTTTGTTCGAATATTATTCTTCGGGTTGAACCGTTGCCAATGCTTCAATCCTCAATTGTTCAAACTCTATGATTCTGATGCACATCTTCTTGGACCTGATCGTAGTGTCTAGTTGATAGGCAGAGACATCACTACGATCTTGAAGAGTGTTCATTTGATCTTTAGTGTAGAACACCTCTTCCTTCTATTGTGCAGTCCTCAACACTTCCTGTTTTCTTCGACTGCTCTCAGATACTGATGGCTTGACTCCTTACTCTGGCCCCCTTCTGAATAGGAAGACACTTAAGATTTGTGGCGTGTCCAGCTCACTTTCTCTTTGTGATCTCCCGTTCACTTATCATCAATGGACTGATCCAATGCTTAATCACTTTAGCCTTGTTCTTCAGAAACTGACCAGTATCTCTATGTACACTCCATCAGTTCTTTCTTTGTTTGGAAAATACTACGATCCTGGTTACTTTCAAGATCGTTGTCATCTTACCACTTGACAGCTACTGCACCTGCTGACTTTCCTTAGTCAGCTACTGAAGTCTTCTTATGATCATCTTATGAAGGACTTCATCTCGAATGGCTTACCAACTCAATCTGGATGTTGATTGGGTTGATGCTTAGATCTTCTATTAGCTTGCATGCCATTTGTTGAGTTCTCTCTGGTTTCCTTTAGGTGGGATGTATCTTTACAGTATCAACCAGAGGCTTCATTCCTTTGGATATTCTGGTAGTGCTCATTTGTTGATAATCATATTGGCTCTACGATTCTGCCTTGGCATTTTGAGCACATCTGTTAAAGTCTCAGTTCTACACTCTACGAATCAGCTTCAGCTGTGCAAGCACTACGACTCTGAGATCAGATCTTGACACTCTACAATTTTTGTCGTTGTGCTTGTTGTCTTCATCTGATCTTGCTCAACTACGATCTCTGCCTCTGATACGATCAGTAGACTCTACGACTCTGAGTGTAGTCTACGATTCTTGACTTGGCTTTGGCAGATGCTCAGTCGGCTCGTAGGCAGGCTGTCTCAGTGATTCTGAACATGACTTCCTCAGCAGACTATGACTCCAAGGAAGTGCTAATAGACACACTACGATCCTTCCTTGTCTCTCCTGGTAGTCTACGAACTCTGAGATCTACTATCTTGCAGACTACGATTATGCCTCGATAGATGTTGATTTTTTCTTAACTCGACTTGGCAGCCTACGATTTTTGGTGTAGTGCTCGACGATCAGACAAGCCTATCTATTGCATCATAAGAGCAACCTAAAATGCTTGATCTTTCTATATTTATAGTCCTTTTACATCATTTTTTTAAGGACTTTACAAAGTTGTTTTGCTTATGTAGGATCAACCTAATATATTTGATCAATTCATTCTAAGTCCTTGTACACATGTTTCTATAATTTATCAAAGGACTTTACAGCTTTTTTTAATGCAAGCATACTTGCATATTCATTCATATATATAATAATCAAATCATATGTAAATAGGAATATCATTCACATGCTTATTCCTGACAACTTGGTCGTTGATGTTCGGCCTTAACTTTCTGACAAGTAAAGCACCTACTCACATACTCGGCTATTTCTCTCTTCATGTTTGGCCACCAAAAACTTTGTCGAAGGTCTTGATACATCTTAGTACTCCTAGGATGAATTGAAAACCTTCGTATATATTATGAATTGTACTATAAATTGCTGGCTATGACCACACGTGAATTGCTATCATTTCCTCCTGTATTTTGAACACGAGTCTCTCTCGTTTGATTTTGCATGAACTGCAAAAAGCTCCTAAATATCCCGTCGTTCATCGTCTGCTCAGTGGTGTTGTTCACAGGAGGTACATTGCCAGCCTGTTGCACATTTTCTTCGTTGGTGAGTACATGCATCTCCACGGTCTCAGTTACTCCACTGTTAATATTCTCAGTCGACATTCTCAAATACTGCCATAAAACAAGGGTTATTTAAACAATTTAACAAATCACATAATACCCTTATATTATGACCGACCAACAAATAAGCTTAGGTAGGACACACTAGCGAAGGATTTACTCGTCTCTCCCCTTCTAGTTCTATTCCCCGATCTCCGCCAGAGATCATATCCCTAAGCTCTGATACCAACTGTGACGCCCCCAAAATAGGTCCATTCCATCCAACCTATTCTGAGTCGCCAAATACATGGTATAGAAATAACTACAACTTTATTACTACATTACATCATACAAACTGTGAGTTTAAATACAGATATTGCCATCTAGACAATATCCACATACAAATAAATCCCCATCATAATTATTGATACATTATTTTACAAAAATGGTGAGGACTACTAAACAACTCTCTCTAGAACCATCATTACATCCCCCGACTCGTACTCGCTACATTCTCGTCTCCTGAGAAGAAAAGTAGAACAACAAGAAAAAGGGTGAGCTCAACTAGCCCAGTAAAGAATATTATGACTAAGATAATGTACAACAAATTATCCTTAGTCTTCAACAGGGAAAAATCTGATAGAATACAATAGACAACAAGTTTTAGATCAACAACTGCAGCGCAAACAACAATTCATTAGAAGAGTTAAGTAGAGAATAAAATCTACTAACATCTATGAATTTAAAAGTCCATCATCAATATTTTATCCCTGTAACATCAATCAATATATGTCTCAAATCAAATCAAATATTCATCTTTGCACTACAGGCCAAAGATATTCATCAGTTGGTCATGTTCATCTAAACACCTGTTCATCTTTGCACTACGGGCCAAAGATATTCATCAATTGTTCATGTTCATCTCAACACCTGTACATCTTTGCATTACGAGCCAAAGATATTCATAATAAAATCAATCATCTTTGCACTACAGGCCAAAGATATTCATTAACACCATCATTTAGGACTGAGGATGATGAAAAATATTTTAAAGGAAACGAATCCAGTGAAACAAAATAACAAGTATTAAGGATTCGTACTTTAAAAAATCCGAGTTCAAAAATACTTCATAAATAATTATACTGAAGTAAAATTCAAGAATGATCAAAACATGGATACAATCAAAGCTAGTATCCAGAATAGATATTTTAGACAAAAAGAAGAAATTTCATTTTTTTGGTGAATAATGTCGTATTCGTGAATAGTAACTCCGACACCAAAAGATAGAAATTTCACAAAAAACACCATCACGTTTCGTGAATAGTACTCGTGAATAGTAACTCGTGAATAGTAACTCATGAATAGTAACTCGGGAATAGTAAATCATGAATAGTAACCCCGACATGAAAAAGTTCCAAATTTGATAAAAAGTTCCAACCAATATTTCAGCATCATGATATTGAAGAAATAATATCATTTGAGAAGAAAATAACATCCTTTACCTCGAAAGACAGTACTTCTAGTTGAAACACCGGATATAGGCTATGACTTGAACTTGCACCGTATAGAAATACTCCAATTATACTCAAAACACTCACAAGAATACACTCGATAATATAGAGAGAGAAAACTTCAGTTTCTGGTGTGATTTTCAATTCTAACCTAAGCACCTATTTATAGAAAATTGCTTAGAACACCAAAGCAGAAAATTTAATAAAATATTATATATTTTTTAAAAATTCTACGCCCACTCTTGAAATCTGATTTCAGTTCATTAAGCACATGTTAGGGCTGCCCACAAAACAAAAAAAATGTTTTTGTTATTTAAAATATTTTAAACTTCCAAAAATCAATTATTTTTGAGCTTCAGAACTTCAATAATTCATAATAAATAGCCCTTTTGCCAGAAAATTCAAATCTCGCGAGTTTTTATAGGAAATTCCATTATCTACAACTTTGCAGAAGGAATTTTTTCCAAATTCTAAACAGAAATTGACCGAAATCCACAAACAGGCGATTTTACAAGCTATAATCAAATTTTCAGTCAAGAAATAGGTGTACCGACACACAAAATCTGTTTTTAATATTTATTGCAACAAAAATACTTTTTCTCCTCATAAACTCATATATCCCACATTCATCGTAAAAATATCATCATTATTATATTATTAAAAATATAATAATATATTTAAATGAATTATTTTATCAGAAAAAGATAAAATATTAATTTTCAACAATTGTCACATTAAAAATTTTCTCCATCTATATCC
Source organism: Panax japonicus (assembly GCA_020205505.1). Lineage (NCBI taxonomy): Eukaryota > Viridiplantae > Streptophyta > Magnoliopsida > Apiales > Araliaceae > Panax > Panax japonicus. The sequence goes on along the minus strand of JAINUV010001440.1, from coordinate 109,625 downwards.
ACATAAAATCAATATTTTCCTCATCATATAAATCAATAATTAATTATTCACAAATAATATTACAGAATCACAATATTGACAACCAGGCAGTTCCCAGGAAAGAAGGGGCTTTCCAATAAGAATTTCTCCTTACTGGCGCGCAATTAGGTGACCAAACCTCTCCTTAGACAGAAGTTTCTAGACATTACCAATAATGTTATCAAATAATATTATTCAGATAATATGAATTATTGCTTCGATAATGAAAAATACTGTGTAGTGACAATTATTGAAACAACAGTAATATAAAATATCAATGCAGCAATTATTGAATCAATAACATAAAATACTGAACAGTAATTACTGTAACAATTATTGAGTAGTGTCTTCTTACGTAAAAATCAATAATTGGTGCAATACCGTGTGCTACTGTTCAACAACGCGTATTACTTTACTTTACCCACCGGGTATTCCAACAGTGTTAACGGTAACAACTTCGCCATTTTTTATAAACAACTTATACTTGTTGTTTTCTTCATCCAATCGCTTTTCGTTATGGGGCCCACAAAAGACTGCGCCGTCGTACGAATATTCCCCGACAGCAAGAATATTCCACGACCAAACGAATATTCCCCGACAACAATGAATATTTTATAACCACCTGTTTATTCGAAATATTTGCGCATTTTACCCATAACTTTCCACATTAATCAAATCAACCCTTACTATTTTAAAATAATAAATAAAGGAAATTCCTTTTTATTTAAAAATTTTTGGGGTCTTACAACCTCCCCTCCTTATGAAATTTCATCCTCAAAATTGACGTACGTAACTGATGTTTCAAAAAGATGAGGATACCTCGCTTTCATTTCCGTTTCCAACTCCAAGGTCATTTCCTCTATAGCATGATTCTTCCACAAATCTTTAACTTGTGGTATGACCTTCGTGCGTAGGATATGCTCCTTTCCATCCAACATCTTGACAGGTACCTCTTCGTACGTTAAGTCTTCAGCTATTTCGTCTGGTTCTAACTCAAAAACATGGTTCGAGTCGTCCACATCGGTAAAAAAAACGTTATAAACACGCGACATACTTGGCGATAAAACGAGTCTATAGGCCACATTTCCTATTCGATCGAGAATTTCAAATGGATTAATAAATCGAAGGTTTGAGCTTTGCTCACATCGCCAATTCTCGCTTTTGGAATAACAACTTCTTGCACCTCCTTCTTCAAATTCATCAGCTCCGGTGTGTAGCTTGAACAACTTTAACTTTATCGATTAAAATCGATTATACTCGTATATCATCACGTAGGTACCTAGAGTTTTCATCTCCATCTCTATTATTTGTAAATTATACGAAATGAGTCTTTGACAATATCGTACTCGTACTTGTATACGATCTTCTACTCAACACGTCAGCTACCACGTTCGCTTTTCCAGGATGACATTGTCAGAACATGTGCTAAAATGAGTCTCCTCTTGAGTTCCTCGAAGCTCTTCCCACATTCCTTGCTCCATTCGAACTTTGTATCTCTACGAGTCAGCTGCGTTAATGGAATAGCGATTCGAGAATATCCTTCAACGAATCTCCAACTAAGCCTAGAAAGCTACGTATTTCGATTACCGACTTAGGTTGTTCTCAACTGTGACTCATATCCCAACCTTGGATAGCACGTTACAATGACACCTATCAGTTTACTATCGCACGAATATTGTGTCCCCTACGAACAGTCTGGCTTAGGTGCATTCCACAAAGGAAGTCATCAGATAGAGGCTCGGGTATCAACTTCTACAGTTGGGTTGTTAACTCCTGAAGTTCAATAGGAGCTATTCGATATGAGATTTTAGAAATGAGTTTTGTACCGGGTTCAAAGTCGATACAAAATTTAATATCACGCTCTGGAGTAAGCCAAGAAATTCTTCAGGAAATACGTCAGGAAAAATTAATAACAACAGAAATATTATTCAAATCTGACGTGTCTTTATTCAAATCCATAACATGGACTAAGAAAACTTGACATCCGTTTTTCAATAAACGAATAACTTCATGGCTTGATATAAAAATGTTTTACTTCAATGGTTTGATTGCTTGAGTTCGAATATCAGGTTGCTTAGGAATATGAAAACTAACAACCTTACGAAAGCAATCAATTTTGGCATGATGAATAGTTAACCTTAAAATCACATCAAAAAACAAATATCTCTATAGAAATAAGGTTAACAGGTAATGTGATAGTGCCAACCTGAATCAAGCAAGATTTCTAAACAACGGATGTAATGAAAGTTTCTCCTAACGGAGTCTCCATAAATAGGTCAAAGTCTAATTTCTCCGTAGTCAAGTTCAAACGTTGAGCGCAAGCAAGAGAGATAAAAGAATGGGTAGAACCGGTACCTAGTAAGGTATAAACTTCGCAAGAATTATAATTAACTAACCCGTTCTAACTTCGTTCGGGTTCCTCGCATTTTGACCGGTCACGACAAACGCTCTTCCAGGAACCGTTGACTTTGACTTTTCTGGGACAGCCTTTTGAATCACCATCCCTGCTGGAATTGGTTTCGCTACCGTACACTCTCGAGCGATATGTCCTTCCTTTCCACAATTATAGCATACCTTGAACTGTTGTGGGTAGTTTGGGCTGATATGTCCCTCTTTCCCGCATTTGTAACATACGACCGGTGGTCTTTCTCCTCCCTTGGAACCAGTTGCTGCTGGCACTGTCGTCTTCACATGGTCGTTGTTAAATCTCCTCTTTTTAAAATCTCCTCCCGACTCGCTTCTTCTATTTTCATGGCCACGATTACCACCAGAGTGGTCACCGCCGTTGTCCATATTCTTCTTTCTCCGCTGGTTATCGTTATTCTGATGACTGCTATCTTCGGTATGATCCCGGTTATGGTCCCTCGGTTGAACGTACTCGTTATCTCGCTCTAACAACTGAGCCCTGTTGACAACATCTGAATAGATAGAAAATTTATGAGAAATGAGATACTGACGTATGCCGGGTTTCAAACCTCTTAGAAACATCCGCGTCATACGTTCCTCATTCTCCACCAAATGAGGTGCAAACCTGGATAACTCCGCGAACTTCGCCTCGTACTGGGACACCGTCATGTTATTCTGCTCTAGTCTAATAAACTCCACTTCCTTCATATGACGAATACTTTCAGAAAAGTATTTTTCGTTGAAAAGTTTCTGAAACGTCTTCCATGACATGCTGAGTGCGGCTAGATGTGTACGCTTCACAGACTCCCACCAGTAGTCTGCCTCGCCACGGAACATAAAGGTGGCGAATGGAACCTTCTGTTCCTCCGTGCATCCCAAGACATCGAATATCTTGGTAATTTGTTTGACCCACGTTTTCGCCATGATCGGATCCGGCTTTCCCCAGAATTCTGGTGGTCCCAACTCTTTGAACTGCTTGGCTATGACCACACGTGAATTGCTATCATTTCCTCCTGTATTTTGAACACGAGTCTCTCTCGTCTGATTTTGCATGAACTGCAAAAAGCTCCTAAACATCTCGTCGTTCATCGTCTGCTCAGTGGTGTTGTTCACAGGAGGTACATTGCCAGCCTGTTGCACATTTTCTTCGTTGGTGAGTACATGCATCTCCACGGTCTCAGTTACTCCACTGTTAATATTCTCAGTCGACATTCTCAAATACTGCCATAAAACAAGGGTTATTTAAACAATTTAACAAATCACATAATACCCCTATATTATGACCGACCAATAAATAAGCTTAGGTAGGACACACTAACGAAGGATTTACTCGTCTCTCCCCTTCTAGTTCTATTCCCCGATCTCCGCCAGAGATCATATCCCTAAGCTCTGATACCAATTGTGATGCCCCCAAAATAGGTCCATTCCATCCAACCTATTCTGAGTCGCCAAATACATGGTACAGAAATAACTACAACTTTATTACTACATTACATCATACAAACTGTGAGTTTAAATACAGATATTGCCATCTAGATAATATCCACATACAAATAAATCCCCATCATAATTATTGATACATTATTTTACAAAAATGGTGAGGACTACTAAACAACTCTCTCTAGAACCATCATTACATCCCCCGACTCGTACTCGCTACATTCTCGTCTCCTGAGAAGAAAAGTAGAACAACAAGAAAAAGGGTGAGCTCAACTAGCACAGTAAAGAATATTATGACTAAGATAATGTACAACAAATTATCCTTAGTCTTCAACAGGGAAAAATCTGATAGAATACAATAGACAACAAGTTTTAGATCAACAACTGCAGCGCAAACAACAATTCATTAGAAGAGTTAAGTAGAGAATAAAATCTACTAACATCTATGAATTTAAAAGTCATCATCAATATTTTATCCCTGTAACATCAATCAATATATGTCTCAAATCAAATCAAATATTCATCTTTGCACTACAGGCCAAAGATATTCATCAGTTGGTCATGTTCATCTAAACACCTGTTCATCTTTGCACTACGGGCCAAAGATATTCATCAATTGTTCATGTTCATCTCAACACCTGTACATCTTTGCATTACGAGCCAAAGATATTCATAATAAAATCAATCATCTTTGCACTACAGGCCAAAGATATTCATTAACACCATCATTTAGGACTGAGGATGATGAAAAATATTTTAAAGGAAACGAATCCAGTGAAACAAAATAACAAGTATTAAGAATTCGTACTTTAAACAATCCGAGTTCAAAAATACTTCATAAATAATTATACTGAAGTAAAATTCAAGAATGATCAAAACATGGATACAATCAAAGCTAGTATCCAGAATAGATATTTTAGACAAAAAGAAGAAATTTCATTTTTTTGGTGAATAATGTCGTATTCGTGAATAGTAACTCCGACACCAAAAGATAGAAATTTCACAAAAAACATCATCACGTTTTGTGAATAGTACTCGTGAATAGTAACTCGTGAATAGTAACCCGTGAATAGTAACTCATGAATAGTAAATCCAACATGAAAAAGTTCCAAATTTGATAAAAAGTTCCAACCAATATTTCAGCATCATGATATTGAAGAAATAATATCATTTGAGAAGAAAATAACATCCTTTACCGCGAAAGACAGTACTTCTAGTTGAAACACCGGATATAGGCTATGACTTGAACTTGCACCGTATAGCAATACTCAAAGTATACTCAAAACACTCACAAGAATACGCTCGATAATATAGAGAGAGAATATTAATGAAACCATTGCCAAAATATAAAAGTTATTAATAGTTTCAAATATCGGAATCATAATTAAATGATTTAAACATTAAACAATTCTATTATCATTAATAGTTTAATTAATACTAAACTATTAATGAAACCATTGCCAAAATATAAAAGTTATTTATAATAACTCAAACTATTTTTAAAACATTTATATTACACTTAAATGATTTTTAAAATAATAAAAATCTTTTTTAAATAATTACCATTAATATTTAAATATTAATGTACTATTTATCCAAATATTAAAAGTCACTAATTATAACTTAAAATATTTTTAAATCCTTATTTTCATTTAAAATGATTTTTATAATATAAAAATCATTTTTAAACTAAATTATTTAATATAATCATTAAATAACTTTAATATCATTAATAATAATTAATTAATGAAATTCATCACAAAATATTAAAAGTCATCACAAATAACTCATTTACATAATCAATTCCAAGCAAAAATAAACATAGTAAACTAACTAGTTTATTAACAAACTAACTAAACTTCAAAAATTCAAACTTTAACTAACAATTAAATACAATATTTAAAATGATAACATTACAAAAATTAAATAAGAAACATACCCGGAAATACGAATTCCACAAACTGAATACGCACTTCCACGCCAAAATTTAACTAAGGAGATCTTTATAAAAAGTTCTCCCACAACAAAGCCTTTCTCAAAAATTGGAGGCCTTATTGTTGGTGAATGAAACAAAGGCCAAGCCCTTCTATTTATAGGTTTAGAAAATGGTGAAGTTCTCAATTTAGTCGACGTGGGACTTGGTTTAAACTAATCTTTCAATAGCTCACTTTGCGATTTTGTCACGCCTTGTTCATCTATCAGAAAATTCCCAAATTTGGATATGTTATACATGGTATACCAGAGTATTTTTAAAAAATACGAATTATCCAATTCGGATTCAACTTTTATTCTTTGACCATTTCCAAATTCCGAACACATCAGCCCAGAAATTTCGTTCAAGTGGACTGCACCGCACTTGTTGGGCAGTTTTGACACTACTACATTGAAATGTCATAACTCTCTCCTCCGATATCGGATTTAGTCTATTTCAGAGTCTATGGAAATCTTATTCAGTGTACTACAACATACCAAAAGCCCAGAAGGTTTTAAAAACATTAACTGATCGAAATAGTGTCCCAAATAGCACATCCCGCTGCTGACTTTCAGTTTTGAGAAATTTATCACATTTCCTTCCAATCACCGTAATTCCCTCATCCGAGGTCGGAATGAGGTCATTCCAAAGCCTATGGCTTCCTAACTTAGTGCACCACAACATATCAAAAGCCCAGACCTTTTAAAGCACAAAAAGTGGACGAGAATGCCCCCATTACAGACTGCCCAAAAATAGTTTATCATGATCGGTCAACCATGTTTGACCATCTATAACTTCTAATCTATACATGATATGGACTTGATTCTTTTTGCAGATTAAAGACCACATATCAGGCTACACATAATAACTTTTAAAGAACAAAAATCATGATCGAGCAAAGAGTTATAGCCTCTGACATTTGGTGAAAAATAATAGAAATGAAATTTTCCAAATTTCTTAAATCTTCAAATTCGTGTACTTTGATGTTACGGGTCTTTGATTTATCAACCCATATCATCAATTAACATCTTATTACACAACGTTAAATAATCAATTGCATCAAATAACATCGAATCAAACGATTTCTAGGTTTAGTGTTCTTATACCTTTTTTTTTGCCAAAAAGGGTATTTTGGTCATCTCACATATAATTTCAAGGACAATCTTGTACAAGGCAATTAAATGTAATATTTAATCACTAGATTTAATTCTTATAATTTACCAATTAACTTCTATCCTTTGGTAAATTAAAACACTTATACAATAACATCGAAATTAAACCCGATAATTAAAATTAGGGTTCTATAATTAGGGTTTCTTAATGTCATCAATTAGGATTTCTAATTGACCATTAAGGTTCTTTAATTATCTGTGTATGTTACTAACACAGTCGTTATGGTTTCTAACTTTAACCGATTAGGGTTATTAGGGTTTGTCCTAATTAGTGGCGTACAACAGTAATTAGGGTTTCTTCTAATTACCGATATTCTTATACACAGTAACTTCATATACACAGTCACTACTCAGTCATATCTCATAACTGAGTTTAATAATTAGGGTTTCACAGCACGGTAATATGCTATGACCTAATTGACCGTCATTGCTCAATATTATATGTCCGCACATACACAGTACATAATTATGGTACTGTAAAATCATTATATAAATAATACAATATTATTATTCTTATCTCTTGATCACAATCCCTGAAACAACCCGGGTCAAATCCCGAGTCCGGGACAAATCTTGGGTCAAATCCCAAGTCCGAATCGAATCAAATCCATCCAAATAAGGCCTCAAACTACTGGCCCAATAGTATCTTCTTGGGTCATCTAACCCACCACAGGCTCCCAAAAGGTCATGACTTGAAGGTACTATTGGTAGTTACTTAATTCCTTATATGTAGACAAATTTTTCCCCTATCTTTCGATGTGGGACTGGGGTGTTACAAACTCCCCCACTTAAATTTCTGACGTCCCCGTCAGAACCGATCACACACACGGCCCAAAGATCTTTGCCTCTCTAGCCATTGTGGGATAATACCGGCTAGCTTCGTGTCCCCACCTCCGGACCTTCATCTCTCCATTGTGGGATAATACCACCAGCCTTCGTGTCCCCACCTCTGGCAACCCGATCGGATGACCCGACCTGAGCTTTCAAGAGTCGGCTCTGATACCATAATTAAACAACCCGGGTCAAATCCCGAGTCCGGAACAAATCTTGGGTCAAATCCCAAGTCCGAATCGAATCAAATCCATCCAAATAAGGCCTCAAACTACTGGCCCAATAGTATCTTCTTGGGTCATCTAGCCCACTACAGGCTCCCAAAAGGTCATGACTTGAAGGTACTATTGGTAGTTACTTAATTCCTTATATGTAGACAAATTTTTCCCCTATCTTTCGATGTGGGACTGGGGTGTTACAATCCCAATCCAGGGTTTGGACCTCATATCTGACTTATTCTTCGTACACAGCATCAATAATCAAGTTAAAATAATTAACTTAAATATTCTGAACAATTCATATAATAAAATATTTATTATATAAATCTAATTATCACTTCATATATTATTACCAATCATGTTTTCATGGAAAATAATTAATAAAAACATTCCGGCTTACCGAAATTTATTACCATATAATTTGCGGTAATTAATAATTCTAAAATTATTTCTAATTTTTCAAGAAATAAATATATTCGCATTTATCGTTCACTTTACTTGACACTTAGTCTCGTCATTAAATAAAAAAAATTATACGCAAAATTTCTAATTTATTTTATATAGAAAATCTCGGTTCATTACATTCACCCTCCCTTATAAGGATTCTGTCCCCGGAATCACCGATTTAAAAACTCATATGCAGAAGGGTACATAGCATATAATCATTGTACGTAGATCTCGATCATACTTGGTCGAACTGATCTTTAATTATTCTTCATAATACTTGTCTATCCGATTAAGCAGAAATATAAGATATATAAGTTATTTAAATAGCACCTGGAGTTTTGTTTCCAGCTGCCACCGTATCCTGGACCGTCATGTTGTAAACCCTCGGAGTTACTTTAGTTGGGTTAATGGTTGAGTTCTCACTGCTTCTCCCCGTGGTTACGTTTCCTGCCTCCATTCCCCTCTGTGGACACTTCCTCACCTTATGCTCAGTCGATCCACATATGAAGCATCCACTGATCATCCTTGAGTTGGGCCAGTTGGGAGAGATATGACCCTCTTGCCCGCACTTGTAGCATACAAGCTTGCCCTTCAGGCACTCGCCAGAGTGATTCTTCCCGCAGTTCTTGCACTGCACTACATGCTTCTTTGTACCTTTCTGCTTCACTTGCACGTTCTTAGAAAAATTCCTCATTCTTTTCTCACCCCTATTCCCACTACTACTTTCTATCTTTACTGCTCCTCCTGACTTGCTTTTGTTCTTCTTCTCCTTGTGGTAGAGGCTCATGGCCTCACTTCCCTGTTCAGCTATGATAGCATTCTCCATGAGTGCTGCAAAAGTATTGATTTGCAGTACTGACACCTTATTGCAGAGCTAGGGTTTTAAGCCCAGCTCAAATCTCCTTGCCTTCCTAGCCTCTGTATCCACTTGATGTGGAGCAAACCTAGCCAACTCATTAAACTTTATGGCATACTCCGCAATAGTCATGTTATCCTGCTTTAACTCCAGGAATTTCACCTCCATTCTAGACTGCATACTAACAGAGAGATAGTTTTCGAAAAATAAATCCTTAAACCTATCCCAAGTAATTTCTTCTTCTCCTGCCCGAGTTTTATTTGCCTCCCACCAAAAGTTAGCTTCCCCTTTCATCATATAAGTGGAAAAAGCGGTCTTTTGCCTCTCATCTACTCTAGCGATTACGAACGCCTTCTGTATCTCGTTCACCCAAGTCTGGGCTTCTATAGGGTCAGCTGATCCTCTAAATTCTGGTGGTCCTACGGCTTTGAAGTCTTTGAATTTTGCCAAGCGATTGTCTGGCTGGTTTCCCGCAACTGGTGTTCCCTGCTGCATAGCCTGAGCTACCATGTTTGCAAAGATTTGCATCAGTTCTGGCTGTTGTTCCCCAGCATTAGTAGATTCTTCTATCCTTTGGTTTCGAGTTTGATGTCTTGGCGGCATTATCTGGTTAAATAAAACCATAAATTATACCCTTACATTTTAAACCTTATTGCATAAGATTAATGTATTAAACTCGTTTCATTTCTCAAACTTAGATTCATATTCATTTATCGAATATTTACATAGCATATCCTGCTTTAATCAACAGTTATCCTTTTGTGACTACGGAAGTCGGGATTTAAAATCTTGACCAACCTAAAAGTTGAAAATAGTTCATTACTTATCACACATATTACATAACCTAACCCATACTACTTATTTACCAAGCCTTTTTTCTCGAACATTCATTCGCTCGATGTCCTTCCATCCCACAATTAAAACATCCACCATTCCTATAGTCGGGGCAACGAGGAGAGGTATGTCCTTCACGGCCGCAAATATAACATATCTTCTTCCCTTTCTTCTTATCAGGTTTTCCTAAGTCAGGATCTTCTATCTTTCTTTTTTTTTACCTCTCGGAACTGCACATGATGTGTTGCTTGAGGTTCCATCTGGTCAATTTGGATTTTGATCTTATCCTGCTCTTCCATTGTTTCCATTAACATCTGACGCAGCAACTTTTCTATCTTCACATCTTACAATAACTACTCACTAGGAGTTTACATATTCTAAACATTCACAAAAACTAGGTTGTCACAATAACCTTTATTTAATCATCTCAGATTCTACTCGTACGTAACGAGTTTACACTATTTCATATCCATCATCACATTCTACCCAATACACCTCTCACAAGAGTAAAAGTTTTCAAATTCTGCTGAGGGGTCATATAGACCATGAACACATAGTTTTAACGGTATTCATACCGCAAAACAAAACATTACCTGGTATGTTTACAATCACAAAGAAGGTAAACTACCATTAATAGTACTTTAGGTGATTAGCCTATTGTACCCCTACGTCATGCATAACGTATTAATCATACCTAGCGAATATTTACGCTATTAGATTGGATCATTTATCCAAACAACATTGTTCACCTCAGTCTTATCATAGGATTCCGCACCAAACAATTTGGTTCGGGAAATTTCTTTCAATGAACACTTAGAGTTTTCATAAACATTAGTCTAGCTGATTCAAATAGCATAGACTCATATCAATAATTCAATTCAATCGAATTATTTAAGTATAGCCAAACCCCGTTGGCAAATTAAAAATTTGAAAATATTTTTTATTTTTGAGAATGACGTCATGACGCCGCACTGTATTTAAAGTCCGTTGAGGATTCTGTCATTTGGTGATTTTATCATACTACATCATACCGTAGTGGGCTGACGATCCTGATATCACATCCCACTAAGTAATACTGCATTGATGACTCCATCATTTTTTTTTATCATCTCTGTACCAGGTTACATGGTACATATGTGATAAATAAAACTAACTTTTGACATTTCAAATCATTTGCGTCTAGCCGAAAAAAGTAGCATAGACCATACTTTAAACCGTTTCAAAAATGATTACGAGTCTACATTTTTGTTTTCGAAAGCATAGTGCGTATTTAGCTTGATATCAAAAATTCGAAGTTTAGCATAGCTAGGAGTTTAGGAAAACCTAACACCTTTACTAATAATCATTTGCTTAACAGTCTATCTGTTCCTATACTCCTCAATTCTTTATTCACACATAACTATACCCAGTTCGTCAACCACACTTATGAGTTCATAAGTTGCCACAATCATATGAGTTTAAGAACTTATCTTAGTCAGACCTTTGGCGTCCATTCGCTGAGGGGTTCATAAACATTTCATATAATTATGAGTCAAGAATGTCTCATAAGTATGAGTTTTAACAACTCGTACTTAATCTTATATTCTCTAACTATGACCTATCTACCTGTTATACACCTGAGAATTGAGTTATCCTCTTAATGTGCATATAACAAATAGCGCGACATAAACATTTCAATGATTATCAGTGCCAAAAACTAAGTGGTTTTTACACCAAGTACAATTCAGCTCCCATACGAAGAATTATACAACTCAGCTGCCGACATGAGTCCTCAATTGAATCCCCACCTAACACTAACCCCTTCTCCATACGAATTTAATTCGTATTTATAATTCTCTTCTGGATCTGTACCAATTTATAGTACAATTCATACACAGCGCTCTTGCTGTAAACTTTCTAATCAACAGATTGATTCTTTCCGGCTGTCATAGCCTTATCAGATCACGAAATGATCTCATCGTATATATTACGATTTACTTCTATATCTTGATCGTTTTATCTAATAACTGCACTTTCAGTCTTTTAGACTCAATCTATTCCCCACTACTGTTTAACTTTATTATCAGAGTTAGGGAACTCTGTGTCTTTACACTCGCCGAGATTCATCTTTGAATCTTATCGACCAACTAACTCTATATGAGTTAGTACTTATCCCAATCATTGCGGTTATTAGTCTCAGGTATTCCTACCTAAGCTTCATAACCAACAGCTTTGATACCAACATGTGACGTCCCCAAATCCAGGTACTTGAAACCCAAACTCGGTGCTTCACGATACCATTTCTATAAGCTGAATAATACAATAATAATATTGCATTCAAACTTAATTTACATACATCAAAGTTTACTTCCCAGGTACGAGACCTTCAAACACATTCCATACGATACCTGAATAGATACCAATACTAACTATAACCATTAACTCATAATATAACTCATTCGAACAGCTTTCCTTTCTCCTTGTTCGTGCCTGAGCCTTCAGGTTGCTCATACATAACTGAAAACATTTAATTTAAGCAAGGATGAGCATTTGAGTGCCCAGCAAGTAATAGCAATTATATATATAAGCTGAAAGAATATAAGTATTCTTTTTACATAACACTTCTACAACGAATTGAAAGTTGTGAAGTAATCTTTACTGATAAAAAATTCACATAACAACTCTCTTTCAAATTCTTTAAATTTGGCTCTGGCTCTACCCTTGAATAGGGTTTAAGAAACATATTATGAACATTCTTTTTTATTTTCGAAAAAGTTTAGCAGAAATCCATCCTCAAACCGTCATAACTTAAGGGCACGGAGGGCGATCAGCCCCGTTGTACCTTATATTAATCAATACTACATAACTTGAACGAAATTCATCGCTCACTCTATTCGCCTTGGGCGCAAAAATTTCCCATATAGAAATGTTCATACATGTCTGGTTCCAAACCCGAAGGTTTTTAATCTTGCTCAACAATAATATGTAGTTCAACATATATGTATATACGGTTAATTGACAAAAGTGTATCAACATGTGAATAAATGCCATGATTATCCAAGTGGGGACACTTGTATAACCATTTAGAAATTAATGAACAGAATATATATATCTGAATTAACATGTTGATAATCAAAGCGTATATAATCTGTACAGGAATAGAATAATTCTGAAACATTCTTACTCATGTCCATTGCATAAAGGAAATGCAAAGGTAAGATACTTGCCTGATTCGCTGATTACAAATCTCAACTTAGGTTTTATCTCTTTATCACAACCTATCAATAATCAGATCATTCGTTCGATTAGAACAATATATCTTAACACATAGTACTGTCTATTACAGTCAGCACATAGTCTAATCACATAATCACAGTGATCATACTTTTAGTTCCTATTTTATACTTGAAATATTTTTATACATTTTTCAAATATCTCATCCATGCTCTTACAGTAGCCTTTTCTTTCTTTTATAAGGTCTGACATTTGTCGGCGTACCGACAGCTTTATCGGGTAAATACTGAGTCTAAGACTCTTATTCTATACCTCAACATCTGTAAATATCAGACATCTTATTTTTAATCATTTTCGAAATTTCCAGAAATTAAAAAATTTAAAATAATTCAAATCTGTCACTAAAGGGCCTATAGTGATATAACTGTTACTATAGGTGTTCTTCTTCAAATTCAGAACTTCATAATCGCTTCTCAAATCAGCTAGTTTGGCCGGCTATAACTTTCAAATATCGGAATCATAATTAAATGATTTAAACATTAAACAATTCTATTATCATTAATAGTTTAATTAATACTAAACTATTAATGAAACCATTGCCAAAATATAAAAGTTATTTATAATAACTCAAACTATTTTTAAAACATTTATATTACACTTAAATGATTTTAAAATAATAAAAATCATTTTTAAATAATTACCATTAATATTTAAATATTAATGTACTATTTATCCAAATATTAAAAGTCACTAATTATAACTTAAAATATTTTTAAATCCTTATTTTCATTTAAAATGATTTTTATAATATAAAATCATTTTTAAACTAAATTATTTAATATAATCATTAAATAACTTTAATATCATTAATAATAATTAATTAATGAAATTCATCACAAAATATTAAAAGTCATCACAAATAACTCATTTACATAATCAATTCCAAATCAAAATAAACATAGTAAACTAACTAGTTTATTAACAAACTAACTAAACTTCAAAAATTCAAACTTTAACTAACAATTAAATACAATATTTAAAATGATAACATTACAAAAATTAAATAAGAAACATACCCGGAAATACGAATTTCACAAACTGAATACACACTTCCACGCCAAAATTTAACTAAGGAGATCTTTATAAAAATTTCTCCCACAACAAAGCCTTTCTCAAAAATTAGAGGCCTTATTGTTGGTGAATGAAACAAAGGCCAAGCCCTTCTATTTATAGGTTTAGAAAATGGTGAAGTTCTCAATTTAGTCGATGTGGGACTTGGTTTAAACTAATCTTTCAATAGCTCACTTTGCGATTTTATCACGCCTTGCTCATCTATCCGAAAATTCCCAAATTTGGATATGTTATACATGGTATACCAGAGTATTTTTAAAAAATACGAATTATCCAATTCGGGTTCATTAGGTAGCCCAAACAGTGCTTCAAAAGTAGACGTTCATAACAGTTTTCAATTTCGTTTTAGCTTTACCCTCTCTCGCTAAAACAGTCATAACTTTTTCGATTCAAAACATTTTTGAGCGATTCTTGAGCCCACGCGAAGCTAACTTCTGGGGCTACAACTTTTATTCTTTGACCATTTCCAAATTCCGAACACATCAGCCCAGAAATTCCGTTCAAGTGGACTGCACCGCACTTGTTGGGCAGTTTTGACACTACTACTTTGAAATGTCATAACTCTCTCTTCCGATATCGGATTTAGTCCATTTCGGAGTCTACGGAAAACCTTTTTAGTGTACTACAACATACCAAAAGCCCAGAAGGTTTTAAAACCATTAACTGATCGAAACAGTGTCCGGAATAGCACATCCCGCTGCTGACTTTCAGTTTTGAGAAATTTATCACATTTCCTTCCAATCACCGTAATTCCCTCATCCGAGGTCGGAATCAGGTCATTCCAAAGACTATGGCTTCCTAACTCAGTGCACCACATCATATCAAAAGCCCAGACCTTTTAAAGCACAAAAAGTGGACGAGAGTGCTCCCATTACAGACTGCCCAAAAACAGTTTATCATGATCGGTCAACCATGTTTGACCATCTATAACTTCTAATCTATACATGATATGGACTTGATTCTTTTTCCAGATTAAAAACCACATATCAGGCTACACATAATAAATTTTAAAGAACAAAAATCATGATCGAGCAAAGAGTTATGTCCTCTGACATTTGGTGAAAAATAATATAAATGAAATTTTCCAAATATCTTAAATCTTCAAATTCGTGTACTTTGATGTTACTGGTCTTTGATTTATCAACCCATATCATCAATTAACATCCTATTACATAACTTTAAACAATCAATTGCATCAAATAACATCGAATCAAAGAATTTCTAGGTTTAGTGTTCTTATACCTTTTTTTTTTGCCAAAAAGGGTATTTTGGTCATCTCACATATAATTTCAAGGACAATCTTGTACAAGGCAATTAAATGTAATATTTAATCACTAGATTTAATTCTTATAATTTACCAATTAACTTCTATCCTTTGGTAAATTAAAATACTTATACAATAACATCGAAATTAAACCCGGTAATTAAAATTAGGGTTCTATAATTAGGGTTTCTTAACGTCATCAATTAGGATTTCTAATTGACCATTAGGGTTCTTTAATTATCTGTGTATGTTACTAACACAGTCGTTATGGTTTCTAATTTCAACCGGTTAGGGTTATTAGGGTTTGTCCTAATTAGTGGCGTACAACAGTAATTAGGATTTCTTCTAATTACCGATATTCTTATACACAGTAAATTCATATACACAGTCACTACTCAGTCATATCTCATAACTGAGTTTAATAATTAGGGTTTCACAGCACGGTAATATGCTATGACCAAATTGACCGTCATTGCTCAATATTATCTGTCCGCACATACACAATACATAATTATGGTACTGTAAAATCATTATATAAATAATATAATATTATTATTCTCATCTCTTGATCACAATCCCAATATAGGGTTTGGACTTCATATCTGACTTATTCTTCGTACACAGCATCAATAATCAAGTTAAAATAATTAATTTAAATATTCTGAACAATTCATATAATAAAATATTTATTATATAAATCTAATTATCACTTCATATTTTATTTCCAATCATGTTTTCATGGAAAATAATTAATAAAAACATTTCGGCTTACCGAAATTTATTACCATATAATTTGTGGTAATTAATAATTCTAAAATTATTTCTAATTTTTCAAGAAATAAATATATTCGCATTTATCGTTCACTTTACTTGACACTTAGTCTCGTCATTAAATAAAAAAAAATTATACACAAAATTTCTAATTTATTTTATATAGAAAATCTCGGTTCATTACAGTATGTACTTCCTGTCCAATAGTTCTTGCAACTGTGCCATTAGCTCCTTCATCTCCATTGGCACCATATGATACGGTGCCCTGGAAATTAGTGCCGCTCCTGGTACAATGTCTATTATAAATTCGGTCTCCCTATCCGGTGGAAGACCCGACAATTCACTCGAAAATACATCCGTGAATTCTCTAACTATAGGTATTTGCTCCATAGTTACTACCACTCTCTAGGTATAAACAACATGACATAGATAACCTACACACCTATTCCTCAAAAATTTCCTAGTTTGTGTCATAGTTAGATAACACAAACGTCCCGACGATCTATTCCCATAAAATACTACCTGAGGTTGTTTTAATGTTCTAATATTCACACATTTCTTCTGAAAATCTATAATCACCCCATGGTTAACCAACCAATCCATTTCGAGAATTACATCGAATTCTCATAACTTTATCGGTAGCAAATCTACCGATAATTTACAACCCCGTATGTCTACGCAACAAATCCTATGAATATTTTCAATAAGAATTATCTCCTCATTTTCTACCTTAATATTTAAAGGTATAGGCAGCTTTTCGGGAAGTAATCCTAATCGTCTAGCAATATCATATGTTATAAACGAACAAGTAGCACCCGAATCAAACAACACGTAAGCATTTATGTCGTTGATCGGAATGATACCTGCGACTACGTCCCTTGATGCAACCGCATCTTGGACTGTCATGTTAAAGGTATGACCCATCATCCTACTCGGCTGCGCTAGACCACTAATAGCTAACTTATCGCTATTAGTGCCCTGATTCCCGTCCGTCCCCTTCTTCGGGCAATTCTTTGCCATGTGGTCAGTTGACCCACACACAAAGCATCCGTGATTCTTCTTCGAACTTGAACAGTTAGGCAAAATGTGTCCCTCCTGTCTACAATTATAACATACGGCCTTGCCCTTGAGACAGACTCCCAGATGAGTCTTCCCACAGGTTTTGCAGGCCTCCATTCTCCTCTTTGGATCTCCTTGCTTCACTCCGGTATTCCCAGAGTTGAACACTTTCCTCTTCTGTCCCTCGCCACTCCCAATGGCTCCTTCTATCTTTACTCCCCCATCTACCTTCCCCTTATTCTTCTTATCTTTGTGGTACTGGCTTAGAGCCTCGCTACCACCTTCGGCGATTATCATCTTTTATAAGATAGTCCCAAATTTAGTACTCTGGAACACAGATATACAGTTATCGAGCCAGGGTTTTAAGCCATACTCAAACCGTAAAGCTTTCCTAACCTCGGTGTCCACTTGGTGTGGAGCGAACCTCGCTAGTTCATTAAACTTGGTAGCATATTAGGGAACCGTCATGTCCCTTGTGGGAAAGTAGTTCTCGAAGAATATCTCCTTGAACCTCACCCACGTAACATTCTCAATATCAGCTCTGGCCTGGTTGGCCTCCCGCCAAAAGTTGACCTCTCCCTTCATCTTGTAGGTTGCAAAGGCAACTTTCTGGCCCTCGTTGACATTTGCTATAACAAATGCCTTCTCAATTTCCTTTATTCACGTTTGAGCCTCTATGGGGTCTGTAGTTCCTTTGAACTCCGACGGACCGACACTTTTAAAATCCTTGAAGGTAGTAGCTCGTGCTACTCCCGAATTTAGGGGGATATTAGCCCCATTTCTATTAAACGCGACTGTTAATAAATTAACAAATTCATGCATTGGGTAAACCGGAACTCCTTCCGGTTGATTTACGTTAGTGCCTTGGTTTCGTGGTCCTCTTCTTGGCGGCATTTTGCTGTTACATCAAACAACACATTTCGTTATTATTCATTTCCTGTTAGTTAGTTATTATTAACATTAAACAATAACTTCAACATCCATTACTCAATATGTTCCACAAAAGGCTTATATTAATTCATTCATTGTAGTATAATACTACATTGTTTCATTAGACAGCCTAAGCTGACTATATTATCATCCCACAATTGCTTTCCAAAAATTGGGATTTACAAAAGACTAACCTTTGATATACAAAAGAGGGTTTTACGTCACTACTAGATACACAGTATTTATATATCTAAAAGTACTCTAGTTACTACTAGATTACATATGTCTTAAGGCATTATTAAAATCTACTATGGCCAGACCATCGATAATATTACGGCTGATAGTATGTCGCGTCTGCCCTGTCTATATGGGATAGCCAACTACCTGCTGCTAGAAGTCCATATGAGAACTCCTATGAATATAGGATATTCTCCCTATCTTCTGCTTTTTGGTTTTTAGCTCCCCTGTGAGCTCAAAGACCTCCTGTTTCAGCTCATGGACCTTGTCCTTGGCCAAAATTCTCTCATTGTGTTCCTGTTCCCACATCGACTCTACATCTGTCTTATCCTCCAAGACAGCCTGGAGCTCTACTTTTAGCTCCTTTACCTCCTGACAGTAATGGATGTTTCTATCCAATACTGACATAAATAATGCCATCAGTGACTCCCCCGGAGCTATCTCTGCTGCTATTGTTACTGGATTGAAGGCCACTACCTCCACCTCCTCTTCTATCATGCCATCAAACACATACATTAAGTCTAGGCTCTCTAAGTCTCCAGACTCAACGACTACCACTTTGGGCTCTTCTGATATGGGATTTGATATAATCTCTATCTGATTAACTGATCCTTCACTGACAACCTGTACTTCTCTAGACATTCCATTTTCACCTGACATCTACACAAAACAATAAGTTGATTAGTACATGTCAGTATAATAATAAAAACACACAACATATACATAATGCATTTTTTATAAAGTTATTTTCTTCTTTTACTTCTTTGACTTCTCTTAAGTTTATGACTTAAGATTTTTAATTCCCCCCTTAAGTTTTATAACCTAATGCTTTGATACCAACTTGTGACGCCCCTAAATCCAGGTATCTTCCAACCCGACAGATGGTGCTACATGGTACTACCATTCACACATACATTCAATTGAAAAGCCTCAAAGGAACAAATATGTCTTCTATATATTCAAAATATTATTAACATTCCCCGGGTTCTTTATAACCGTTACATTTTTTCTTGTCATAATATCAAATATTATCATTACAAACCTATACTATTACATAGGTAATCTACGGGTTCGTCTTCGCCTTTCCTTTATCCTTGTCGGATCCTTCGATCCGTTCGATCTTAGCTGCGTTCATATGGTTCAAGCAAAGTGAGCATGACTAGCTTAGCAAGTACAACAATTCTATTTAACAATATGCTTGAATCATATAAAACATATATCTTCAATAATTGAACAAAAGTTATAAAGTACTATTGATAATTCAAAATAGCACTTCCATTTTCTTTAAAACGTTTTACAATAACAATATTCAGTAAAACATCAATTTTGGTCCAAGACCTTGAGCATTTCATACTTTATTTGAAAAGGACAACCCGACACAATGTCCGTAAGTCTGACATTTCTTACGAGCACGTCTAGGTGATCAGCCTATAGTACTCTATGTTGATCAATACTACATTCATTAAACGTATGTACGTTTAAGTTGTGGCTACCTCACGTGCCTTTCGTTTGACGACAAAACATTTTAGCATACTCAGTCTTCATTTGAAAACCACACCAATATAACTTGGTAAAACATTGACCATACTTTGATAGATTATAAGAAATCTAACATATCTTGAGTCTAGCCGAAAGAATTGGCTTTGACCTCATCATACATCAATTCATGCGTAGAAATACATGAATTACAAAGCTTGTCCAGATTGAACTGAAACAAGGGTTAGAATACTTGCCTTCAGCGTCTGCTACGGTAATTATGCTTCACTTAAAGTCCTTAAGGTCGCTACAATAGATGATCACATAGCATACACTATTAGGTCATGAATGAGCATACATTGTTTCTAATGAATCTTACCCTTCTTCTCAATCTAATTCTGTATTAGATCTCCTACTATTGGTTCCGGCTTGCCATTAAAGTTCACATTGTTCTTACGTTCATGTTCGATTACATATCTTCAACCTTAATGTCTCATAATTAAGGTTTAACAAAGCTTTAACAATAAGTCGTACTTGGAGATAATGTATGATCAATAAAGATTCTACCGCTTCTAGTAAAAGAAGAGAAATATCCTATGTGATTCGATAAATGACAACCTAGTAGTCCTTGGCCAAGGCAGAATGAAATTAGAAAGGAGTTTCTAATTTGTATTATTTGGTGTTGTGCATTTAAGAGTCGAAATACATATGTAGTAGCCCCGAATCCGGGCCCCAAATCACCGCAGGATCCGGTATACTATTTCTTTCACTAATTGCGAAAGATATAAACATAAATTGTTTATACAATACATTACACACTATTCTCCAAGGTCGAGTAACCTTAACTTAATACACATTTCATAAAATATCTATTACACAACAATATTTATCAAATACGTTATTACAAACTAGCTGCACTTTATATCCCAAGCTGAACTTGGCTTTAATCGTTTCCTGTATCCGAACGCATTCGCCTTATCTGCAATGTTTTATCATGCTATAGCAAGGGTGAGCATGAAAGTTGCCCAGCAAGTTTTTATACAATAATATAACGATATATCATGATTGAAGAGTATGAATAACGGGCTTGCTATAATTCATCAATATAATTGAGAACTAGCACGAACAAATTTTTGACTGAACAAGTATTATACATGAACAAACATTTCTGAACCAACTGGTAATGAAGGTGATTCAGCCTTTCATACCTGACTTATACATGCAAGATGTACATAGTACAATTTTCATGGTAATCAGCAATGATTAACCATAAGCTTGAAGAAACTACTCTTATTAGAGTTAAGTAAAAGAAAACTTGCATGAACCGTTGATTACCGCAACACAACTTATAACGCTTTACCCGAAGACCTAATATTAGTAATATAGATCTCCAATATTAGAATAATATCATCACAGTATAATACTGTTATATTATATCCACAGAATAACCTAAACACATAGCACATAATCCTATCAGTCTATAACACACATAAAACTAAGTATCAAGTCAAACTATTGCAGTCTGAGTTTAAACCGACACAATTCTAACATCCCGACGGTCTAGGTCGGAATTTTATCGAGTCTAAGTTCAATTAAACTCTGACTAACCACTTAACAATTATCACAGATAATTTCTAATCAGACAAAACATTTTTCCTAGGCTCGTAATAATTTTCGGATAATTATTACCATTTATCAACATTTTTCAATCCTTAAAACCGTATTTAAATGAATTAAATACAACATAATACCTTCATTATTAATATTCATTTAATATAAAGCATTAATGAAAATCATTACATAACATTATAATATAATTATAATATCACAAAGTATTTTTAATACTTTAAAATCATTTTTATATGATTTTCCAACACTTTAATCTATTAGCCGATAATTGCTATTAATATTAAAATATTAATATTTTCATGCCAAAATATCAAAAGTTACATTTTATAACTTAAAATATTTTTATAACACTAAAATTATTTTTTATATAATTTATAAAGCATTAATTTCATTTTTCCTTAATTTATTTAATATATCTATTAAATAAACTAATTATCATTAATATTGATTACATAATGAATTTCCTCACAAAATATTAAAAGTCATCAAAAATAACTTAAAATATTTTCTTATACCATAAAATAATTTTTCATGATTTTTCATGAATTAAAACTATTTTTAAATAATTTATTTAATATTATAATTAAATAAATAAATACCATTTATATTCCAAAAATATTAAATATTTTCAAAATATACTCAAAATAGTTAAAAACTATTTTTCAGACTTTAAAATAATTTTTCGGAATTTATTTTGTATTTTAATAATTAAAATATAATTTTTTCTAATTTTTAATTAATTTTCAGAAAATAAAATAATAAACTGTCGCTAAAGGGCCCTATAGCGACAGAACCGTCGCTATAGGTGTTCTTGGTGTTCTTCAGCACAACCCAGATCTTCAAGGCAGTGACCAAGGTGGTAGGTTTGACCAGATTTATTTATCAATCCGTGCATGTTCTGGGTTAACTAAAACCTCAATCTTGTAGATTACATGTAGCACTACAATAATCAATCACTAATGTTGTCATACCATAACTCAGTTGCATGATCTGAACGTTTAATATTATGGTCAGGTCTGTTCTGGGTTTTCTGGGTAACCCAGAAACCCAGGCAGATTCGAAGTAGCCACTTAGATACACGATTAAATCTATATTCCAATAATGTTTAATGAAATTTTAAGGTTATAATATATAGTACAGATGTCAAAGAACAATTCTAAATCATTAATCATTAAATCATCAAATTAACATCACAAACAAAAGATCTAGCTCGGTCAAACTAGGGGTCAGAACGTGTTTTTGAAAATCTGGGTTTTCCCAGAAACCTTCATCAGCGTGTTGGTCAACGCATGTTTGACCGCGATTTCCTGCTAGTTAAGTTATGATCTATGTGATCTAAAGACTTTAATGGGTAGTATACATATCAGACTACAACTAATCAACAACAACTTAGCCAAAATATTAACACATAACAAGATCTGAGGCTCGAAAAATGTTGTCAGACGATCTGGGTTTCTGGGTTTGCCCAGAAATCCAGAAAACGTGATCGGTCAATGACCTTTTACCGCTTGAAACTTACGATCTAGACATGCTATAGGGTTGATTCAAGTTGCAGATTAAAGCCCTATCAAGAAAGAACATATCTATAACATTACATACACAAAATATCAAATACACACAGATCTAAGGCCTCTGACATTTGACTGTCAGGCCACTTTTCAAAGTTTTTTTCCAGATTTCTAAAAATGTAAGATTCGAGTATCTTGATGTTATGGATCTGAGATTTAACAACCCAGATCACTAAATGACACCTAAATACACAACATTAACTAAACAACAACAACATTTAACACCAAATCATGAGATTTCAAATTTTTAGGGTTTTATACCTTTTGAGCTTGATATTTGATTTCTGTCCTTGATGATCTGATCTTGTTGAGCCAGTAGATGATTTTGTCTTAACTACTCACTCCTTTTCACTCTCATTTTCGGATTTTAGAGAGAGGATGGCTTGGGAAATTTTCTACCAAATTTTTGTAACTTTCTATCTCTCTAATCTTTATAAGACTTAGATGCATTGCATGTGTGTGATATAGCTGGTGCCCTAGGTTGAATTGCTGGATTTTTAGGCCATACCAAGTCAATAGTTGGTGAACCACCATTATCTTGCCAAGATTTGCAAGTAACCTAAAATAATACTAAAAATGGGCATTTTTGTCATTTCCTTAATTTCTAGAAATTTCCTTAGGGTTTAGGGTTTGTTAGGGTTTAGGGTTTGGACATTTTAGGGTTTAGGGTTTAACCCTTTAGGGTTTAGATTTTAACCCTTAAATATTTAGCAACTTGGATTTCCAAAAATTCTCTAATTAAATTTAAAATAGAAAATTTTGATTTCTAAATTATAATTAGGGTTTCCTAATTATATCATAATTTCCTAATCATAAATCAATCTTGCTAATTAGGACTAATTTATCCTAATTTAAAATTGCTAATTAAGCACTTATGGTCAAAATTGTACATTAGTTTTCAAAACTACATTTTAAGGTTTTAAATAGGAAAATAATTTTTCAATTTTAGAAATTTAGATTTCCTAATTAGATTAGGGTTTCTAATAACTTGAAAATTAGGATTTATATTTCCTAATTAACATTGCTAATAAAGCAATTAAATCCACCACTGCACAATTAGGGTTCAAAATGGTCATTAGGGTTTTCAACCCACCACAGGCTCCCAAAAGGTCATGACTTGAAGGTACTATTGGTAGTTACTTAATTCCTTATATGTAGAAAAAAATTTCCCCTATCTTTCGATGTGGGACTGGGGTGTTACAAACTCCCCCACTTAAATTTCTGACGTCCCCGTCAGAACCGATCACACACACGGCCCAAAGATCTTTGCCTCTCTAGCCATTGTGGGATAATACCGGCTAGCTTCGTGTCCCCACCTCCGGACCTTCATCTCTCCATTGTGGGATAATACCACCAGCCTTCGTGTCCCCACCTCTGGCAACCCGATCGGATGACCCGACCTGAGCTTTCAAGAGTCGGCTCTGATACCATAATTAAACAACCCGGGTCAAATCCCGAGTCCGGAACAAATATTGGGTCAAATCCCAAGTCCGAATCGAATCAAATCCATCCAAATAAGGCCTCAAACTACTGGCCCAATAGTATCTTCTTGGGTCATCTAGCCAACCACAGGCTCCCAAAAGGTCATGACTTGAAGGTACTATTGGTAGTTACTTAATTCCTTATATGTAGAAAAAAAATTCCCCTATCTTTCGATGTGGGACTGGGGTGTTACAATCCCAATCCAGGGTTTGGATCTCATATCTGACTTATTCTTCGTACACAGCATCAATAATCAAGTTAAAATAATTAACTTAAATATTCTGAACAATTCATATAATAAAATTTTTATTATATAAATCTAATTATCACTTCATATATTATTTCCAATCATGTTTTCATGGAAAATAATTAATAAAAACATTCCGGCTTACCGAAATTTATTACCATATAATTTGCGGTAATTAATAATTCTAAAATTATTTCTAATTTTTCAAGAAATAAATATATTCGCATTTATCGTTCACTTTACTTGACACTTAGTCTCGTCATTAAATAAAAAAAAAATTATACGCAAAATTTCTAATTTATTTTATATAGAAAATCTCGGTTCATTACATTCACCCTCCCTTATAAGGATTCTGTCCCCGGAATCACCGCTTTAAAAACTCAGATGCAGAAGGGTACATAGCATATAATCATTGTACGTAGATCTCGATCATACTTGGTCGAACTGATCTTTAATTATTCTTCATAATACTTGTCTATCCGATTAAGCAGAAATATAAGATATATAAGTTATTTAAATAGCACCTGGAGTTTTGTTTCCAGCTGCCACCGTATCCTGGACCGTCATGTTGTAAACCCTTGGAGTTACTTTCGTTGGGTTAATGGTTGAGTTCTCACTGCTTCTCCCCGTGGTTACGTTTCCTGCCTCCATTCCCCTCTGTGGACACTTCCTCACCTTATGCTCAGTCGATCCACATATGAAGCATCCACTGATCATCCTTGAGTTGGGCCAGTTGGGAGAGATATGACCCTCTTGCCCGCACTTGTAGCATACAAGCTTGCCCTTCAGGCACTCGCCAGAGTGATTCTTCCCGCAGTTCTTGCACTGCACTACCTGCTTCTTTGTACCTTCCTGCTTCACTTGCACGTTCTTAGAAAAATTCCTCATTCTTTTCTCACCCCTATTCCCACTACTACTTTCTATCTTTACTGCTCCTCCTGACTTGCTTTTGTTCTTCTTCTCCTTGTGGTAGAGGCTCATGGCCTCACTTCCCTATTCAGCTATGATAGCATTCTCCATGAGTGCTGCAAAAGTATTGATTTGCAGTACTGACACCTTATTGCAGAGCTAGGGTTTTAAGCCCAGCTCAAATCTCCTTGCCTTCCTAGCCTCTGTATCCACTTGATGTGGAGCAAACCTAGCCAACTCATTAAACTTTGTGGCATACTCCGCAATAGTCATGTTATCCTGCTTTAACTCCAGGAATTTCACCTCCATTCTAGACTGCATACTAACAGAGAGATAGTTTTCGAAAAATAAATCCTTAAACCTATCCCAAGTAATTTCTTCTTCTCCTGCCCGAGTTTTATTTGCCTCCCACCAAAAGTTAGCTTCCCCTTTCATCATATAAGTGGAAAAAGCGGCCTTTTGCCTCTCATCTACTCTAGCGATTACGAACGCCTTCTGTATCTCGTTCACCCAAGTCTGGGCTTCTATAGGGTCAGCTGATCCTCTAAATTCTGGTGGTCCTACGGCTTTGAAGTCTTTGAATTTTGCCAAGCGATTGTCTGGCTGGTTTCCCGCAACTGGTGTTCCCTGCTGCATAGCCTGAGCTACCATGTTTGCAAAGATTTGCATCAGTTCTGGCTGTTGTTCCCCAGCATTAGTAGATTCTTCTATCCTTTGGTTTCGAGTTTGATGTCTTGGCGGCATTATCTGGTTAAATAAAACCATAAATTATACCTTTACATTTTAAACCTTATTGCATAAGATTAATGTATTAAACTCGTTTCATTTCTATAACTTAGATTCATATTCATTTATCGAATATTTACATAGCATATCCTGCTTTAATCAACAGTTATCCTTTTGTGACTACGGAAGTCGGGATTTAAAATCTTGACCAACCTAAAAGTTGAAAATAGTTCATTACTTATCACACATATTACATAACCTAACCCATACTACTTATTTACCAAGCCTTTTTTCTCGAACATTCATTCGCTCGATGTCCTTCCATCCCACAATTAAAACATCCACCTTTCCTATAGTCGGGGCAACGAGGAGAGGTATGTCCTTCACGGCCGAAAATATAACATATCTTCTTCCCTTTCTTCTTATCAGGTTTTCCTAAGTCAGGATCTTCTATCTTTCTTTTTTTTTTACCTCTCGGAACTGCACATGATGTGTTGCTTGAGGCTCCATCTGGTCAATTTGGATTTTGAGCTTATCCTGCTCTTCCATTGTTTCCATTAACATCTGATGCAGCAACTTTTCTATCTTCACATCTTACAATAACTACTCACTAGGAGTTTACATATTCTAAACATTCACAAAAACTAGGTTGTCACAATAACCTTTATTTAATCATCTCAGATTCTACTCGTACGTAACGAGTTTACACTATTTCATATCCATCATCACATTCTACCCAATACACCTCTCACAAGAGTAAAAGTTTTCAAATTCTGCTGAGGGGTCATATAGACCATGAACACATAGTTTTAACGGTATTCATACCGCAAAACAAAACATTACCTGGTATGTTTACAATCACAAAGAAGGTAAACTACCATTAATAGTACTTTAGGTGATTAGCCTATTGTACCCCTACGTCATGCATAACGTATTAATCATACCTAGCAAATATTTACGCTATTAGATTGGATCATTTATCCAAACAACATTGTTCACCTCAGTCTTATCATAGGATTCCGCACCAAACAATTTGGTTCGGGAAATTTCTTTCAATGAACACTTAGAGTTTTCATAAACATTAGTCTAGCTGATTCAAATAGCATAGACTCATATCAATAATTCAATTCAATCGAATTATTTAAGTATAGCCAAACCCCGTTGGCAAATTAAAATTTTAAAATATTTTTTTTTGAGAATGACGTCATGACGCCGCACTGTATTTAAAGTCCGTTGAGGATTCTGTCATTTGGTGATTTTATCATACTACATCATACCGTAGTGGGCTGACGATCCTGATATCACATCCCACTAAGTAATACTGCATTGATGACTCCATCATTTTTTTATCATCTCTGTACCAGGTTACATGGTACATATGTGATAAATAAAATAACTTTTGACATTTCAAATCATTTGCGTCTAGCCGAAATAAGTAGCATAGACCATACTTTAAACCGTTTCAAAAATGATTACGAGTCTACATTTTTGTTTTCAAAAACACATAGTGCGTATTTAGCTTGATGTCAAAAATTCGAAGTTTAGCATAGCTAGGAGTTTAGGAAAACCTAACACCTTTACTAATAATCATTTGTTTAACAGTCTATCTGTTCCTATACTCCTCAATTCTTTATTCACACATAACTATACCCAGTTCGTCAACCACACTTATGAGTTCATAAGTTGCCACAATCATATGAGTTTAAGAACTTATCTTAGTCAGACCTTTGGCGTCCATTCGCTGAGGGGTTCATAAACATTTCATATAATTATGAGTCAAGAATCTCTCATACGTATGAGTTTTAACAACTCGTACTTAATCTTATATTCTCTATCTATGACCTATCTACCTATTATACACCTGAGAATTGAGTTATCCTCTTAATGTGCATATAACAAATAGCGCGACATAAACATTTCAAAGATTATCAGTGCTAAAAACTAAGTGGTTTTTACACCAAGTACAATTCAGCTCCCATACGAAGAATTATACAACTCAGCTGCCGACATGAGTCCTCAATTGAATCCCCACCTAACATTAAACCCTTCTCCATACGAATTTAATTCGTATTTATAATTCTCTTCTGGATCTGTACCAATTTATAGTACAATTCATACACAGCAATCTTGCTGTAAACTTTCTAATCAACAGATTGATTCTTTCCGGCTGTCATAGCCTTATCAGATCATGAAATGATCTCATCGTATATATTACGATTTACTTCTATATCTTGATCGTTTTATCTCATAACTGCACTTTCAGTCTTTTAGACTCAATCTATTCCCCACTACTGTTTAACTTTATTATCAGAGTTAGGGAACTCTGTGTCTTTACACTCGCCGAGATTCATCTTTGAATCTTATCGACCAACTAACTCTATATGAGTTAGTACTTATCCCAATCATTGCGGTTATTAGTCTCAGGTATTCCTACCTAAGCTTCATAACCAACAGCTTTGATACCAACATGTGACGTCCCCAAATCCAGGTACTTGAAACCCGAACTCGGTGCTTCACGATACTATTTCTATAAGCTGAATAATACAATAATAATATTGCATTCAAACTTAATTTACATACATCAAAGTTTACTTCCCAGGTACGAGACCTTCAAACACATTCCATACGATACCTGAATAGATACCAATACTAACTATAACCATTAACTCATAATATAACTCATTCGAACAGCTTTCCTTTCTCCTTGTTCGTGCCTGAGCCTTCAGGTTGCTCATACATAACTGAAAACATTTAATTTAAGCAAGGATGAGCATTTGAGTGCCCAGCAAGTAATAGCAATTATATATATAAGCTGAAAGAATATAAGTATTCTTTTTACATAACACTTCTACAACGAATTGAAAGTTGTGAAGTAATCTGTACTGATAAAAAATTCACATAACAACTCTCTTTCAAATTCTTTAAATTTGGCTCTGGCTCTACCCTTGAATAGCAGAAATCCATCCTCAAACCGTCATAACTTACGGGCACGGAGGGCGATCAGCCCCGTTGTACCTTGTATTAATCAATACTACACAACTTGAACGAAATTCATCGCTCACTCTATTCGCCTTGGGCGCAAAAATTTCCCATATAGAAATGTTCATACATGTCTGGTTCCAAACCCGAAGGTTTTTAATCTTGCTCAACAATAATATGTAGTTCAACATATATGTATATACGGTTAATTGACAAAAGTGTATCAACATGTGAATAAATGCCATGATTATCCAAGTGGGGACACTTGTATAACCATTTAGAAATCAATGAACAGAATATATATATCTGAATTAACATGTTGATAATCAAAGCGTATATAATCTGTATAGGAATAGAATAATTCTGAAACATTCTTACTCATGTCCATTGCATAAAAGAAATGCAAAGGTAAGATACTTGCCTGATTCGCTGATTACAAATCTCAACTTAGGTTTTATCTCTTTATCACAACCTATCAATAATCAGATCATTCGTTCGATTAGAACAATATATCTTAACACATAGTACTGTCTATTACAGTCAGCACATAGTCTAATCACATAATCACAGTGATCATACTTTTAGTTCCTATTTTATACGTGAAATATTTTTATACATTTTTCAAATATCTCATCCATGCTCTTACAGTAGCCTTTTCTTTCTTTTATAAGGTCTGACATTTGTCGGCGTACCGACAGCTTTATCGGGTAAATACTGAGTCTAAGACTCTTATTCTATACCTCAACATCTGTAAATATCAGACATCTTATTTTTAATCATTTTCGAAATTTCCAGAAATTAAAAAATTTAAAATAATTCAAATCTGTCACTAAAGGGCCTATAGTGATATAACTGTTACTATAGGTGTTCTTCTTCAAATTCAGAACTTCATAATCGCTTCTCAAATCAGCTAGTTTGGCCGGCTATAACTTTCAAATATCGGAATCATAATTAAATGATTTAAACATTAAACAATTCTATTATCATTAATAGTTTAATTAATACTAAACTATTAATGAAACCATTGCCAAAATATAAAAGTTATTTATAATAACTCAAACTATTTTTAAAACATTTATATTACACTTAAATGATTTTTAAAATAATAAAAATCATTTTTAAATAATTACCATTAATATTTAAATATTAATATACTATTTATCCAAATATTAAAAGTCACTAATTATAACTTAAAATATTTTTAAATCCTTATTTTCATTTAAAATGATTTTTATAATATAAAAATCATTTTTAAACTAAATTATTTAATATAATCATTAAATAACTTTAATATCATTAATAATAATTAATTAATGAAATTCATCACAAAATATTAAAAGTCATCACAAATAACTCATTTACATAATCAATTCCAAATCAAAATAAACATAGTAAACTAACTAGTTTATTAACAAACTAACTAAACTTCAAAAATTCAAACTTTAACTAACAATTAAATACAATATTTAAAATGATAACATTACAAAAATTAAATAAGAAACATACCTGGAAATACGAATTTCACAAACTGAATACGCACTTCCACGCCAAAATTTAACTAAGGAGATCTTTATAAAAATTTCTCCCACAACAAAGCCTTTCTCAAAAATTAGAGGCCTTATTGTTGGTTAATGAAACAAAGGCCAAGCCCTTCTATTTATAGGTTTAGAAAATGGTGAAGTTCTCAATTTAGTCGATGTGGGACTTGGTTTAAACTAATCTTTCAATAGCTCACTTTACGATTTTATCACGCCTTGCTCATCTATCAGAAAATTCCCAAATTTGGATATGTTATACATGGTATACCAGAGTATTTTTAAAAAATACGAATTATCCAATTCGGGTTCATTAGGTAGCCCAAACAGTGTTTCACAAGTAGACGTTCATAACAGTTTTCAATTTCATTTTAGCTTTACCCTCTCTCGCTAAAACAGTCATAACTTTTTCGTTTCAAAACATTTTTGAGCGATTCTTGAGCCCACGCGAAGCTAACTTCTGGGGCTACAACTTTTATTCTTTGACCATTTCAAATTCCGAACACATCAGCCCAGAAATTCCGTTCAAGTGGACTGCACCGCACTTGTTGGGCAGTTTTGACACTACTACTTTGAAATGTCATAACTCTCTCTTCCGATATCGGATTTAGTCCATTTCGGAGTCTATGGAAAGCCTTTTTAGTGTACTACAACATACCAAAAGCCCAGAAGGTTTTAAAACTATTAACTGATCGAAATAGTGTCCCGAATAGCACATCCCGCTGCTGACTTTCAGTTTTGAGAAATTTATCACATTTCCTTCCAATCACCGTAATTCCCTCATCCGAGGTCGGAATGAGGTCATTCCAATGCCTATGGCTTCCTAACTCAGTGCACCACATCATATCAAAAGCCCAGACCTTTTAAAGCACAAAAAGTGGATGAGAGTGCTCCCATTACAGACTGCCCAAAAACAGTTTATCATGATCGGTCAACCATGTTTGACCATCTATAACTTCTAATCTATACATGATATGGACTTGATTCTTTCTGCAGATTAAAGACCACATATCAGGCTATACATAATAGCTTTTAAAGAACAAAAATCATGATCGAGCAAAGAGTTATGGCCTCTGACATTTGGTGAAAAATAATAGAAATGAAATTTTCCAAATTTCTTAAATCTTCAAATTCGTGTACTTTGATGTTACGGGTCTTTGATTTATCAACCCATATCATCAATTAACATCCTATTACACAACTTTAAACAATCAATTGCATCAAATAACATCGAATCAAAGAATTTCTAGGTTTAGTGTTCTTATACCTTTTTTTTTTTGCCAAAAAGGGTATTTTGGTCATCTCACATATAATTTCAAGGACAATCTTGTACAAGGCAATTAAATGTAATATTTAATCACTAGATTTAATTCTTATAATTTACCAATTAACTTCTATCCTTTGGTAAATTAAAACACTTATACAATAACATCGAAATTAAACCCGGTAATTAAAATTAGGGTTCTATAATTAGGGTTTCTTAACGTCATCAATTAGGATATCTAATTGACCATTAGGGTTCTTTAATTATCTGTGTATGTTACTAACACAGTCGTTATGGTTTCTAACTTCAACCGGTTAGGGTTATTAGGGTTTGTCCTAATTAGTGGCGTACAACAGTAATTAGGATTTCTTCTAATTACCGATATTCTTATACACAGTAAATTCATATACACAGTCACTACTCAGTCATATCTCATAACTGAGTTTAATAATTAGGGTTTCACAGCACGGTAATATGCTATGACCTAATTGACCGTCATTGCTCAATATTATCTGTCCGCACATACACAGTACATAATTATGGTACTGTAAAATCATTATATAAATAATATAATATTATTATTCTCATCTCTTGATCACAATCCCAATCTAGGGTTTGGACCTCATATCTGACTTATTCTTCGTACACAGCATCAATAATCAAGTTAAAATAATTAACTTAAATATTCTGAACAATTCATATAATAAAATATTTATTATATAAATCTAATTATCACTTCATATATTATTTCCAATCATGTTTTCATGGAAAATAATTAATAAAAACATTTCGGCTTACCGAAATTTATTACCATATAATTTGTGGTAATTAATAATTCTAAAATTATTTCTAATTTTTCAAGAAATAAATATATTCGCATTTATCGTTCACTTTACTTGACACTTAGTCTCGTCATTAAATAAAAAAAAATTATACACAAAATTTCTAATTTATTTTATATAGAAAATCTCGGTTCATTACAGTATGTACTTCCTGTCCAATAGTTCTTGCAACTGTGCCATTAGCTCCTTCATCTCCATTGGCACCATATGATACGGTGCCCTGGAAATTAGTGCCGCTCCTGGTACAATGTCTATTATAAATTCGGTCTCCCTATCCGGTGGAAGACCCGACTAATTCACTCGAAAATACATCCGTGAATTCTCTAACTACAGGTATTTGTTCCATAGTTACTACCACTCTCTAGGTATAAACAACATGACATAGATAACCTACACACCCATTCCTCAATAATTTCCTAGTTTGTGTCATAGTTAGATAACACAAACGTCCTGACGATCTATTCCCATAAAATACTACCTGAGGTTGTTTTAACGTTCTAATATTCACACATTTCTTCTGACAATCTATAATCACCCCATGGTTAACCAACCAATCCATTTCGAGAATTACATCGAATTCTCATAACTTTATCGGTAGCAAATCTACCGATAATTTACAACCCCGTATGTCTACGCAACAAATCCTATGAATATTTTCAATAAGAATTATCTCCTCATTTTCTACCTTAATATTTAAAGGTATAGGCAGCTTTTCGGGAAGTAATCCTAATCGTCTAGCAATATCATATGCTATAAACGACCAAGTAGCACCCGAATCAAACAGCACGTAAGCATTTATGTCGTTGATCGGAATGATACCTGCGACTACGTCCCTTGATGCAACCGCATCTTGGACTGTCATGTTCAAGGTATGACCCATCATCCTACCCGGCTGCGCTAGACCACTAATAGCTAACTTATCGCTATTAGTGTCCCTGATTCCCGTCCGTCCCCTTCTTCGGGCAATTCTTTGCCATGTGGTCAGTTGACCCACACACAAAGCATCCGTGATTCTTCTTCGAACTTGAACAGTTAGGCAAAATGTGTCCCTCCTGTCTACAATTATAACATACGGCCTTGCCCTTGAGACAGACTCCCAGATGAGTCTTCCCACAGGTTTTGCAGGCCTCCATTCTCCTCTTTGAATCTCCTTGCTTCACTCTGGTATTCCCAGAGTTGAACACTTTCCTCTTCTGTCCCTCGCCACTCCCAATGGCTCCTTCTATCTTTACTCCCCCATCTACCTTCCCCTTATTCTTCTTATCTTTGTGGTACTGGCTTAGAGCCTCGCTACCACCTTCGGCGATTATCATCTTTTCTAAGATAGTCCCAAATGTAGTACTCTGGAACACAGATATACAGTTATAGAGCCAGGGTTTTAAGCCATACTCAAACCGTAAAGCTTTCTTAACCTCGATGTCCACTTGATGTGGAGCGAACCTCGCTAGTTCATTAAACTTGGTAGCATATTATGGAACCGTCATGTCCCTTGTGGGAAAGTAGTTCTCGAAGAATATCTCCTTGAACCTCACCCACGTAACATTCTCAATATCAGCTCTGGCCTGGTTGGCCTCCCACCAAAAGTTGGCATCTCCCTTCATCATGTAGGTTGCAAAGGCAACTTTCTGGCCCTCGTTGACATTTGCTATAACAAATGCCTTCTCAATTTCCTTTATTCACGTTTGAGCCTCTATGGGGTCTGTAGTTCCTTTGAACTCCGACGGACCGACACTTTTAAAATCCTTGAAGGTAGTAGCTCGTGCTACTCCCGAATTTAGGGGGATATTAGCCCCATTTCTATTAAACGCGACTGTTAATAAATTAACAAATTCATGCATTGGGTAAACCGGAACTCCTTCCGGTTGATTTACGTTAGTGCCTTGGTTTCATGGTCCTCTTCTTGGTGGCATTTTGCTGTTACATCAAACAACACATTTCGTTATTATTCATTTCCTGTTAGTTAGTTATTATGAACATTAAACAATAACTTCAACATCCATTACTCAATATGTTCCATAAAAGGCTTATATTAATTCATTCATTATAGTATAATACTACATTGTTTCATTAGACAGCCTAAGCTGACTATATTATCATCCCACAATTGATTTCCAAAAATTGGGATTTACAAAAGACTAACCTTTGATATACAAAAGAGGGTTTTACGTCACTACTAGATACACAGTATTTATATATCTAAAACTACTCTAGTTACTACTAGATTACATATGTCTTAAGGCATTATTAAAATCTACTATGGCCAGACCATCGATAATATTACGGCTGATAGTATGTCGCGTCTGCCCTGCCTATATGGGATAGCCAACTACCTGCTGCTGGAAGTCCATATGAGAACTCCTATGAATATAGGATATTCTCCCTATCTTCTACTTTTTGGTTTTTAGCTCCCCTGTGAGCTCAAAGACCTCCTGTTTCAGCTCATGGACCTTGTCCTTGGCAAAAATTCTCTCGTTGTGTTCCTGTTCCCACATCGACTCTACATCTGTCTTATCCTCCAAGACAGCCTGGAGCTCTACTTTTAGCTCCTTTACCTCCTGACAGTAATGGATGTTTCTATCCAATACTGACATAAATAATGCCATCATTGACTCCCCCGGAGCTATCTCTGCTGCTATTGTTACTGGATTGAAGGCCACTACCTCCACCTCCTCTTCTATCATGCCATCAAACACATACATTAAGTCTAGGCTCTCTAAGTCTCCAGACTCAACGACTACCACTTTGGGCTCTTCTGATATGGGATTTGATATAATCTCTATCTGATAAACTGATCCTTCCCTGACTACCTGTACTTCTCTAGACATTCCATTTTCACCTGACATCTACACAAAACAATTAAGTTGATTAGTACATGTCAGTATAATAATAAAAACACACAACATATACATAATGCATTTTTTATAAAGTTATTTTCTTCTTTTACTTCTTTGACTTCTCTTAAGGTTATGACTTAAGATTTTTAATTCCCCCTTAAGTTTTATAACCTAATGCTTTGATACCAACCTGTGACGCCCCCAAATCCGAGTATCTTCCAACCCGACAGATGGTGCTACATGGTACTACCATTCACACATACATTCAATTGAAAAGTCTCAAAGGAACAAATATGTCTTCTATATATTCAAAATAATATTAACATTCCCCAGGTTCTTTATAACCGTTACATTTGTTCTTGTCATAATATCAAATATTATCATTACAAACCTATATTATTACATAGGTAATCTACGGGTTCGTCTTCGCCTTTCCTTTATCCTTGTCGGATCCTTCGGTCCGTTCGATCTTAGCTGCGTTCATATGGTTCAAGCAAGAGTGAGCATGACTAGCTTAGCAAGTACAACAATTCTATTTAACAATATGCTTGAATGATATAAAATATATATCTTCAATAATTGAACAAAAGTTATAAAGTACTATTGATAATTCAAAATAGCACTTCCATTTTCTTTAAAATGTTTTACAATAACAATATTCAGTAAAACATCAATTTTGGTCCAAGACCTTGAGCATTTCATACTTTATTTGAAAAGGACAACCCGACACAATGTCCGTAAGTCTGACATTTCTTACGAGCACGTCTAGGTGATCAGCCTATAGTACTCTATGTTGATCAATACTACATTCATTAAACGTATGTACGTTTAAGTTGTGGCTACCTCACGTGCCTTTCGTTTGACGACAAAACATTTTAGCATACTCAGTCTTCATTTGAAAACCACACCAATATAACTTGGTAAAACATTGACCATACTTTGATAGATTATAAGAAATCTAATATATCTTGAGTCTAGCCGAAAGAATTGGCTTTGACCTCATCATACATCAATTCATGCGTAGGAATACATGAATTACAAAGCTTGTCCAGATTGAACTGAAATAAGGGTTAGAATACTTGCCTTCAGCGTCTGCTACGATAATTATGCTTCACTTAAAGTCCTTAAGGTCGCTCTAATAGATGATCACATAGCATACATATTAGGTCATGAATGAGCATACATGGTTTCTAATGAATCTTACCCTTCTTCTCAATCTAATTCTGTATTAGATCTCCTACTATTGGTTCCGGCTTGCCATTAAAGTTCACATTGTTCTTACGTTCATGTTCGATTACATATCTTCAACCTTAATGTCTCATAATTAAGGTTTAACAAAGCTTTAACAATAAGTCGTACTTGGAGATAATGTATGATCAATAAAGATTCTACCGCTTCTAGTAAAAGAAGAGAAATATCCTATGTGATTCGATAAATGACAACCTAGTAGTCCTTGGCCAAGGCAGAATGAAATTAGAAAGGAGTTTCTAATTTGTATTATTTGGTGTTGTGCATTTAAGAGTCGAAATACATATGTAGTAGCCCCGAATCCGGGCCCCAAATCACCGCAGATCCGGTATACTATTTCTTTCACTAATTGCGAAAGATATAAACATAAATTGTTTATACAATACATTACACACTATTCTCCAAGGTCGATTAACCTTAACTTAATACACATTTCATAAAATATCTATTACACAACAATATTTATCAAATACGTTATTACAAACTAGCTGCACTTTATATCCCAAGCTGAACTTGGCTTTAATCGTTTCCTGTATCCGAACGCATTCGCCTTATCTGCAATGTTTTATCATGTTATAGCAAGGGTGAGCATGAAAGTTGCCCAGCAAGTTTTTATACAATAATATAACGATATATCATGATTGAAGAGTATGAATAACGGGCTTGCTATAATTCATCAATATAATTGAGAACTAGCACGAACAAATTTTTGACTGAACAAGTATTATACATGAACAAACATTTCTGAACCAACTGGTAATGAAGGTGATTAGCCTTTCATACCTGACTTATACATGCAAGATGTACATAGTACAATTTTCATGGTAATCAGCAATGATTAACCATAAGCTTGAAGAAACTACTCTTATTAGAGTTAAGTAAAAGAAAACTTGCATGAACCGTTGATTACCGCAACACAACTTATAACGCTTTACCCGAAGACCTAATATTAGTAATATAGATCTCCAATATTAGAATAATATCATCACAGTATAATACTGTTATATTATATCCACAGAATAACCTAAACACATAGCACATAATCCTATCAGTCTATAACACACATAAAACTAGGTATCAAGTCAA
The DNA here is from genome assembly GCA_020205505.1 of Panax japonicus. Taxonomy (NCBI): domain Eukaryota; kingdom Viridiplantae; phylum Streptophyta; class Magnoliopsida; order Apiales; family Araliaceae; genus Panax; species Panax japonicus. Next base: position 71,001 of record JAINUV010001440.1, on the reverse strand, counting down.
ACTATTGCAGTCTGAGTTTAAACCGACACAATTCTAACATCCCGACGGTCTAGTCGGAATTTTATCGAGTCTAAGTTCAATTAAACTCTGACTAACCACTTAACAATTATCACAGATAATTTCTAATCAGACAAAACATTTTTCCTAGGCTCGTAATAATTTTCGGATAATTATTACCATTTATCAACATTTTTCAATCCTTAAAACCGTATTTAAATGAATTAAATACAACATAATACCTTCATTATTAATATTCATTTAATATAAAGCATTAATGAAAATCATTACATAACATTATAATATAATTATAATATCACAAAGTATTTTTAATACTTTAAAATCATTTTTATATGATTTTCCAACACTTTAATCTATTAGCCGATAATTGCTATTAATATTAAAATATTAATATTTTCATGCCAAAATATCAAAAGTTACATTTTATAACTTAAAATATTTTTATAACACTAAAATTATTTTTTATATAATTTATAAAGCATTAATTTCATTTTTCCTTAATTTATTTAATATATCTATTAAATAAACTAATTATCATTAATATTGATTACATAATGAATTTCCTCACAAAATATTAAAAGTCATCAAAAATAACTTAAAATATTTTCTTATACCATAAAATAATTTTTCATGATTTTTCATGAATTAAAACTATTTTTAAATAATTTATTTAATATTATAATTAAATAAATAAATACCATTTATATTCCAAAAATATTAAATATTTTCAAAATATACTCAAAATAGTTAAAAACTATTTTTCAGACTTTAAAATAATTTTTCGGAATTTATTTTGTATTTTTAATAATTAAAATATAATTTTTTCTAATTTTTAATTAATTTTCAGAAAATAAAATAATAAACTGTCGCTAAAGGGCCCTATAGCGACAGAACCGTCGCTATAGGTGTTCTTGGTGTTCTTCAGCACAACCCAGATCTTCAAGGCAGTGACCAAGGTGGTAGGTTTGACCAGATTTATTTATCAATCCGTGCATGTTCTGGGTTAACTAAAACCTCAATCTTGTAGATTACATGTAGCACTACAATAATCAATCACTAATGTTGTCATACCATAACTCAGTTGCATGATCTGAACGTTTAATATTATGGTCAGGTCTGTTCTGGGTTTTCTGGGTAACCCAGAAACCCAGGCAGATTCGAGTAGCCACTTAGATACACGATTAAATCTATATTCCAATAATGTTTAATGAAATTTTAAGGTTATAATATATAGTACAGATGTCAAAGAACAATTCTAAATCATTAAATCATTAAATCATCAAATTAACATCACAAACAAAAGATCTAGCTCGGTCAAACTAGGGGTCAGAACGTGTTTTTGAAAATCTGGGTTTTCCCAGAAACCTTCATCAGCGTGTTGGTCAACGCATGTTTGACCGCGATTTCCTGCTAGTTAAGTTATGATCTATGTGATCTAAAGACTTTAATGGGTAGTATACATATCAGACTACAACTAATCAACAACAACTTAGCCAAAATATTAACACATAACAAGATCTGAGGCTCGAAAAATGTTGTCAGACGATCTGGGTTTCTGGGTTTGCCCAGAAATCCAGAAAACGTGATCGGTCAATGACCTTTTACCGCTTGAAACTTACGATCTAGACATGCTATAGGGTTAATTCAAGTTGCAGATTAAAGCCCTATCAAGAAAGAACATATCTATAACATTACATACACAAAATAACAAATACACACAGATCTAAGGCCTCTGACATTTGACTGTCAGGCCACTTTTCAAAGTTTTTTTCCAGATTTCTAAAAATGTAAGATTCGAGTATCTTGATGTTATGGATCTGAGATTTAACAACCCAGATCACTAAATGACACCTAAATACACAACATTAACTAAACAACAACAACATTTAACACCAAATCATGAGATTTCAAATTTTTAGGGTTTTATACCTTTTGAGCTTGATTTTTGATTTCTGTCCTTGATGATCTGATCTTGTTGAGCCAGTAGATGATTTTGTCTTAACTACTCACTCCTTTTCACTCTCATTTTCGGATTTTAGAGAGAGGATGGCTTGGGAAATTTTCTACCAAATTTTTGTAACTTTCTATCTCTCTAATCTTTATAAGACTTAGATGCATTGCATGTGTGTGATATAGCTGGTGCCCTAGGTTGAATTGCTGGATTTTTAGGCCATACCAAGTCAATAGTTGGTGAACCACCATTATCTTGCCAAGATTTGCAAGTAACCTAAAATAATACTAAAAATGGGCATTTTTGTCATTTCCTTAATTTCTAGAAATTTCCTTAGGGTTTAGGGTTTGTTAGGGTTTAGGGTTTGGACATTTTAGGGTTTAGGGTTTAACCCTTTAGGGTTTAGATTTTAACCCTTAAATATTTAGCAACTTGGATTTCCAAAAATTCTCTAATTAAATTTAAAATAGAAAATTTTGATTTCTAAATTATAATTAGGGTTTCCTAATTATATCATAATTTCCTAATCATAAATCAATCTTGCTAATTAGGACTAATTTATCCTAATTAAAATTGCTAATTAAGCACTTATGGTCAAAATTGTACATTAGTTTTCAAAACTACATTTTAAGGTTTTAAATAGGAAAATAATTTTTCAATTTTAGAAATTTAGATTTCCTAATTAGATTAGGGTTTCTAATAACTTGAAAATTAGGATTTATATTTCCTAATTAACATTGCTAATAAAGCAATTAAATCCACCACTGCACAATTAGGGTTCAAAATGGTCATTAGGGTTTTCAACCCACCACAGGCTCCCAAAAGGTCATGACTTGAAGGTACTATTGGTAGTTACTTAATTCCTTATATGTAGAAAAAAATTTCCCCTATCTTTCGATGTGGGACTGGGGTGTTACAAACTCCCCCACTTAAATTTCTGACGTCCCCGTCAGAACCGATCACACACACGGCCCAAAGATCTTTGCCTCTCTAGCCATTGTGGATAATACCGGCTAGCTTCGTGTCCCCACCTCCGGACCTTCATCTCTCCATTGTGGGATAATACCACCAGCCTTCGTGTCCCCACCTCTGGCAACCCGATCGGATGACCCGACCTGAGCTTTCAAGAGTCGGCTCTGATACCATAATTAAACAACCCGGGTCAAATCCCGAGTCCGGAACAAATATTGGGTCAAATCCCAAGTCCGAATCGAATCAAATCCATCCAAATAAGGCCTCAAACTACTGGCCCAATAGTATCTTCTTGGGTCATCTAGCCAACCACAGGCTCCCAAAGGTCATGACTTGAAGGTACTATTGGTAGTTACTTAATTCCTTATATGTAGAAAAAAAATTCCCCTATCTTTCGATGTGGGACTGGGGTGTTACAATCCCAATCCAGGGTTTGGATCTCATATCTGACTTATTCTTCGTACACAGCATCAATAATCAAGTTAAAATAATTAACTTAAATATTCTGAACAATTCATATAATAAAATTTTTATTATATAAATCTAATTATCACTTCATATATTATTTCCAATCATGTTTTCATGGAAAATAATTAATAAAAACATTCCGGCTTACCGAAATTTATTACCATATAATTTGCGGTAATTAATAATTCTAAATTATTTCTAATTTTCAAGAAATAAATATATTCGCATTTATCGTTCACTTTACTTGACACTTAGTCTCGTCATTAAATAAAAAAAAATTATACGCAAAATTTCTAATTTATTTTATATAGAAAATCTCGGTTCATTACATTCACCCTCCCCTTATAAGGATTCTGTCCCCGGAATCACCGCTTTAAAAACTCAGATGCAGAAGGGTACATAGCATATAATCATTGTACGTAGATCTCGATCATACTTGGTCGAACTGATCTTTAATTATTCTTCATAATACTTGTCTATCCGATTAAGCAGAAATATAAGATATATAAGTTATTTAAATAGCACCTGGAGTTTTGTTTCCAGCTGCCACCGTATCCTGGACCGTCATGTTGTAAACCCTTGGAGTTACTTTCGTTGGGTTAATGGTTGAGTTCTCACTGCTTCTCCCCGTGGTTACGTTTCCTGCCTCCATTCCCCTCTGTGGACACTTCCTCACCTTATGCTCAGTCGATCCACATATGAAGCATCCACTGATCATCCTTGAGTTGGGCCAGTTGGGAGAGATATGACCCTCTTGCCCGCACTTGTAGCATACAAGCTTGCCCTTCAGGCACTCGCCAGAGTGATTCTTCCCGCAGTTCTTGCACTGCACTACCTGCTTCTTTGTACCTTCCTGCTTCACTTGCACGTTCTTAGAAAATTCCTCATTCTTTTCTCACCCCTATTCCCACTACTACTTTCTATCTTTACTGCTCCTCCTGACTTGCTTTTGTTCTTCTTCTCCTTGTGGTAGAGGCTCATGGCCTCACTTCCTATTCAGCTATGATAGCATTCTCCATGAGTGCTGCAAAGTATTGATTTGCAGTACTGACACCTTATTGCAGAGCTAGGGTTTTAAGCCCCAGCTCAAATCTCCTTGCCTTCCTAGCCTCTGTATCCACTTGATGTGGAGCAAACCTAGCCAACTCATTAAACTTTGTGCATACTCCGCAATAGTCTGTATCCTGCTTTAACTCCAGGAATTTCACCTCCATTCTAGACTGCATACTAACAGAGAGATAGTTTTCGAAAAATAAATCCTTAAACCTATCCCAAGTAATTTCTTCTTCTCCTGCCCGAGTTTTATTTGCCTCCACCAAAAGTTAGCTTCCCCTTTCATCATATAAGTGGAAAAAGCGGCCTTTTGCCTCTCATCTACGCTAGCGATTACGAACGCCTTCTGTATCTCGTTCACCCAAGTCTGGGCTTCTATAGGGTCAGCTGATCCTCTAAATTCTGGTGGTCCTACGCTTTGAAGTCTTTGAATTTTGCCAAGCGATTGTCTGGCTGGTTTCCCGCAACTGGTGTTCCCTGCTGCATAGCCTGAGCTACCATGTTTGCAAGATTTGCATCAGTTCTGGCTGTTGTTCCCCAGCATTAGTAGATTCTTCTATCCTTTGGTTTCGAGTTTGATGTCTTGGCGGCATTATCTGGTTAAATAAAACCATAAATTATACCTTTACATTTTAAACCTTATTGCATAAGATTAATGTATTAAACTCGTTTCATTTCTATAACTTAGATTCATATTCATTTATCGAATATTTACATAGCATATCCTGCTTTAATCAACAGTATCCTTTTGTGACTACGGAAGTCGGGATTTAAAATCTTGACCAACCTAAAAGTTGAAAATAGTTCATTACTTATCACACATATTACATAACCTAACCCATACTACTTATTTACCAAGCCTTTTTTCTCGAACATTCATTCGCTCGATGTCCTTCCATCCCACAATTAAAACATCCACCTTTCCTATAGTCGGGGCAACGAGGAGAGGTATGTCCTTCACGGCCGAAAATATAACATATCTTCTTCCCTTTCTTCTTATCAGGTTTTCCTAAGTCAGGATCTTCTATCTTTCTTTTTTTTTTACCTCTCGGAACTGCACATGATGTGTTGCTTGAGGCTCCATCTGGTCAATTTGGATTTTGAGCTTATCCTGCTCTTCCATTGTTTCCATTAACATCTGATGCAGCAACTTTTCTATCTTCACATCTTACAATAACTACTCACTAGGAGTTTACATATTCTAAACATTCACAAAAACTAGGTTGTCACAATAACCTTTATTTAATCATCTCAGATTCTACTCGCACGTAACGAGTTTACACTATTTCATATCCATCATCACATTCTACCCAATACACCTCTCACAAGAGTAAAAGTTTTCAAATTCTGCTGAGGGGTCATATAGACCATGAACACATAGTTTTAACGGTATTTCATACCGCAAAACAAAACATTACCTGGTATGTTTACAATCACAAAGAAGGTAAACTACCATTAATAGTACTTTAGGTGATTAGCCTATTGTACCCCTACGTCATGCATAACGTATTAATCATACCTAGCAAATATTTACGCTATTAGATTGGATCATTTATCCAAACAACATTGTTCACCTCAGTCTTATCATAGGATTCCGCACCAAACAATTTGGTTCGGGAAATTTCTTTCAATGAACACTTAGAGTTTTCATAAACATTAGTCTAGCTGATTCAAATAGCATAGACTCATATCAATAATTCAATTCAATCGAATTATTTAAGTATAGCCAAACCCCGTTGGCAAATTAAAATTTTAAAAATATTTTTTTTTTGAGAATGACGTCATGACGCCGCACTGTATTTAAAGTCCGTTGAGGATTCTGTCATTTGGTGATTTTATCATACTACATCATACCGTAGTGGGCTGACGATCCTGATATCACATCCCACTAAGTAATACTGCATTGATGACTCCATCATTTTTTTATCATCTCTGTACCAGGTTACATGGTACATATGTGATAAATAAAATAACTTTTGACATTTCAAATCATTTGCGTCTAGCCGAAATAAGTAGCATAGACCATACTTTAAACCGTTTCAAAAATGATTACGAGTCTACATTTTTGTTTTCAAAACACATAGTGCGTATTTAGCTTGATGTCAAAAAATTCGAAGTTTAGCATAGCTAGGAGTTTAGGAAAACCTAACACCTTTACTAATAATCATTTGTTTAACAGTCTATCTGTTCCTATACTCCTCACTTCTTTATTCACACATAACTATACCCAGTTCGTCAACCACACTTATGAGTTCATAAGTTGCCACAATCATATGAGTTTAAGAACTATCTTAGTCAGACCTTTGGCGTCCATTCGCTGAGGGGTTCATAAACATTTCATATAATTATGAGTCAAGAATCTCTCATACGTATGAGTTTGAACAACTCGTACTTAATCTTATATTCTCTATCTATGACCTATCTACCTATTATACACCTGAGAATTGAGTTATCCTCTTATGTGCATATAACAAATAGCGCGACATAAACATTTCAAAGATATCAGTGCTAACAACTAAGTGGTTTTTACACCAAGTACAATTCAGCTCCCATACGAAGAATTATACAACTCAGCTGCCGACATGAGTCCTCAATTGAATCCCCCCTACCACTAACCCCTTCTCCATACGAATTTAATTCGTATTTATAATTCTCTTCTGGATCTGTACCAATTTATAGTACAATTCATACACAGCAATCTTGCTGTAAACTTTCCAATCAACAGATTGATTCTTTCCGGCTGTCATAGCCTTATCAGATCACGGAATGATCTCATCGTATATATTACGATTTACTTCTATATCTTGATCGTTTTATTCTCATAACTGCACTTTCAGTCTTTTAGACTCAATCTATTCCCCACTACTGTTTAACTTTATTATCAGAGTTAGGGAACTCTGTGTCTTTACACTCGCCGAGATTCATCTTTGAATCTTATCGACCAACTAACTCTATATGAGTTAGTACTTATCCCAATCATTGCGGTTATTAGTCTCAGGTATTCCTACCTAAGCTTCATAACCAACAGCTTTGATACCAACTTGTGACGACCCCAAATCCAGGTACTTGAAACCCGAACTTGGTGCTTCACGATACCATTTCAATAAGCTGAATAATGCAATAATAATATTACATTCAAACTTAATTTACATACATCAAAGTTTACTCCCCAGGTACGAGACCTTCAAATACATTCCATACGATACCTGAATAGATACCAATACTGACTATAACCATTAACTCATAATATAACTCATTCGAACAGCTTTCCTTTCTCCTTGTTCGTGCCTGAGCCTTCAGGTTGCTCATACATAACTGAAAACATTTAATTTAAGCAAGGATGAGCATTTGAGTGCCCAGCAAGTAATAGCAATTATATATAGCTGAAAGAATATAAGTATTCTTTTTACATAACACTTCTACAACGAATTGAAAGTTGTGAAGTAATCTGTACTGATAAAAAATTCACATAACAACTCTCTTTCAAATTCTTTAAATTTGGCTCTGGCTCTACCCTTGAATAGGGTTTAAGAAACATACTATGAACATTCTTTTTCATTTTCGAAAAAGTTTAGCAGAAATCCATCCTCAAACCGTCATAACCTACGGGCACGGAGGGATCAGCCCCGTTGTACCTTGTATTAATCAATACTACATAACTTGAACGAAATTCATCGCTCACTCTATCCGCCTTGGGCGCAAAAATTTCCCATATAGAAATGTTCATACATGTCTGGTTCCAAACCCGAAGGTTTTTAATCTTGCTCAACAATAATATGTAGTTCAACATATGTATATACTAATTGACAAAGGTGTATCAACATGTGAATAAATGCCATGATTATCCAAGTGGGGACACTTGTATAACCATTTAGAAATCAATGAACAGAATATATATATCTGAATTAACATGTTGATAATCAAAGCGTAATCTGTACAGGAATAGAATAATTCTGAAACATTCTTACTTATGTCCATTGCATAAAGGAAATGCAAAGGTAGGATACTTGCCTGATTCGCTGATTACAAATCTCAACTTAGGTTTTATCTCTTTATCACAACCTATCAATAATCAGATCATTCGTTCGATTAGAACAATATATCTTAACACATAGTACTGTCTATTACAGTCAGCACATAGTCTAATCACATAATCACAGTGATCATACTTTTAGTTCCTATTCTATACTTGAAATATTTTATACATTTTTCAAATATCTCATCCATGCTCTTACAGTAGCCTTTTCTTTCTTTTATAAGGTCTGACATTTGTCGGCGTACCGACAGCTTTATCGGGTAAATACTGAGTCTAAGACTCTTATTCTATACTCAACATCTGTAAATATCAGACATTTATTTTTAAACATTTTCGAATTTCCAGAAATTGAAAAATTTAAAATAATTCAAATCTGTCACTAAAGGGCCTATAGTGATATAACTGTTACTATAGGTGTTCTTCTCAAATTCAGAACTTCATAATCGGTTCTCAAGTCAGCTAGTTTGGCCGGCTATAACTTTCAAATATCGGAATCATAATTAAATGATTTAAACATTAAACAATTCCATTATCATTAATAGTTTAATTAATACTAAACTATTAATGAAACCATTGCCAAAATATAAAAGTTATTTATAATAACTCAAACTATTTTTAAAACATTTATATTACCCTTAAATGATTTTTAAAATAAAAATCATTTTTAAATAATTACCATTAATATTTAAATATTAATGTACTATTTATCCAAATATTAAAAGTCATAATTATAACTTAAAATATTTTTAAATCCTTATTTTCATTTAAAATGATTTTTATAATAAAAATCATTTTTAAACTAAATTATTTAATATAATCATTAAATAACTTTAATATCATTAATAATAATTAATTAATGAAATTCATCACAAAATATTAAAAGTCATCACAAATAACTCATTTACATAATCAATTCCAAGCCAAAATAAACATAGTAAACTAACTAGTTTATTAACAAACTAACTAAACTTCAAAAATTCAAACTTTAACTAACAATTAAATACAATATAAATGATAACATTACAAAAATTAAATAAAAAATACCCGGAAATACGAATTCACAAACTGAATACGCACTTCCACGCCAAAATTTAACTAAGGAGATCTTTATAAAAATCTCCCCAACAAAGCCTTTCTCAAAAATTGGAGGCCTTATTGTTGGTGAATGAAACAAAGGCCAAGCCCTTCTATTTATAGTTTAGAAAATGGTGAAGTTCTCAATTTAGTCGATGTGGGACTTGGTTTAAACTAATCTTTCAATAGCTCATTTGCGATTTTCACGCCTTGCTCATTATCAGAAATTCCCAACTTTGGATATGTTATACATGGTATACCAGAGTATTTTTAAAAAATACGAATTACCCAATTCGGGTTCATTAGGTAGCCCAAACAGTGCGTCAAAAGTAGACGTTCATAACAGTTTTCAATTTCGTTTCAGCTTTACCCTCTCTCGCTAAAACAGTCATAACTTTTTCGTTTCAAAACATTTTTGAGCGATTCTTGAGCCCACGCGAAGCTAACTTCTGGGGCTACAACTTTTATTCTTTGACCATTTCCAAATTCCGAACACATCAGCCCAGAAATTCCGTTCAAGTGGACTGCACCGCACTTGTTGGGCAGTTTTGACACTACTACTTTGAAATGTCATAACTCTCTCTCCGATATCGGATTTAGTCCGTTTTTCGGAGTCTATGGAAAGCTTTTCAGTGTACTACAACATACCAAAAGCCAGAAGGTTTTAAACATTAACTGATCGAAACAGTGTCCCGAATAGCACATCCCGCTGCTGACTTTCAGTTTTGAGAAATTTGACACATTTCCTTCCAATCACCGTAATTCCCTCATCCGAGGTCGGAATGAGGTCATTCCAAAGCCTATGGCTTCCTAACTCAGTGCACTACATCATATCAAAAGCCCAGACCTTTTAAAGCACAAAAAGTGGACGAGAATGCCCCATTACAGACTGCCCAAAAACAGTTTATCATGATCGGTCAACCATGTTTGACCATCTATAACTTCTAATCTATACATGATATGGACTTGATTCTTTTTGCAGATTAAAGACCACATCAGCTACACATAAAACTTAAAACAAAAATCATGATCGATCAAAGATTATGCTCTGACATTTGGTGAAAAATAATAAAATGAAATTTTCCAAATTTCTTAAATCTTCAAATTCGTGTACTTTGATGTTACGGTCTTTGATTTATCAACCCATATCATCAATTAACATCCTATTACACAACTTTAAACAATCAATTGCATCAAATAACATCGAATCAAAGATTTCTAGGTTTAGTGTTCTTATACCTTTTTTTTTTGCCAAAAAGGGTATTTTGGTCATTCACATATAATTTCAAGGCAATCTTGTACAAGGCAATTAAATGTAATATTTAATCACTAGATTTAATTCTTATAATTTACCAATTAACTTCTATCCTTTGGTAAATTAAAACACTTATACAATAACATCGAAATTAAACCCGGTAATTAAAATTAGGGTTCTATAATTAGGGTTTCTTAACGTCATCAATTAGGATTCTAATTGACCATTAGGGTTCTTTAATTATCTGTGTATGTTACTAACACAGTCGTTATGGTTTCTAACTTCAACCGGTTAGGGTTATTAGGGTTTGTCCTAATTAGTGGCGTACAACAGTAATTAGGATTTCTTCTAATTACCGATATTCTTATACACAGTAAATTCATATACACAGTCACTACTCAGTCATATCTCATAACTGAGTTTAATAATTAGGGTTTCACAGCACGGTAATATGCTATGACCTAATTGACCGTCATTGCTCAATTTATCTGTCCGCACATACACAGTACATAATTATGGTACTGTAAAATCATTATATAATATAATATTATTATTCTCATCTCTTGATCACAATCCCAATCTAGGGTTTGGACTCATATCTGACTTATTCTTCGTACACAGCATCAATAATCAAGTTAAAATAATTAACTTAAATATTCTGAACAATTCATATAATAAAATTTATTATATAAATCTAATTATCACTTCATATATTATTTCCAATCATGTTTTCAGGAAAATAATTAATAAAAACATTTCGGCTTACCGAAATTTATTACCATATAATTTGTGGTAATTAATAATTCTAAAATTATTTCTAATTTTTCAAGAAATAAATATATTCGCATTTATCGTTCACTTTACTTGACACTTAGTCTCGTCATTAAATAAAAAAAAATTATACACAAAATTTCTAATTTATTTTATATAGAAAATCTCGGTTCATTACAGTATGTACTTCCTGTCCAATAGTTCTTGCAACTGTGCCATTAGCTCCTTCATCTCCATTGGCACCATATGATACGGTGCCCTGGAAATTAGTGCCGCTCCTGGTACAATGTCTATTATAAATTCGGTCTCCCTATCCGGTGGAAGACCCGATAATTCACTCGAAAATACATCCGTGAATTCTCTAACTACAGGTATTTGTTCCATAGTTACTACCACTCTCTAGGTATAAACAACATGACATAGATAACCTACACACCCATTCCTCAATAATTTCCTAGTTTGTGTCATAGTTAGATAACACAAACGTCCTGACGATCTATTCCCATAAAATACTACCTGAGGTTGTTTTAACGTTCTAATATTCACACATTTCTTCTGACAATCTATAATCACCCCATGGTTAACCAACCAATCCATTTCGAGAATTACATCGAATTCTCATAACTTTATCGGTAGCAAATCTACCGATAATTTACAACCCCGTATGTCTACGCAACAAATCCTATGAATATTTTCAATAAGAATTATCTCCTCATTTTCTACCTTAATATTTAAAGGTATAGGCAGCTTTTCGGGAAGTAATCCTAATCGTCTAGCAATATCATATGCTATAAACGACCAAGTAGCACCCGAATCAAACAGCACGTAAGCATTTATGTCGTTGATCGGAATGATACCTGCGACTACGTCCCTTGATGCAACCGCATCTTGGACTGTCATGTTCAAGGTATGACCCCATCCTACCCGGCTGCGCTAGACCACTAATAGCTAACTTATCGCTATTAGTGCCTGATTCCCGTCCGTCCCCTTCTTCGGGCAATTCTTTGCCATGTGGTCAGTTGACCCACACACAAAGCATCCGTGATTCTTCTTCGAACTTGAACAGTTAGGCAAAATGTGTCCCTCCTGTCTACAATTATAACATACGGCCTTGCCCTTGAGACAGACTCCCAGATGAGTCTTCCCACAGGTTTTGCAGGCCTCCATTCTCCTCTTTGATCTCCTTGCTTCACTCTGGTATTCCCAGAGTTGAACACTTTCCTCTTCTGTCCCTCGCCACTCCCAATGGCTCCTTCTATCTTTACTCCCCCCATCTACCTTCCCCTTATTCTTCTTATCTTTGTGGTACTGGCTTAGAGCCTCGCTACCACCTTCGGCGATTATCGTCTTTTCTAAGATAGTCCCAAATGTAGTACTCTGGAACACAGATATACAGTTATAGAGACAGGGTTTTAAGCCATACTCAAACCGTAAAGCTTTCCTAACCTCGGTGTCCACTTGGTGTGGAGCGAACCTCGCTAGTTCATTAAACTTGGTAGCATATTAGGGAACCGTCATGTCCCTTGTGGGAAAGTAGTTCTCGAAGAATATCTCCTTGAACCTCACCCACGTAACATTCTCAATATCAGCTCTGGCCTGGTTGGCCTCCCACCAAAAGTTGGCATCTCCCTTCATCATGTAGGTTGCAAAGGCAACTTTCTGGCCCTCGTTGACATTTGCTATAACAAATGCCTTCTCAATTTCCTTTATTCACGTTTGAGCCTCTATGGGGTCTGTAGTTCCTTTGAACTCCGACGGACCGACACTTTTAAAATCCTTGAAGGTAGTAGCTCGTGCTACTCCCGAATTTAGGGGGATATTAGCCCCATTTCTATTAAACGCGACTGTTAATAAATTAACAAATTCATGCATTGGGTAAACCGGAACTCCTTCCGGTTGATTTACGTTAGTGCCTTGGTTTCATGGTCCTCTTCTTGGTGGCATTTTGCTGTTACATCAAACAACACATTTCGTTTATTATTCATTTCCTGTTAGTTAGTTATTATGAACATTAAACAATAACTTCAACATCCATTACTCAATATGTTCCATAAAAGGCTTATATTAATTCATTCATTATAGTATAATACTACATTGTTTCATTAGACAGCCTAAGCTGACTATATTATCATCCCACAATTGCTTTCCAAAAATTGGGATTTACAAAGACTAACCTTTGATATACAAAAGAGGGTTTTACGTCACTACTAGATACACAGTATTTATATATCTAAAACTACTCTAGTTACTACTAGATTACATATGTCTTAAGGCATTATTAAAATCTACTATGGCCAGACCATCGATAATATTACGGCTGATAGTATGTCGCGTCTGCCCTGCCTATATGGGATAGCCAACTACCTGCTGCTGGAAGTCCATATGAGAACTCCTATGAATATAGGATATTCTCCCTATCTTCTGCTTTTTGGTTTTTAGCTCCCCTGTGAGCTCAAAGACCTCCTGTTTCAGCTCATGGACCTTGTCCTTGGCCAAAATTCTCTCGTTGTGTTCCTGTTCCCACATCGACTCTACATCTGTCTTATCCTCCAAGACAGCCTGGAGCTCTACTTTTAGCTCCTTTACCTCCTGACAGTAATGGATGTTTCTATCCAATACTGACATAAATAATGCCATCATTGACTCCCCCGGAGCTATCTCTGCTGCTATTGTTACTGGATTGAAGGCCACTACCTCCACCTCCTCTTCTATCATGCCATCAAACACATACATTAAGTCTAGGCTCTCTAAGTCTCCAGACTCAACGACTACCACTTTGGGCTCTTCTGATATGGGATTTGATATAATCTCTATCTGATTAACTGATCCTTCACTGACTACCTGTACTTCTCTAGACATTCCATTTTCACCTGACATCTACACAAAACAATTAAGTTGATTAGTACATGTCAGTATAATAATAAACACAACATATACATAATGCATTTTTTATAAAGTTATTTTCTTCTTTTACTTCTTTGACTTCTCTTAAGGTTATGACTTAAGATTTTTAATTCCCCCTTAAGTTTTATAACCTAATGCTTTGATACCAACCTGTGACGCCCCCAAATCCGAGTATCTTCCAACCCGACAGATGGTGCTACATGGTACTACCATTCACACATACATTCAATTGAAAAGTCTCAAAGGAACAAATATGTCTTCTATATATTCAAAATAATATTAACATTCCCCAGGTTCTTTATAACCGTTACATTTGTTCTTGTCATAATATCAAATATTATCATTACAAACCTATATATTACATAGGTAATCTACGGGTTCGTCTTCGCCTTTCCTTTATCCTTGTCGGATCCTTCGGTCCGTTCGATCTTAGCTGCGTTCATATGGTTCAAGCAGTGAGCATGACTAGCTTAGCAAGTACAACAATTCTATTTAACAATATGCTTGAATGATATAAAATATATCTTCAATAATTGAACAAAAGTTATAAAGTACTATTGATAATTCAAAATAGCACTTCCATTTTCTTTAAAATGTTTTACAATAACAATATTCAGTAAAACATCAATTTTGGTCCAAGACCTTGAGCATTTCATACTTTATTTGAAAAGGACAACCCGACACAATGTCCGTAAGTCTGACATTTCTTACGAGCACGTCTAGGTGATCAGCCTATAGTACTCTATGTTGATCAATACTACATTCATTAAACGTATGTACGTTTAAGTTGTGGCTACCTCACGTGCCTTTCGTTTGACGACAAAACATTTTAGCATACTCAGTCTTCATTTGAAAACCACACCAATATAACTTGGTAAAACATTGACCATACTTTGATAGATTATAAGAAATCTAATATATCTTGAGTCTAGCCGAAAGAATTGGCTTTGACCTCATCATACATCAATTCATGCGTAGGAATACATGAATTACAAAGCTTGTCCAGATTGAACTGAAACAAGGGTTAGAATACTTGCCTTCAGCGTCTGCTACGGTAATTATGCTTCACTTAAAGTCCTTAAGGTCGCTCAATAGATGATCACATAGCATACATATTAGGTCATGAATGAGCATACATGGTTTCTAATGAATCTTACCCTTCTTCTCAATCTAATTCTGTATTAGATCTCCTACTATTGGTTCCGGCTTGCCATTAAAGTTCACATTGTTCTTACGTTCATGTTCGATTACATATCTTCAACCTTAATGTCTCATAATTAAGGTTTAACAAAGCTTTAACAATAAGTCGTACTTGGAGATAATGTATGATCAATAAAGATTCTACCGCTTCTAGTAAAAGAAGAGAAATATCCTATGTGATTCGATAAATGACAACCCAGTAGTCCTTGGCCAAGGCAGAATGAAATTAGAAAGGAGTTTCTAATTTGTATTATTTGGTGTTGTGCATTTAAGAGTCGAAATACATATGTATAGCCCCGAATCCGGGCCCCAAATCACCGCGATCCGGTATACATATTTCTTTCACTAATTGCGAAAGATATAAACATAAATTGTTTATACAATACATTACACACTATTCTCCAAGGTCGAGTAACCTTAACTTAATACACATTTCATAAAATATCTATTACACAACAATATTTATCAAATACGTTATTACAAACTAGCTGCACTTTATATCCCAAGCTGAACTTGGCTTTAATCGTTTCCTGTATCCGAACGCATTCGCCTTATCTGCAATGTTTTATCATGCTATAGCAAGGTGAGCATGAAAGTTGCCCAGCAAGTTTTTATACAATAATATAACGATATATCATGATTGAAGAGTATGAATAACGGGCTTGCTATAATTCATCAATATAATTGAGAACTAGCACGAACAAATTTTTTACTGAACAAGTATTATACATGAACAAACATTTCTGAACCAACTGGTAATGAAGGTGATCAGCCTTTCATACCTGACTTATACATGCAAGATGTACAAGTACAATTTTCATGGCAATCAGCAATGATTAACCATAAGCTTGAAGAAACTACTCTTATTAGAGTTAAGTAAAAGAAAACTTGCATGAACCGTTGATTACCGCAACACAACTTATAACGCTTTACCCGAAGACCTAATATTAGTAATATAGATCTCCAATATTAGAATAATATCATCACAGTATAATACTGTTATATTATATCCACAGAATAACCTAAACACATAGCACATAATCCTA